>CM057450.1:225727500-226120000 GCA_016271365.2 Neoceratodus forsteri | reverse complement strand
GAATGGGGGAAAGGATGGGAAGGGCTAAGACCCTGGAGGAACAGTAGGCCACAAGGCTAAATATGGAACTTGGGCAGACTGAAAAGACTGTTGGTCTTTTTCTGCCATCATTGTCTATGTTTCTATCATCAACTTCCTAAGTACTCTTTCTGTCAGTTATTTCAGCGTCTGATTGATATGACAGTAAAGCTCTAGTATATCCTCTTTCTCTGCTCTCCTCCGCTACCTCCACAGAAACAGGGTGTGCAGGTTCCTTTTTCTCCTCAGCCACTGATACCTTGTGCTCCTAGTTTTGCTCCTCTAGGACTGCTACTGCACATACCTCAGCCTCACCCTAACACTCTGTATTGAGGTTGTACTGTCACACACATTAGTTTCCAACAGCATCTTAGAATCTTGTGCGGCATCGATGCTGCAAGGTCCTTGGGGTCCATGGCAATTTTCTATGTTCCACGTCCACAGTGCTTGGTATTGAATTCCACCTCACCTCCAAAATCCTTGCAGTTCTTTTGACAGCCCCTGCTGATATGATTGGAATTTGACTATTCTGTGTGGATTGCACAGCTGGCGTATAGCTGTCATTGACACTCATAGCACCTTTGCCAATACCACCTTCACCACCATGTCCCAACAACCCACAGAATGGCACTATTTTCCCACATCCTACACCAATAGTCTCCTCTACAGTCTTTCTATTTCGCCTCTTACCCTACCCACCATGGTGAAAAAAATGTACACACTCCAAAATTTAGATACACAGAAGCTGGATTTCAACTGGGCAAACAGACAGAAACAAGTACCAGGCAAAGTAAGGAAACCTAAACATCCAACAGCACAAAACAGCAGCAATATGTTTCACTCAGCACCTCACTAAAAGTGTCACAAGCTGTTTAATTTCAAATCAATGAAATGTGTCTCTTTCTGGTCACAATGAAAAGCAGATTGAGCAGCAGGTCTGCCTCTTTAGAAACCACTACAGAACTGCACAAAGCAGAAGGGTGCAGTCACAGGTGTGAAAGTTTGTTGCTACAGTGATAGAATCCTTCAGTGTTCCATTCTGGCTCCTCGACTTTACTCATGTGACTACACAGCCTGCAGAATTATTTTGGATGATTTCTGCCGAGTTCAACATCCAGCCACAGAACTGTGGCCCAAAAGGCAGAATTTAAAGACTAACACAAAAAAAAACGTGGGCCCCATATTCAGAAAGAAGAACAAGCATAGTGCAAATGTTAGCACTGTGCTTGTCCCAGTGCTTCCCCTAGCTACTGTGATATATTTAGATAGGTAGCAAGCAACACTATCCAACTGAATATCAGTCCATATCAGTGCAGTGCTAAGTGAATATGCACTACTCCAACATGGACCAGGGCTATATATGTCCCATAGGGAATAATGTTGCCTGAAATGGGACAGCCCCAAGACTCCTGTGGCTAAAAGCAGCCCAAGCATGTGAATGAGCCAATTGGATATGAAAAGTGCTAAGGGTCCATTTGCATGTCCATTATGGGCTCATTTGCACTGGGCGCAGCAGCCCCTTAGCGCCACTTACACAGAGTAACCATGAGCCCTGGTGGTCCAGTGGTTTCCCCAACCCCCGATCATCCTTTCAAACACCCTAATTTATTCCCTGGTGGTCGAGGAGCTCCCCTCACCCTCCGATCACCCATTCAAACTCCTCTTTATTCCCTGTTGTTCCAGTGGGTCCCACTAAAGAGCCCACCCACCCCATCTACCTGCTCACATCCCACCTCCCCTCTCCCCCCTTACCAATGTGTCAGGCGCCCCGACAACTACAAATGGAGACCAGCACATCCCTCCTCTCACCTCTGCTACCAAGCGCCATATGATCTGTTATTGAGCACATGTACTGCTGTTTCTACAGTATGCACGCTCACCAGGGACCCTGGTTTTCCATTTTTACCGGTAACACCGGTAGCAATCACGGAATCCTGCTTGGTATTCGGATTTTGAATTCTTGTACCAGTGCCTCACGGAAATTGCATGTCACTGCACAGAATCTCTAAGATTTCAGCATCTTTTTATATTTTTTTATTTTCTCTTTCTATGTCCCCTTCTGACAGCATCAGTCTCCACTTTTCAGAGATCCCTGGGCTGGGTATCCCCTACCTTCACCCCCAGGTAATGCTCAGGAGCTCATGTGGACCTGCCTCTATCCTGCCTGGGTTGTACCCCCCCCCAGGTGGGAAGGGAGGGGATCTGCAGATCACCCCTCCGCACTCCCTTAGTGTGTGTCGGATAGCCCAGTGGGTCCCTCATGGAGCCTGGCTATAAAGTCTGGGGCACCTGGGTCCATTCTGCCAGTGGCCGATGTGGAGTGATTATTCCTGATTTTCTGGTCTCTGTCCCTGAGGGCACCGGCACTAGAGGAGATCCAAGAAGGTAGGTCACATAGAGACATGCCACTGCTCCAGATCCTGGCTAGCTCCCTCCTGATCACTCTCAGCACCATTGCACCACCACCCATGGTCACACAGGTGGTGGTAAAGCAGCAGGATCTGCAGCCCACCTTCCCCGGAGGAGGAGAGCAGTCCTCGGGCTCTATCCTACTCCCCTGGCCAGACCTCCAGCAACCCAAGTTTACTTCCAACCTGGGTCACTGGCATCAAGCAGTAGTGCTACCGCAGTGCCAGCAGGCTTGACCCAGATTTCAGCATCTTAAAATGAATGCTGCCATGCTTTGCATTCTTTCTGCTTGTTCAGTGAGAAGGCCAGTAAGGAAATCACCCACACTGCTTTGTTGTAATCAGCCATTCAGTTTAACCACCCATGCTTCCCACCCACATCTCCATCACCTGAGGACTGCTTTCCTTCCTGAAACCACAGTTTTCTTGTAGTATGTGCCTAAGAGTCTACAAGTATCAGCACACATGGGCAGGACCACTGGAAAATTGCAGGAAAAGTAACCTGAAATTGCAGAGTTTTTTTTTGAAAAGCTTGCTGGAAAATTGCAGGAGTTCTACTATAGATCCTGAGTGCTTCACAATAAATCCTTTACTGTTTTCTACAGCATATATTAGTCAGCATAAACTACTAAATGAGTACACTGACACTTGAATATGTTTTAAATATGAAGAAAGACTTCTGTTTCTAACACGAACCCTAAACGGATAAGATCTGTTGCCCCTTCCAAAATGTAAAAACATCTGCCTCATGCAGTGCTAGATTCTGTTTAGTGAGCCACAGAAAATCAATATTAAATAAATCCAGAATAAACAAATGTTATCTGTTTCTGGATGTAGAATAATGAAGCCTGATCAAAAGCTATTTACAGTGCTCTGTCAACTATTCACCCACTACGGTGTAAGAAAACTAAGCAGATGGAGTGGCAATAACTCAGTTTTAGTAAACGTGTTTAATGTTCATAATTTGTACTGTAGGTACTGTGCACTATTATTAAAATTATATATTAAAACATTGTATATGGGTGTTATTATGGCTGGCAGTCTAGCCTAGTGGTTAGAATAACAAACAGTGATTGAACTGGTACATCCAGCAGACTTGGGTTTGATTCCCACAACCTCCACCTGCATACACTGAGATTTCAAACAAGTAACTTAACCTCCCCAGTGCTTCTAGGTCACTCCTGAAAACAGGCAGTTCTGCCTAGTGGGCCTTACCTGGTTTACAAAGAATATAAAAAAAATACCAATATATGTTTAGTACTACATCATAGAATAGTAGTCAGGGTACTATGTGATTTACTTGAGTTTTACTTGGGCTGCAATGATTTTGTATAAGTAAAGATAAATGTTCAGATACATTTTATGTGTTTTATAAGCTTGCTTTAGATTTTAGTCAGGTTTTATTGTATTCTTTGCATATGAGAATCTAGGTTGTAGATTGCTAAATGCAGGATCAATGTTACCAATTAGCTTATTGAAGTTTATAATCAGCAGGGCCATCCAAAATCCTCAGTTGTTTGAATGAAAACTAGTCTGAATGAAAGTATGTTCACAAGGATAAAGCTGCCTTACTACTTATGAAAAGACTACACAGTCAGCACCCCATTTAGGTGAATTAGATCATTTGCACCTTTTCTCCCACCTGCTGTTTCAGTCTCTGTGACAACAAAAAGTTTTCTGATAGACTGCTTCAACAAAAAGTAAATGTGAAGTATTTAAGTGTACTTATGTTTGGCCAGTGGATTTTGAA
Source organism: Neoceratodus forsteri (assembly GCA_016271365.2). NCBI lineage: Eukaryota > Metazoa > Chordata > Ceratodontiformes > Ceratodontidae > Neoceratodus > Neoceratodus forsteri. The sequence continues at coordinate 226,115,824 of CM057450.1, read as the reverse complement.
AGCACAGTCAATGACATACAGAAGGTAGGACCCCAGGGGCTGTATGATGCTGGTGGGCAGAGTGGTGCTCAATTCACATCTGAGCTCAGACATGAAAACTGGGAGACACCATTTTCATGGACACCAAGTAAAAAAAAAGCATCCACAGGTCTGGGAGATGCATTAATCCATTTGAAGGTCCTCCACTAATCAATTGTGGATTTTTAAGGTGGAGACACTTTATTTCAAAGAAGCAAATTCAAGCATTTTTTTTTTTTTGCTCCTCCTACCCCTGGCCATACACTCCTTCAGCCCTGCCAAGGCCCCCTACCACCACTGTTGAGTCCCGACCACCATCCACTGCCCCTTACTGCTGTGCTACAAGGTAACCCAAAGTAACCCTTTATGAGTGGGCCCCTACCCTGTGGGAAGCTACCAGGGAGGAGAATGTCCCAAAGAGCTTCCTGTGTATCCTGGGCATGGCAGGGGTCATAACGGACACATGTCTGGGGCTTCTGGCTTATGGAGGGACCAGCAGCCATCCTTCGGTTGGCCAGCAGGTGTTTTCCCATTTTCTTGGGAGTATGACAGGCCACATGATGTCAAGGCACAAGCCAACGTTTGTCACGCTTCCTCCCACAGTAAGGGCCGATGTGTTGTGTCTCTGGCCTCCACCAGGGGACAGAAAATGCTGAGTCGTGAACCCACCCTCCCTCCTAGGAGAAGGTGAGTGGTTGTTGGACACTCAAGCCTTCACCCAACAGCTGGCCCCCCAACACCCAAGTCTGTTCCCTAATCCTGGTCAGCGGTGTCACAGGCAGAAATCCAATTCATGCAGTTAAATTATAGATAGGAAAAAACAAAGGTAGTCCACCTTAGCAGTGATGGTACAGATTAATTCACATCTGAGTTCTAACAAGCAAAGAGACCAAGTTATTTGTAACTTGTGCATGTGGGGTGTGGGTGTTGAAGAAAGGGGATCATAATGCTGTCACTACTGCCATCACCCCAGAGGGATGTGGACTGCATTGTTGCTACTGCCATCACACCGAAGGGTTGGGGGCTGTAGTGCTTCTGCATTCGCCACTGGTGGATGGGGAATATAGTTCTGCTGTCATCACATCTAAGGGATGGGGGCCACAGTGCTGCTGCTTCTGTCACACCTGAGGAAGGGAGGTCATAGTGCTGTTGCTGCTGCCATCACACCAGAGGGATGGGGGCTGTAGTACTGTTGGTGCTGCCATCGCACCTGAGGGATGGTGAGGTAGTGCTGCTTCCATCACACCATAGGGATGGGGGCTGTAGTGCTGCTGCTGCCATTACATCTTGTACCTAAAATAACTTTAAACTGGTACAAGGATGGGAGGATGTGCAATAGTGGAGGTCAAAATTGCTAAAATGCATGTTAGCAGAGTTAAAAATTGTTAAATAAAGTACACAGAACCAAATACCGGTAAAACCGGATTTTGGCTTAGCAGACACCGGTGACAATACCATTTTTTACAATGTGCAAAACAGAATATACCCTTTCTCAATCCCGGTAAACCAGTGTCCCTGACGCTCACTGACAGCTCATATGGTGGCTGGTCACAGATGTGAGAGGAGGGCTGTGCCTGTCAACATAAGTAGCTGTCAGGGGACTGGACACACAAATAAGGGAGGTGCAGAATGGTAGCCTGGGTAAAACATTGGCAGGACAACAGGACACAGAGGGTAATAGAAAATGGAGTCCACTCTGAAGAAAGGGAGGCTACTAGCGGGGTACCGCAGGGTTCAGTACTGGGACCAGCCATTTTTAATGTCTTTATAAGTGACATTGCAGAGGGTCTGGAAGGAAAAGTATGCCTCTTTGCAGACGACACAAAGTTCTGCAACAGGGCTGCTACACAAGAGGGGTGGAAAGGATGACGAGGGACTTGGCAAGGTTGGAGAATTGGTCAGAAGTATGGCAGCTTAGATTCAATGCAAAGAAGTGCAAAGTAATGTGCCTGGGAAACAAAAACCAAGGGGAAGAGTACACAATGGGAAGGGGGTGTACTAGCAACAACAAAAATAGAAAGGGACCTGGGGGTAGTCATATCAGATGACCTAAAGGTAATTAAGCAATGTGAGAAGGCAGTAAAGAGGGCTGGAGAGATACTGGGATGTATAGGAAGACGCAACACCAATAGAAAACAAGAAGTTGTTATCCCTCTGTACAGACAGTTGGTGAGACCTCATCTGGAGTACTGCATGCAGTTTTGGAGACCCCATCTCTGCAAGGACATAGACAGGATGGAGGCAGTCCAGAGGAGGGCAACTAAAATGGCACAGGGTTTGCACCAGAAGCCATACGAAGAGAGACTAAAGGAGCTTAATATGTATACCTTCGAGGAAAGGTGGGGGAGCATGATAGAAACTTTCAAGTACCTCAAGGGAATTAACAAAGCCCAAGAGGGTAGCATCTTTCAGAAAAAGAGATGTGCAAGAACAAGGGGGCACAATTTGAAGCTAGAGGTGGGATGGCTCAGGGGCAATGTGAGGAAGAATTTTTTCACAGAGAATGTGGTGGACGGATGGAACGGCCTGTCTGAGGAGGTTGTGGGATCAAAAACAGCAGGAAAATTCAAGAATGCATGGGACAGACATAAAGCAATTCTGGTGGGGGTTAGGAAGAAGTAGGCTGTTGGTTAACTAGGATCTGCAGCTTATCCAATAGGTAGGGAAATGGGAAGACTGGGTGGGCCAAGCAGTCCTTATCTGCCATCAAAGTCTGTGTTTCTGTTTCTCAGGGAGGTGGGATGAGAGTGGGTGGCTTGGGTGGGAGGGCTGTTCAGTGCGTACCCACTGGACCACTAGGGAATAAATCACAGTGTTTAAAAGGGTGATCAGGGTGTGGGGGAACCACTGGACCACCAAGGACTAGACTACAGAATTTGAACAGGTGATCAGGGAGTGGGGAGAACCACTGGGCCACCAAGAAATAGTAAAGAAATAGTGAACAGGTGATCAGGGGTGGGGGAACCACTGGTCCACCAGGGATTCATTTTCCCAGTGTGAATAGAAGAACAGAGCATATGACTGCAGTACGTTCCTTCAGAGGGTTGGCGGGCAGGCTTAGTGCCAAGTTAAGAAATGGTTTTCAGCAGTGCTAAACAGCTCTGCTTGGGAGCCATTTACTGCCACTGCAAACCTTTGAATATCTGCTGCACTGGCATGCAGTAGTAGTTGTAGTAAAAAATCTTTATTTTTATACAGGAAGATGGAAACACAACCTTTAGGACTGCAGTGCTGTTTTCAAGGTGGTCCTGTTTGCATTACAATAATACATATTTGTTAAGAAATGTTTTTGACAAATAACACATTTTAAAACAATTAATGCTGACAGTAATCTGTACACCCTACATAGACAGTGAAACTTTACACCATATCAACTGGCATTATACAATTTAATAATATATGCATGAGGGAACCCGGAAACAGAGGTATTTTATCACATTGGAGCTGCTGTTTTGGGGGATGCTCTCGGGGCCTTTAAATAAAGCCCTGCCAGAGGGTGCTCACACATACCCAAGTTAGCACCCATGCTGACCATTGAATCTCTGGCCCAGTATTGCTTAATGCATTTGGTGGTGGAAGCAACGTCACTTATGAGAGCGAGAAAGAAAGAGAGATAGAGACAAAGAGAGAGAGATGGATTTTAATGCAATTACACCTTTAACCCTTCCAGTATCACCTAGAAGAAAACATCCACAGGACTGCATTTCTTGCAAAATAATTTTCTATGTAATTTTGTAGTGGACAGCAAAAAAAATAATCGATTGTACCATGAAATAAGTGCTATAATAAAGTTGGGTGAACTTTAATTCCACAGTATATGTTATTAGTTCTGCAGTTCATTTGGAAACTCCATGGAACAAGGGGGAAATTGAACTTCACAAAAGGTGGAATGTCACAAAATTTTGCAGACATGCAGATTTTTGTAACATTTTCACAGAAGCGGAGTCCACCTTTTTCACCCTGCACTACTTCCCAGGATCTGTGTGAGATCTAATTCCTGTTGAAATCAGGGTTCACTCAGATAGGGGTGGGGTAGGGTAGGGTAGGGAAGGGAAGGGACAGTTTATTTTCTCCTACCTGTCATTACTATTGTCTAGGTGGTCCAGAAACTGCCATCCAGTGTACTCTGGCAACAAAAAAGGGGTGCTCCTAAATGAAGTCTACCAGCAAATCCACTGCAATCCAAATAAACTTGGCACACACAAGCTGCTGCTTAAATAAATATTATTTATAATGCAAACACTGCATACAAAAGCTTGGGCAGTTGGAGGGATGGACGACACAATATTCTATGTCCTTTTGAAGCTTCCACAGTGGCATGCAGGAGTGTCATGGAGGTGATGGTATCTGGGGTTGGAGGGCTAGAGCTAAAGAGTATTGCTCTGAAACACTTACTGCACCCAAGCAATGAGTAGGACATGTGGGTCTCACAGTAGACTGTCACCTATGTCCCTTGCAGTCAAGTTTGGGTGTGTGATTACTATAGGAGTACTGAGTAGAGGGAACAAATAGGGGAAATGGGGCAATTACAATTAAACAATATAAATGAAGGACAATATTAGACTAAAAATAGACCCAGGATTAAATAATGTGACTGATTTATTATCATATACAGTACTTATACCAACATACTGTATGTTAAAATGTATTTTTATAAAATATATGATAAAATGGTAAAATGGTGCAGGGTCTGCTCCAGAAGCCATACAAAGGGAGACTAAATGAGCTTAGTATGTATACCCTTGAGGAAAGGAGGGGGGGAGGACATGATTGAAACTTTCAAGTACCTCAAGGGAATCAACAAAGTCCAAGTGGGTAGCATCCTTCAGAAAAAGAGATGTGCAACATCAAGGGGGCACAATTGGAAGATAGAGGGGGACAGCTCAGGGGCAACGAGAGGAAGTATTTTTTCATGGAGAGGGTAGTCGACGCATGTAACAGCATTCCTGAGGAGGTCATGGGGTCAAAAACAGTGGGGGAATTCAAGAATGCATGGGACAGACATAAAGCAATTCTAGTAGAGGTAGGAGGAAGTAGGCTGTTGGGTAACTAGGATCTGGAACTTATCTAATAGGTAGGGATATGGGCAGACTGGGTGGGCCAAGCGGTCCTTATCTGCCATCAAAGTCTATGTTTCCAAGTTTCTATGAATATTGAGAAATAAAGGAACTACTGTGCTGCTAGCTGAAGAATTTCCACCAGCACTGCCTTGTAAAGGAGTCTCATTTGACTCAGGGAGGTTCTTTTCTGTTTCATCATGAGCAATCATGACGAGAGCTAGTAATGACTGAGGACAGAGCCAATCCTCCTTCGATGACATCACTTGGATTAAACTGTTATGTAAACTATTTTTTCATCTGCTTTCTTAAGTGGACATGGGTCCATGGTCCTGACTGATAATCCTAGCTGTATCTCTGTCTTTTCGGAACTAATGGTCTTGAATAAGTCTTTTTTGAGTTCCGATCCAGACTTACTGTCTGTTATTGACTACTGTACTATTCCCCAAACCCTCCACTGCTGTTTTATCACCAACAAGAGCAACAGAATGAAATACATAGCATATTTTATTTCTAATCCCCTTCCCACAAAAAATGTTATGGTGTCAAGTTACAGATCAGAGACAATCCTGCCGTGGGAGGTAAAGTTACGAAGAAGTATTGATCATGGCATCAGTACTTGAGGCAATGCAGGAAACTGGCACCTGGGAAGTTATTGATTTCTTCTGACAGAAGCCAGCTCTTGTGTATGGTATTACAGTAATTGTGGTAACGAGTGTAAACATATACAAGAGACAAGAAAACCAGGTCAGTCCAAGCATGCTTCTACACTCCTTTAGCACCTGCATAACAACTCCCTCACCCCCTCCACACACACACACACACACACACGCGTGCGTGCGCATGTATATACATATTATTAATTTTAATTCTATATTTAGTTCCCAGGTAAAAACAAATGGATCAAGAGGCTTGGATATCAGATCAGTGATTTTTTTACCCTTTGTACTCCCTTTCAAAATTACAATATGTCCCCTGCCTGCTGTCCTGTACCCCTATAACATACCTTGTAATAGTGCCCACATAGGTGTTGCATTGCTAACAGCTCCTTTACTGCAAGTGCTGCTCCCCCAACAATAGCTACAGTAATGCTTCTTTATTTAGCTTATCTCCTGCAGGGACTTTTGTGACTGTCTTGGCATGGCATGGGAAGGTGTTTTATGGAAGTAGTTCTTTTCCCCTGAGCCCAGCTGTTCTGTGATTAGCAGTGCTGCTACCTGGCATGTTAAGCTCCAGTAACTGTTTCGCTGTCATGACACATGGTCACATTTGCCTGATTTTGCTGGCTGAACTGTGATCTAAACTCCTGGGGTGGGATATTCAGAAATGCACCAGAAGCAGGCGCAAGAGCGGCGCAGCACATGTACACTGTGCTGGTGCACATCCAACGTGATACTCAAAGGCTGAGCACCATGGCAAGGGACAGCACAAGACGGCTGAATATTGCAGGGACACGCCTATAGCGTTAACAAGGCTGCGGCGCCAGGAGCAGACAGCGCCATCGCGCAACCATGGTTGCACAATGGAGCAAGGCAGGAAGCGCAGGAGCACAGCATGCGCAGGGCAAGGGACAGAGGTGCATGGGCCATAGCACAGGGCACCTGGCACAGTGTGGAGCAGGCCACAAGAGCAGGCCACACTACCACCAGGGTGCAGAGGATGACTGGAGGGGGGCAAGGCAGGTGCACGGCTGCATGCCCTGACCACGCAATCCATTGCAGTGCATGGAGGTGGCATGACACCCATGGCCACTGGCAGGCTGCCATGGGCAACACCTACAGGATGGCATGGGGCATGGCACCAGGACCAAAGCAGACAACACACAAGCCGACAGCACACAACACATTGGACACACAGTCCAGCAGGGAACAGACGCATACCACAGGGCACACACACACAACCCACTGTGCACAGACCACCTGACACAAACCCCAGGCAACTGCAAACGTATCACACAGCCACCATGCACATCACTGCAGCATGGCACCAAAGCCAGCTGCAAAGCAGACATACATACTGATGGCTACCAAAATAGAATTGTATTAAAAGCAACAACCAACAACAACAAACTATATACAGGTGAACAGGGATAGGGGGCAGGGAACGGGGAGGCCACAATCAGGAACGTAGGCTGGGGAAGGAGGGTGGGGAGGGGGACATGGTAGGCTGGGTACAATGGAGGAATGGGAGGGGTGTCAGTGGAAGGGAGGGTGAAGCAGGCCAGAGGGCCCCTCCGGAGGTCCACAACTCCGGCGCCTCAGCAGTCTTCTCCTCTGTGGCCAAAACAGGGCCTGCCGAATGATGCAGGCCACCGCAAGGGTGGTCATGGTGACCCTCAGGATCCTTTCCAGCAGCCTGGTATAGACATCCACCAGATGGGCACCTAGGACAAAGGAGGGGACATGCATTAGTGCACGCCCACATGACCATAGCCCACCCACCGTGCGCAGTGGACAGTGGTGGCATGCAACCTATAGGGGGAACACAGCCAACCACAGCATGCGTGCCCACACAAGCCACCATCCTGACCATCCACAGCCATGCACAGCACTGCACACCACCACCAGCCATGCACAGCATGCCACAGCCGTAGCAGCCAATGCCAGCGGGCTGTCAGTGGCTGGTTGGGAACCCGGATGCACCGCAGGCCACCCACAGCGGCCACACACGTGCCCAGGGCGCAGCATGGTGCAATGAACCACACTGGTGAAGCACGGCATGTAATGGCCATGTGCACGGGGGGCTGTGGCCCACCCCTACCCCACACAACAACATACACCACCAATGTGCCTACCTGCAAGCTGTGGCCTGACTGGCGCCCAACCACCTGCACCTCCCGCCTGGCCAGCATCCCTCCGCTGTGCGCCACTACCGGCCTGCTGCCGTCCGGCAGCGACACCCGCCATCTGGGCTGTGCGTCGATCTTCAGGGCCTAGCAGGGAGACAGTGAGAGACAGACATCAGCACCAGGCAGCAACACATGGGCACTCCAAGCACAGTATACCCCTTGACCCAGCGCAGCTGCATTGCCATGGTACAGCACACCTACGGTGCACTGCCATGACCGGCAGTGTTCCCAGCCACTGCCCCCCACCCACAGCAGCACAGCGTGACACCCAGTGGAAACCCACACAACACCGACATGGCATGGATGGGGATATGTACACTCACCTGGCTGTGGCACAGCGCCCCTCCGGACACATGCCTGCAGTGTTCTGAGATGGTCCGGATCCCTCCTTTGCAGGTCCCTGTACCTGTGGAGGCACTGCTCCCCACTATGGCATGACCATGTGGCCTCCTCAAGCCCCTTGGCCACCCCCTGCCACACCTCAGTGCGTGGCTGGTCCAGGGGTACCTGCCCATACAGGGCACCGATATGTGGCTCCACTAGTGCCACCAGGTTGACTAATTCCACCTGGGTCCAGTTGGGCACTCTAGGTGTGCTCCTACGAGGCATGGCTGTATTCAGTACTGCAGAAGCAAAATAGTGCTTGTGAGTACATGAGACACACGTGCGAAAGATGCGAGACACACCTGGTGATGCGCTGCCATCCCTGATCACACATCGGTGGGGTATGCACAATACAGCTGGGGCAATGCTGGCATGTGCGACAGGCACCCAGGGGTCAAGGGGCACATGTAGGGGTCAAAGGGTGGCACGTGTACCGTGTGCATCAGCGCGATAGGGTATGGATAGCATGGTATGCTACAGGGTCCAGTGTGCCCCATGGGCCATGAGCCAATAGTGCACAGGTGCCAATGGGTGTACAGTGCATGTGGACCACATGCCCAATAGCGGCAGAGCACCATGCCACCTGTAGTGCACTGTGCGTAGGAAGTGCCACTGCCATACGCAACGTCAGTGCTCTCATGCGATGTACCATGCGGACTGCGCACGTCACACAGATGTGCCATGACATGCGCATGAGCAACTCCACTGCACAATGCGCAATTCCACGATATTCAGCAGGCATATGCAGATGAGCTGATCAGCATATCCACAGCACATCGGAGGCATTTGCATCTCATTACAGTTGTGCATTCCCTCATTTGCATTTGATGCGCTATAAAGGCACCATGTGGCAGTGCAGGCACTAGACCGTTATTACATCCTTCACAGGTAGGATGCCAGGCACTGGGCATGTCGGGACTGTGGTGTGGGGGGGACTCGTGTGTGGCAACCAGCACTAACCACATGTCCCCACCCACAGGAACAGCATGTCGGAGCAAAAGGAAGTTGAGGAGCAGGGGCCTGCACAGAAGCACAGGCCCAATTTCACAAGGGCAGAGTGCGATGCCCTATATGACATCTACCTGGACCAGGAGCCCCTCCTGAGTGGCTCCACAGGAACCCAGCAGGCCAGGGCAGAAGCATGGGTGGGTGTGGCCAGGGCTATGAACCTGCAGGGCGTCCATCATAAGTCAGTGCAGGAATGCAAGAAGGTGGGCACAGACCACATATGGATCAATGAGAAGGTGACAGCCATCCGGGCTGCATGTGCTGCCACGGGCGGTGGACAGCCTGAGGTGCCACAGCTGACACTGCAGGAGGAGTTTGTGGTGATGACTATGTGGCACAGCACCATTGAGGGTGTTCCCGGTGGTGGATTCCAGATGGGGGGTGGCCCATCACAGCATGGTAGGTACAGCGGCACATGGGGATGGGGGTGAGGGGTGCATTGGGGCAGGGGTGTGTGGTGGTGGCACTAATGTGTATATACTCCCTTACAGATCCGAGCACCTGCGTGTGGATGCAGGGGCAGTGGTGCCCACCCTGGGTGATGTCGGGGACCTGGAGGAGCACCCATCCACCTCCACTGGGGTCCGGGGCCCAGACCACTGCCAGACCCACCACACTCTCTGCACGGATGCCTGTGGCATGGGCGCGGATGAGGCCCAGGCAGAGTTTCAGCGGGATGCCAGCCATGGCGTCCAATATGCTGAGACAGTGATCAGGGCGGGGTCTGCGTCCAATGATGACTTGACCACTACCCATTACAGTGGTCATGCCAAACGGGGAAGGCACCCCTACCACACACCGGACACGGCAGTGCTGTACCACGCACTGGACACGGCAGTGCTGATGGTGCACAGGTGGCACTGGCCAACCCACCAGCTGCACCATTCGGTGTTGTGGTGACCACCATACCTGTGGTGCAGTCTAGTCTGTTGGGCAGTGGGAGTGCAGCCTCCCCGGCGACATCATGCACACAGCAGCCAGAGAGGCAGCAGCGGCAGCAGGATGGTGCAGAGGGTGGACCAGGTGCAGTGTCCGCCGCCAGTGCACTGCAGACACTACAGGCCCAAGAAGTCCCCACTGTACAGCCTCCACCTGCGCAAGGGGCCATGCCATGGGGCCGCACAACCCCTGTTGGTTGGCACAATGCCCAAGCCCCCAGGGTGCCAACCCGCTGGCCGAGCACACCCGTCTGCTCAGGACATCTGTGGAGCAACCGATGTAGGTCATGACAGGGGTGCGTGTACTCCGTGCTGAGCTGCACCTGTCCGCAGGGAAGCGTGACCAGGACTTTGAGCAGCTCCTGGCCGAGGCCACACGCATGCAGGAGGACACAACCACAGGCCTGGGTTGGCTCACCACTGCAGTCACAGCCGGCCTGGCACCACTGGCCACCCTGGTGCAGGGCCATCCGCGGCAGTCACCACGGAGTGCAATTTCCACCCCTCGGTCCCGGCGTCATGCGACCTCAGCATTGTCGTTGCTGGGATCAGCTGTGGAATTTCAGGAGAGAGGGATTCCGGTGGAGAAATGGCATTCTAACCCTCCCCATTCACAACTACAGCAGAACTCCTGGTAGGTGGTGTCACAGGATCAACAGAGAACACTCTTAAGGATATAGCGGTTCAACTCCAAGCTTTGTAGAAATCACCAGCACCCCACTGACATAAGATCATGACTGACTTAAACTCAACCAGCATCCTTTTTTTTGTTTGCATTGAACTGCCCCATGACACTGTTGGTTTCTGACCAAGCAGCATCACCAGGTGAGACTATGTACCTTCTGGTTGCGGGCGGGGGGGGCAAGGAGCATTTTTCAATGCAGCTATTAATTAAATATAGAAACCATGGTAGGACAGTGGGTTCCCAGGTGATGCACTGCAGTGCTTAAAAGTGGAAATACAGAAGTGGTGGTAACTGTAAGAGTGGGGGATGCATGGAAGCCTTTGGTAATGATTCTGTCAGCAGATACATTATACAGCTATTGTATTCCACACAGCAAGCTTTTTTTTGTTTGAGATTTAGTAGATGGTTGTCCTCTTCCCATGTTTTGATTGGAATAACCAAATTGCTGCTAGTAAATGGAGGGCGCGCCATGCAGCATAGAGTGTAGCAGGATGGTATACCTATACAGTGGTGGGGTACCTTTCCCAGGAGAGAGACTCTGGCCTTGACTCTTGTGGGAAATTTTCTTGTTTAATGATCCTGCAATGCCAAATGTTGGAAGCAATTGCAGTGGAACTATGCAAAGGCTGGCAGGATGGTTTCTGAGGGAGCGTTAATTGTTTTCTACCACAGCACCTCGAATAAGTGGGTTTCTCTACATAAATATGATAAGTTGAGATGCTAGTCCTGCACTGATCTTGCTGCTGTACACAGGAAACATAATGCCTTGTGGTGCATCCTCCTAGGTCCTGCTGCGAGGATGTGATGGGGGCTTTCTGTTTATCTGACCCCCCCCATTCCTGGATCCCACTCTTGATATAATATCAAGAGATGCTGTGGCCTGATGGGGTCCTGACTTGCTTGGCCTCTTCTCTAGAGGGACACATTGAATTTACAATATTTTCAGCCTGCTTTTTTGAAGACTACACACCTGGATGAGACCTTGCAGTGGGGAAAAATATCATCTCTTTTCCATTTGTCAAGGGAATTTGTCCAAGAACAAGGGAAATTTATTTGGGGCTATTATATTACTGGGTCTCCTATCACTGAACACACTAGTGTAGAGGTTTCCCTCTGCATACTACCAAAGTGGCTGCACTTGGCTATCTGGACCCTCTAAATTGCCCCTAACATCCTATAATCTTCTACAAGTGAAGTCTAGAGTGCACTGACAACCCCGAGCATTCTTATTCATGCTATTAGTGTTTCATGAAAGCGGTTGAGAGGAAGAAGGGCCCTTGGTATGTAAACTGTGAACTGACTGATGTATCTTCCTTCTCTAGACTGACCCCCACCTCCACCCCCTTATCTCCCCCAAGAGCCTTGGCTCCTCGGAGGCTAAAGTCGGGACACACTTTACCAAACTCTAGTAATATCTAGATGTCTCTGTATCTCTGTCTCTCTCTCTCTCGCAGTTACAGATGCCCCCACAGACTGAAGATATACTCAGTCATTGTTACTAGCCTCACAAACCTTATAAAGAGATCCCGTGTATTCTCCGCCAACAGCCAGGAACACCTGGGAATCATCCATCTTCAGGAGACGCAACTCTCCTTCTCAGAGCACCAAAAACAGACTAAGTTTGGATATGATCATGTTTATCACTCCTCATTTAGAAATGGTAGGAGGTGTGGAGTAGTGGTCCTGATTTCTGGTCCCTCTCTTTTCAAGAAACACAGATTACTAAAGATAAGGACAGGTGCTTTGTGGTGGTTAACGGAGTGGTGGATACACATTCCCTTACTGTTGCCTCCCTATATTTACCACTGGGATCAGACACCACATTTATAAAGATAAGAATACAGTTGATCTTACAGAGGCAGATGGGCTTCCTACATGTGGCAGGGGTTTCAGTCTATATTTGGTTCCACATAAAGATACTACAGGCACAGCCCATCACCATATGCCCAGTGTACACCAAACCTTTCTTAAATTACTGGCCTCTATAGGATGGCTAGATGTATGGCGGGAGCTCCTCCCCAATACACAGGGTTACACCCATTATTCTGATCCACACCTCACCTACATGAGGATAGATTACACATTTATTCATACGAAGGACCTGCATGTTGTTCATTCCTGTAATACTGCCCAATTAGCTTTTCCAACCATGCCACGGTGTAGGCAGAAATAAAGGGGGATCATGCTGCAAAACAGAAGCTGGGGGCTGGGCACTTTTTACTTAAAAGATTTGGAATTTTTGAATTATGTAAGTACACAAATCACGGAGATGATTATCCTTAAAAATACTCTGGATGTGACCTCACCCATAGTATGGGATACTGTGAAGGTGGTGGTCTGAGGACATCTGATTGGCTATGCAGCCTGCAAGGAAAAGGAGTGACAGTGGCACAGGGCTGATCTCCCTGCCTCTCTGTCTTTTCTGCAGATACAACACAAACTAAGTAGCCTGGCAAACCCATCTCAGCTTAAACAAGTTAAACAACAACTGGATAAGCTAACCCAGCAGCAACCTGAGAAAGCACTAAGATATATATGCCAAAGATATTTTGAGGGCAGCCCACCTCTTAGCCCATAAGGTATGAGGCCACAAACAAAGAGCTACTATCCTGAGGTTAAAGCATCCAACCCATGGACAACTGCTCAGAGATGTAGGCTCCAGTTCTGATGCTTTCTGTGCATCATATACCAAACTACAGTATATGTGCAGGGGGAGTGGATGTCACCCGAGGAGATAAGAGACATCTTAAACTCTGTCCACCTCCGGGGCCTGACCCAGGAGGCCCTCACCCCGCTGATGGCACCTGTCTCCTCTGAAGAACTCCAAGGAGCACTTAAAAAACTCAAGATAGACAAATGCCCAGGACCAGATAGTCATTGTCATTGTGATAGATAAATTGTCATACTCAGTGAGTTTCTTAAAATTTTCTCTTATGAATTATCCCCTCTATTTTTAAACATATGTAATGCCCTACTGGAGGAGTCAGTACCCCCTCCCTCCTGGAGCTATGCAATTATCTTGGTGATACCTCACTCCTATAGGCTACTGCCAGTCAGCTCCTCAAACTTAAAGTGATAGCAACACTGTCTCATGCCAGGTACATTCCCTATCTAGTGTAACTCCTCCTTCTAGTTCTCTCATCTCTCCACACTCTCTCTCTGCCTGACTGCTTCTCTCCTTCGAAGTGACAGCTATCCCTATCACTTGCCAAGGTGCATTCCCATCTTGTATTGCTCCCGTGACGTGATCTGCCCACCCCTTTCTCACTGCCTGTCTGCCGCTCAAACTCAAAGTGTCCAGCTCCTTCATTTCCTGACAAGCGTATTCTCCCAGCTAGGATTCCTCCTCCCTCTAGCTCTGTTCTCTTTCCTCCATTTTCTCCTTGACTTGTGTCAAGCAGGTGCCTAATTTCTAAAATGCCATTAATATAACTGCATAATGTGTTGGTTAGTTACATTTAACACATTCATAATGGTGATAATAAGCCTCGCCCCTCACTTTCACCCCCACACCTCACAGAATAGTTTCCACACATATTCGAACACAACTCATTGTGAATCCCTATTCTATCAGCATAGCCGGAAAACCACATCTGCCTCTGCTCGTCCATCCAACAGGAGTGTGCTGACATCACATGGCCTGGCACCTGTAACCCTATCAGGCACCTCCCCCCCACCACCAGCACTGATACTCTTGTTCTTACCCTATGGGACAAACAGCAAGAATAAATAATACAAAATCTATAACCATACACAAGCAATAAGGTATCTGAAGTGGCAGGCTATAAGATTGTCCTGGCTACTATTGCTGCTCTTGGGTAATATCCACCCAAACCCTGGCCCAGTGCAGCATACGCCAGCTCAACATAAAAACCATACAGGATTAACAATTGCCTCCATGAACATGCAGCCTCCTGGCAAAGTTCAACTCACTGCAAGTGTGGGTAACCCAGTATCAACCTGATGTTCTCTCGGTAGGCGAGACGTGGCTCACACCAAGGGTAGCTGACACAGTCATCCAGATTCAAGGGTACACATCCTTCAGACTCGACAGGGTAGGCAAACATGGAGGTGGATGTGTACTTTACATAAAAAAACACATCCAGGGGGTAATGCTTCCTCCAATCAAAACCAGCAGCAACAGACAAATACTGGCACTAAAAATACTCCTAGGCACGCAAGGGAAAAGCCTAACAGTACTGTCAGTATATATCCCTCCCAAGGATCAATCTTGCAGATTCAAGGTGGTCCTTGACTACCTCACTGATCTCCACCAAAATACCAAGCTTCTCATAGTGGGAGATTTCAACATTAACTGGAACTCCTCGGATGTGGCACAGTACAGAGATGCCCTATCCTCCATTAACATGACTCAGCTAGTTGACTACCCCACTTGCCAAAATTATCAAACAGGGACTAATATATTAATTGAGTGGCTAATCACCAACAGGCCGGAGAGAATTTCCTGCACTAAGGTCCTCTCAGGTTTCATCAGTGACCACTCTCCCAAACTTTGTACCTGGTCAAACAAATCCCCCAAGATCACTGCCAAGATAGTCACAACAAGGGTATTAAAAAGAGGGAAACTGGGTGCACTACAAGCTCACCTAGAATGCTAAGACTGGGATGCTATCCACACTGCTATGGATGTAGACGTAGTCCTTGAGAGCTTTATTTAAAAATTCAATGAGTCCTGCAATATATTTTGTCCCGTACTCAAAATGCAAAGTCAAAGGTGCATCTAAATCATGGATCTCACCTCAACTTCTCAAGCAGATGAGGGTCAGAAACAATCTCTGGAACACAGCAAAAAGCATACGATCACAGGTAGACTTACAGGCATATAAAACAGCCTGTAACAAGTGTACCTGGGCCATAAGAATGGCCATATGTCAACATTTCAAAAGTGAACTGGCTAACATCTGGAGTGATAGTTGGAAATTCTGGGAAAACATTAAGACCCTTAATGACAAACCAAATAAATTTCCCCCCACCATACTAAATGTTGATGGTGCCCTAAGATAAGACCCCAGTATCATCACCAATACATTCAATAAGGCCTTCATTGACCTCAGCAATGTGCTGCTGCGTGACTTCTTCAAACCCCCTAGCACCAATAACTCGGAGAAGAAGGATTACTACCCCCTTGACAATCCCCCCCCTTCTGCCTCAAAATTGTCATACTAGCTGAGGCCAAAAAATACCTCTCCCAAGTTTTCGGTAAGGCGAGAGCAAATAGTGACTAGCTAGACCTATAAATTGGTCACAGTCACCTTAGACGTGTTACTCCCACCTCTAACAAACATCCTAAACATATCACTTACATCTGGTAAATTCCCTCAATTATGGAAGGCTGCTGTGGTAATGCCAGTATTCAAAAGTGGAGATAGAACTAGCAACACTAATTATAGACCTATCTCAATCCTCCCGCCACTGTCCAAAGCATTAGAACCCATTGTGTATGACCAAGGTATCGAGTACCTTGACAAATACCAGCTGCAATGCCCTGAACAACATGGGTTTAGAAAGCAGCACAGTACCACTACTGCCCTAGTTGAATTTACAGGGTACATACACGATGCATTAGATTGGGGGCTCTTAGTGGGGGCAACCTACATTGACCTCACCAAGGCCTTTGACACACTTAACCATGACCTACTATTAACCCAACTTTTGCACATTGGGCTATCCACTGAGTCTAAACTTGGTTTAAGAGCTACCTCTCGAGAGAGAGAGAGTTCAAGGAGTGAAAATCACAGACGTTTTCTGGGAGAGCCACAGTGTAGTAACTGGGGTCCCCCAAGACTCCATCCTAGGTCCTCTGCTCTTCAGTCTGTTTCTGAATCAGATACCACTTTCAGTTAATGACAAAATCTTACTGTATGCAGATGATAAAGTACTACACTCAAGCCACACCGATCCGGTAGCATTAGAAAATCAAACGCAGTCCAATTTCTCCGCAATCGAAGCGTGGTTTCTAAAATCAAAATTGCTGCTTAACTAAAAAAAAAACATGCTTTTCGCCACCTCTCATAGCAGAAATAGGACCCATTGCCTGAATGTAATAAACTGCAATAACGAACCACTTGAAATGGTGCAAACCTTCAAGTACCTAGGGGTTACCCTAGACTGCTCTCTCACTTTTACCCAGCATATCGATCTCATTGCCAAAGCAATGAATGCAAAACTAGGAGTTCTCACCAGGAACAAGCAGTGCCTCACCAATGAAGCTCTAAATCTAGCAGTGGCTAATTCAGTTCTGTCTGTAATAGACTATGGACTGGTGGTGTATGGTGTTGCAAATGACTCAGCCCTCAGGCATATAAAAATGCTGCTCAATAAGGCATGCAGGCTTGTGTCGGGAGCTCATCGCCTCTTCCACACCTGTCAGCTTTATACACAATCCGGTTGGCTAAACCTAGATAGCAGGATAAAGTACCAGGTTTGCCTACTGGCCATGAAATCCACAATAGGCTTAACTCCCCCGGGTGTTCAAAAACTACTCAGCAAGTCTAACAATGGTAGCAGTAATAGATGTATTAACAGCCGGTCCTTTTTAGTCCCCTTCAAATGGACCTCTCAAGGCAAATGATCCTACGAATATCAGGAACCCTATTGATTAAATACATGGACTGATGAAATCCTGACTGCAACCAAACTAGGTCTATTCAAAACCAAGCTCTGTGCCCTGCTTACATCAATCACTGACTGTAGCTATTGTGCATAACATAGCCAGGCTGTCTGAACACACCATAAAATGGTTCAGTGCATACCTAAACAACCACTCACAGTCTGTAAAAATATCCGACTACATCTCCCCATCTCTACCCATATGCTCTGGTGTCCCCCAAGGGTCCATACTAGGCCTGATTCTCTTCTCCATTTTTCTGAATGATCTTCTATCCATCTGTACCTCATCTTCGATACATATATATGCTGATGATATGGTTCTTTTCTCCTCAGGGTCCTCACCCTTGGATGCTGCCTCCAGGCTCCAACGCGATTTCAATAATGTCCAGAGCTGGTTTCAATCTCACCAACTCTTCCTAAACGCCAAGAAAACTGTGTCCATGACATTCGGCATGCATCAGAAACTGTCAAGGCTCCCATCTGCCCCCACCTTCACTACCCTCAATGGGGCAACTATAGTTGCCACCGAGTCTTTCAGGTATCTGGGCATTTGGCTGGATCAACATCTCACTTTCTTGGCCCATATAGATACCATAATAAAAAAGCTTCAACCCAAACTCGGCACCTTATATAGAAACCGCTCCTGCCTCCGGCCCCAGGCAAGACGTGAACTGATCCAAAAAATTATCCTCCCGATTTTCAACTATTGCAATATCATCTATTGCTCTGCTTCTGCCACCTCCTTAGCTAACCTGGATACTCTTTTCAACTCCTTCTGTCAGTTTGCTCTGGATGCACCTCCCCTTACCCACCACTGTCACTTGTACCGAGCTTTAGCCTTTGCATCCCTAACAAATAGGAGACTGCATCACAGCGCTAATTTCATCTCTAAGTACTGGCTTGGTACACTCCATCCCTAGCTTAATTCCCCACTCACTCCCTCTTGACTTCTAAGATCCCATGACCACAGAACTCTGACTGTTCCCTGGAGATCCACCTCAAGTGGTCAGGCCTCCTCCTCCTATCATCTCCTTAAACTATGGAATGCTCTTCCTACACAAATCCAATCCTTTTCCTCACCTGGCTCATTAAATCAAGCTCTACATAATTTCCTCTCTGTTAATTGCACTTGCCCCTAGTTCCCCCCCTTTCTTGTCCCAGATCCTGACTGATGCCCTGTTTGCCTAACCATAACCAAATCGGTGCACTTATAGTTTTTGAGCCTATTTTGGCTCCAGTTTTGTATGGTTGTTTCAATCATCTGTCTCTCTTAATTGGTCTGTCTCCCGAGCCCGTCTACCTAGCCCTGGTCTCTAGCTCAATTCTCTAACACATTATTATTTCACCTCTCTTGTTGCTCTGTTATATTTAGTCTGAATAGTGTAGGCCATTGGTCACACTTGCAACTACTTTACCCTATATCTGTCTCACCACAAGTTCACTGTTACAGGATTTAACTACTCTTCCCTACATTTATTTGCTTCTCATGCTAATGTGAAAATCGCTTGTAACCTATGTTTTTTTATGCTACTGTGTATTTTGTGTGTACTCATTGATACTATGTAACTCCCATCACCCTCTCCCCCAGGTCATACCAGGAAACCGAGCAACTTGTTTGTTCGGTGTACCTTACCTGGAGAAACTTTTCAATAAATAAATAAATAAAATAACATATAATTCCTCAACCAGTATTTGTAGTACTGTTTGATGTATTACAACTACCAGTAATCTGTGACCAATGAACATAATATATGCCCCCTATCTCTCTTTCCGAAGCCCAGTGCCCACATTTTCCCCTACAACCCCCCTAAGTTTTTCTACACCTCCCTTCCTCCCCCCGTTGGTCCTCCTCTCCCCATGGTTCCCTCCCCCTCCATTCCACCTAGCCAGATACCATGCAGGGAAGGCCCACCCCTCTGTAAATCCACCCATACTCCCTCAACCCATGTTTTCCTCTGTTGGTCACTCCCATCACCCTCTGACTGCACCCCCTCACCTCCTATTCTTCCCTTCCTAGGTCCTGTCCTTCTCAACAGGCACTAGTTATAGACTCCCATCCAATACAAATAAAACTTCTGCCTTCCCCACCCGCAGCACTTACGACAAGAACTGTCTCAACATGTTCGCATTTTTTACTCCTCTTGTCTGTAACTAGCTAAGATCATATGTTGTATCATCTGATTGCCTCTTTGTATGTTATTACTGCTAATATGTATTATTTTTTGTCTCTGTATCTCTGTAATTCACTGTACTGATGAGGAACCTTTGTAAATGAGCTCTTAGCTCAAAGATAAATATAATCAGATTCTTTCTAATAAATAAAATAAATACCCAAACCAGGTAAAGCCTCTGATGCATGCAGACCTTACTGCCTAATATTGGTCCTCAATATAAACTATAACTATTTATGCCAATTATACTGTAGCTCATTGATTAAACATGCTGTTGCCCACTCTCATTCATGTTGATCAGACAGGATTCATCCGGTCTTGACAAACCATGCACAGCATCTGCAGAACTCAGTCGATACTGCAACATGCTTTGCATACTGGTTCCCCTCTCTTAACTCTCAGTTTTGATGTGTAGAAAAAGTTCAACTAGATATCTCGGACCTTTCTCCTCATCACACTTCTTAAATTTGGTTCCCTCTGAATTTGTGGATTTGGTCTCTGCAATATATGCCAGGCCCCCAGTGCAGGTTCAGATGAATGGACATCTTTCTAATCTCTTCTCACTACAGAGGGGAATCTGAGAAAGCTATCCCCTGCCACCCTTGCTGTTCATCATTTGCATAGAGCCCTTGGCTCAGGCCATTCACCAGGACCCCAACATTGCTGAATATAAAGCAGATGTGGACACTGACCACTGCATTTTCCTGCATGTGGACAATATTTTCCTATACCTTTCCTATCTTGCAATAGGACAACCTGCAGTCTGCATCTTACTTTCTTGACTTGAGCACCTGGCCAGATATAGGATGTAAACTGAATAGTACAAAGATGGAGGCACTGACGGTGAATCATGTCCAACCCCCACCACTACAAGTTGAGTACCCATTCCTTAGCACTTACCTGTTATGAAATATCTTGATCTAAACCTCACCAGCTATGATGCCAAGCTATATGAAGCAAATTGTGCCCATTTAACCTAACTGGTTCTAGACCAATGGAACTTACTCCTTCTCACTATGGAGCACAGCATCAGTAAAAATGATGCTACTCTCAAAATTTCTGCATCTGTTTCTGTCCCTCTCCCTGCCTATTACAAATGCTACCTGGGTGACCTGGAACTGTATGTTATCCTATTTCCTTTGGAATAGCAAGCCCCCCAAAACTAAATTCTTAACTCTCTGCTTGTTAAAGCAACAGGGTGGCCTGGAGCTCCCACACTTACTTTTGTTCTTTGAGGTGGCAAAAATGCAGATAATACTGCACTGGCTCCATAACTCCCTCACAAAGCAATAGGTGCAACTGGAGTGAGCAGTCTTTCAGGGTGACTTTTTGAAAGAAATCCTGTTCCACGTGGGGACCCCAAAATCTATGCAATATGGCTCTTCTCCATATGTACACACAGTTATCCACACATGGTTTAAATTACTCCAAAAATATGGACTTAAAGGGAGACAAGTGTGGCTTTTACCCCTCCACTTACTTGTAGATGTTACCCAAGTTAAGCTAGACCTTAGCTATAAGTGCTGGTACAGACAAGGTCTGCAGACTCCAATGCAGCTGCTACAGGATGGGGTAATAATCATATTCTAGGCACCGCGAGAGCTGCTGGGGCTCCCAAACTCTGACCTCTTTCGATATTTCCAGGTGAGGGTGTATTTGTCATGTCTACTGCAGGGAACTCCTCCTCCACCCTCTGGCCATCCCCTCCTAGCACTGCTGATTAATGCCATAACCAGAGTCTTGGACAGCCACTTGATGTCCCAGATTTACCAGATCCTGCAAATAGAGGGCCTTCGGATGCCATTCAAAGCCTTAGAAGCCTGGAATACAGAACTGGAGCATCCCTGCTCCCCTCAACAATGGAATCAAATCTCTCCATGTACAGAGTGATAGGCTCAATGCTTTGGAGGAAATACTACTGGAAATGTTTAATAAGGTTCTTCCTTACTGCTGTTCAGCAGGTGCACTGGGGCATGGCACTGATGCTGCATGCTGGAGGCAGTAGGGGAATTTAGCACCACCCATTGTCACATCACGTGGGCTTGTCCCATACTGCAAACTTTCCACAGGGAACTTGAGGCAACTATACAGGCTATATTCAACCCGCAAATCAAACTCTCTGACCAATTATTTTTATTTACCTACCTACCCCATGGAGAGAAGGACCCAGCAAAAAGGTATATAATGACAACTTTAAGGATGGCAGCCAAAAAATGTATGACAAAACAATGGCTGACCTAGACCCTCCAACCTTGGAGGAAAGGCATCATGTGGTGAAAAGGTGAAAGGGATTTATGATACAGAGACCTTAATGTACTCCATCAGGCAAAAGGTAGAAAAGGGCATGAACAGATGGGCTGGTGGGTGGCATATATGATGTCTATAGAACTACAATTTGTTCCTTAGAGCATCTTGGAAAGGACAGGCCAGGGCAGGTAGAATAGGGAAAAGCAAAGATATATGTATATCAGTTACAGATTGGGATACGTATATTAAAATTGTTAATTGTGCTGTATCTGCCTACCTCAACAAAGTACTGTTATTATAAAATGTGAATTAGTGACACTGAAGAGTTTGTGTTTTATTTGATTTTTATGTAAAAGATAAAAATTAATAAACACTGATTATAAAAAAGAAGATGGCTGGTTATACATTAAAAGACTAGTATTACTGTTCACAACAAATACATTAGAAGGATAAAAAATGTAGCAAAAAAAGGAAACATTCTAAAATGGTACAACAAGAACATTCCAAAACTAATACAAAAAAAGAATATCCTATATGCATGATTCGAAAAAAGGTAACAAAGAAGCTATGTTGAAATTATTTACAGAGATGAGAAGGAAGTGTAAAAATTCAATTACGAAAGCTAAACCAGCAACACAGTCAAAGCTAGCATCTATGGCAACTAAACAAAATAATAAGTTACTTTGTAGTTACATTAATTCCTTAAAGAAATTGGATAACTCAGTGGCTACTATATTACATGAGAATAAAACAATAACTGGGCCAGAACATATAGCAAATATCTGCAATAATTATTTTTGTTCAGTTTTCAATAAAACTGACAACATGCCAGTTGAGACACAACTACAAATACAGAGAATCTAGATATCACAGAAGAGCAAATAGTGACTAAAATAACAAAACCAAAAAAATAGCACTCCAGGACTGGATGGAATTACACCACAGATGCTACAGTTAATAAAAAAAATAATAAAACCTTCACAAATATTGTATACTAAGGCAATGGTGATAGGAGATGTACTGTTGGATTGTAAATCAGAAAATATTACACCTATACATAAAAAAGGTAGCAATCAATACATTCAAATCTATAGGTTTATAGGCCTTACATCTGTTCCAGGGAAAATCCTTGAATCGGTTATTAATGGCCTTATAATGACATGTATAAATAAAAATAATCTTGTGGCTGTGGAACAGCATGGCTTCACTGGAGGATGTTCATGGACTATACACCTACTGTGCCTTCATGAACAATTTATTTGGGCCTTAGATCAAAAAATACCTGTTGATATATTTATAGATTTTTGTAAAGCCTTTGACATGGTTCCACATTGGGCAATCACCAAAATAATGACTTCACTCAATATAAACAATAAACATTATTAACTGGATAAGTGACAGGGTAAGAGAGAGCTCCCAGAGATTATCCATAAACGGATATTTATCAGGAGAAAAACCTGGGACAAGTGGAGTTCCCCAGCGGTCTATTTTAGAACAAGTGATATTTCAGATCTTCATTTCTGACATGAACAGACATATCATGAACTGGAGCACTAAATATGCCAATGATGCAAAAATAGGGGGGCCAAGCAATAACATAGAAAGCATAATGAGTATACAAAAAGATCTGGATACAGTTAGTAAATGGGCCTTTTAATAGGAGATGAGGTTTAATCTTGATGAATGTAATGTCCTTCGATTAGATAAAACCACATTGTCACATCAGTACACACTAAATAATACTGCACTAAAGGAGACTGAAAATGAAAGAGACCTTGGAGTGATCATAAATAAACTGGATAAAACTGATCATTTCAGTAGTGCAGTATTATCAAAGGCAAACAAAATCATGGGTTGCACCACGTGAAACATAACCAGCAGAAGGCAAGAGGTTCTGACACCATATAGACCATATGTAAGGTCCATATTAGATTATGGCAGACAGATGTGGTACATCTATAAGATAGCAGAAATAAAAGGGACTGAATAAGTACAGCACAGGACAAAAATGACTGATGATTTAAAAAAACAAGAACTACAAAGAGAGATTAATAGACCTCAATCTAATGAGTCTTAAACAACATAGTATTCAAGGGGATATGTTGTTCTTATATGACACCATGTAGGACTCATACCTATTCAGTGACCTGATCCTGGAATTTAAAGATACATCAATGTGCACTAGCGGTTACCCCCTTCAGTTAAAAGAGTTCCACCAAGCCGGTTTGATAGAAAATCTGTCAACCGGCTTATTAGCGATGGCACTATGTCAACCGAGATCGCGGTCGGCATTCTGCCATCAGACAAAAATTGTGTTTTTATCGGGGGGCTGTGCCACCCCCTGCACATCCCAGACTATAATATAATCAAATCCAGGTCAGAGTTGTTTCGGGGAGGGGGCACAAGACCTGGAGAAGCCGTGCTGGGGTCCTGCGCGACCATTACAGTGAACTGTTGTTGTTGTTGCTATAATGGTCTTCGCCGGAAATGTTTCATTGTAGCAATGGTATACCAGTTAAAACACACAAAAATTTAACATAAAAGAAAGGTCTTCTATGTGCAACAAATAATTAACCCATGAATAATTTACTAGAAAATATAGTCATTTGTGATACAGAGGCACAGTTCGAGAACCAACTGATATATTGAATCACAAAAATCAAAATGTGTATACTACAATTAATTAGGAGTTAAAGATGGTTATTAGCCTTTACAGCTCCTTAACCATTAGTCTATTCCTGAGATGCCAGGGTTCATCTACCCCTTGTAACCCATGTCACCCAAGCCCCACCACCAGCTGGCCAGTCTTCTCCTGCTCACTTGGAAGTCTGTCCATTTGGCCAGGAATGTGGAAGTGAGGGGAAGGTAGCTTCCTGCTCAGCTGGAGGAAGGGGGATGTGTTCCAACAGCCAAAGTCTCAATCAGTTTGAATTCTCTTGGAAGAGCCATTGCCTTTGAAGGTGAAAAGAATGATCCTGTCCTCACTGCCTCAGTTTGAAATCATATAGTCCACGCATTTCTCGTTATAATTTTACTGGTTTAGAAAGTGTGTCTTGGATTTTCCATGCTTTGCTTTTAGCGCCGTCAACTGAGGTAGGTATGTTTTGACAAGTTGGGGGACCTCTATTATAAGCAAGACGATCTTTTGAAAGTCAAGTGAGAAATTTTTTAACATCGGCAAGAAATCTTAGAGTATAAGGAGATACTCTGCAAACTGCACACTCTGGACAGCTTTTAGAAGTGCCTTTGGTTTGGCATCATCAACACCAGCAGAGTTAGAAGCATGCTCCAGATGTCAAGCTACTGTGGGCTGGTTACCTTGGAGAGCATTAATTGAATGTGTTTTAGCTGAAAGTAACTGAGTTTGCTTGATTGTACTGAAGTATGCCAGGTTGGTGTCTATGACATGTGCTATAGCTTGAAAAGTTCTTTCAGTTCTTGGGACTAGAAATGGAAACATTTAAAAAATGCCCTGTAAGAGTGTTTTTATCAGAAGGCTTTTTTCATGGCATTGAGAACTGCCAATGTCAGCTTATGGGCTACATAATGCACAGCTATTACATGTGGAACATGTTCTCTTTTTGCTATGGTGCCACCTCTATGGCCCATCATAACACTGGCACCATCAAAGTTTGCAGAAATGAGAACTGACCCAGGCTTGCCCACATCATGATCAGAGAGAGAGAGAGAGAGAGAGACAGATCAGTAGACTCCAGTACAGTGACTATTGTTTTAAGCATGCCTTTTGCAAGAAAATGTTCTAATGGTACAGCTTTAATCAAAATTGCCACCAAATTCTGATGTGCGTAGTTTTTCAGGGGCTGCTTTTCTCATTGGTCATTGCATCACCAAAGCAAACCAGGGACTATAGGAGTAGTAAGTGTGAAACCTAATATAATGTAAAAAGGTATACTGCTTTGTACTTGATGCAGATAACCACACTCATAGTTGTACCCTTTATGCACTCACTATCTGGCTACCTTTACCCAGCAGAATAATGCTCAAGACACGTTTGCTAGCCAAAAAGGTGTCCTGGACCTAACACCCCCTACTGTAATAAATTGCATCTGCACCATCTGCAACCAATGCAACACCAATATAACACCAATACAACACCAGGGACATGAACAAGAGTGTCATTAAACCTCCTTTCTGGCATACTTAGCTGGGCAAGCAGTCATTTGCTGTTAGTGCCGCTAACTGGTCAAACAAACTGCCTGATACACTGCTGAATCTCCCCAACTTTAATCAGTTTAACTCATCCAATCCTATAGTACATGGCAGCCATTTTGAATAAAGGTAAACATAGAACATTTGCACTTATATCTTTGAAGTCTGCCTTTGCAGTCCAAAGCATCTGTAACTGTTAAACTGTTTAATTTGTTTTATTTCTATATTTAACCCATGACTTCAATGCAAGGATCAATATGGATTTTTTTCAAAACTGTAATTGTTTTGTCTCAAGTGCTTTGAGCATGCCTCTCAACCTCTCAGCGTTAAAAATCATAGCACTGGCCCTCAAAAATCATAGCAAAGGGACAGAATGTGTAGCACTTTCTTATTTTAAACAATAATATGTCTACAGATAGTGGGCCCCGTATAGTTAGTGATAAGGAATGTTTCCATCAACTTAGTTCAATGATTTAATAGCTTGTGTGTACAGAAATAGCTCTAACATTATGAGGAACATCAGTAAACCTATGTGGAGCAAGGGTAAATTTGCGTGTGAAAATCATAGCGGTATGCAAAATCCATAGCAGTTGAGAGATCTGGCTTTGAGTCTGACTTGACTGCATTTCCTCTGGAACTGCTTATTGTACTTGTAATGCTTTTTCTGACTATGCATTTGATATGGAACCTACGTAAATGAGAACCTGTGCTCAAAGGTAATCTGAAGTTTCCAATAATTAAAATAAATAAACCTCTACACTTAACTGACTGAGGCCCTGCTTAAAATATCTTAACAGTCTTTCTAAGAAAGAAGAGAGGAGGGGTGGGTATTAGAAATAACAGGTTTATGCTTTGCAGATAGAGCAGCAATAAAATATGTGTTTTGTCTGACCAGCTGCATAGGAATGCTCCCAAGCCCACCATGGACCTATTTATGATGGACAGCAGTCTTATGGCTGGGATCAGCCCCTTTAGCATGTTTTTTTATCACCATCCAGTTTAAATTGAGAGTTTCCTGTTGTTATTTACTTGTAGGATAGTTTAAATAAAGATTTTTGTATGTTTGGGGTGAGGGGAGCGCTGGGGTTTGTACATGTACAAAGGGAATGTGGAGCTTTTACAATGAAGTGAATAGGAAATCCCTCTTTGAACCTGGTGATCATGTTATACATTCGAACAGTATGTTAAATAATATTGTTACATAGATCATCAAAGGTATCCAAGACAGAACCACCAACCAAGCCCTAAAGCATCGTAAAAAATGAAATTCACAGGTTGTCATGCTTCAGGAGACACACCTTGCAGAATAGAAAGCAACCCTTTTCAGGATAGAAGCGGTGAAATAGGCCTATAGTACAGGTAACTGCAGAAGGACACTTGAGGGTAATTCCTCTCATCTCCCGAAACATCAGGTTCCTCCTCTCTCAATCCATAGCTGACCCTGAACGTCTCTGCATCTCCCTGTTAGGGTGCCTTGACAATACATTGGTGGTGCTGGGCAATGTGTATGGATGTAACACAGACAACTCAGGATTCTTTATGTCACTTTTGAATTTCTGGATCCCCTTTGTTTCCCTCCTATTAATTCTAGTGGGTGACTGGAACCTTGGTTTTAGCAATTAGCTGAACAGAACTGGAAACAGACAAGATGACTTATCGCCAGCCCAAAGGGCCCTTAGTGAGATGGTGGATATGTTGTGAATAGTGGACCCAGGGAGAGTTCTCAACCCCCAGTGAAAGGAATATACTTTCCACTTGATTCTTCAGGGCTGTATGTCTCAAATTGATTATTGCATGATCAAGCAGGCACTCCTTCATGGAGTTCATTGATGCCAAATCAAAGCCACAGTAATCTCTGACCATACCCCAGTTTACTGGCAACATTCTTTTATCCAGGTACTGATAACGACATTATTACCTACAAACTATGGGCACACAGGAATTAAATTAGTTTTGAAGCAAAACTGGCACACAGAAACTGTCTTTATTTGGTAATACTGTTGCTCTGTGCAACTTTTTAAGTGACATCCAGAAAATTGCATTTACAACAAGAGATGAGGATCACCTAAATAATGTCCTGCTCTCTGTTCTTACACAAGGACATCAAGACACATTTGTAAAGTTATACTAATAGAGCTGTACAGGAGCTGCCCCACCCCAGTGCCACTCCCAGCTCTCTTGCATGAAGGCCTCTAGGCACACCTCTACAACACTCAACAACTGTCACCACTGCCAGCCCACCGAACAAGGAGGGACAAGTGTGCAACCAATGTAGGTGGCACATACAGAGGAGAGCCTCTCATGAGCTAGATACACTAACAGCATTCATCCACCCATACCAGGTATCAGATTATAAGGCAAGAGAAGACAAACTACCCCCTGAAAGATGCAGTACATACTGGACAATATACCCAGAACAATAAACTCCTAGGTCATAGCAAAGCTACATTAAGACATGCCAGCCTTCTTATGGGGGGCAGGTTCTGGGAGGTTAAGACACTAGAGGATCAAGCAAGAATTCACCAAAGGAGGCCTCTGTCATCCTGGCTTTGATCTTAACAGAAAGGTACAAGCCATACACCAAGTGGTATGGTCCATAAATCACTTGGCTTCTGGTCCTGGAATCCCACAGTGGTCACCTGTGAGGAGGCCCTATTGGAGTGATCTATAGTAGAAGTGGCCTGTTTTGCCAAGGTGCCTCCCACACTCAAAACACACCTTACTATAGCACACTCACTGTTGTCCTGAAGACATGCAGCCAAAAGGACATGGTGGCTCCCAGACAGATTGCCATCCCTCCCCCTCTGGTCCAGTGGTTGAATCTGCATAGGGGGTACCAGTCTTTTGGAAAGAATGGAGTGACAAAGGGATAAAGGCACTGCAGCACCTGAGAGAGGAATTCAGTGGTGTAATGAAATCATTCCTGCAGCTTCAGGAACAATATGACCTACCCAAATAACACCACCGGAGATACCTCTGACTGAGGCACCCCCTCTCCTCTCTCCTGAGCCCCAGACTCTGACTTTCAGAAATGATACAGCTAGACAAACTGCTCCAGCCAAGCCTGAGGCAGATCCCCAAAACTGCCCATATCTATAGGCGACTCTTGCAGATGGGTCTGGTCCCATCTGCAAAAGTTTGTTTATAGTGGAGCAGGGAACTGCAGTGTGATCTCCCCATCTGGGAGTGGGAGAAGTGTTGGCATAACCTAGCCAAGGGAGTTGTTAAACTCCAAAAACTGCTTCACACAGCAGACAATCATGCACTGGTGACACAGAACTCCAGAAAAACTACATATTGCTGTTACCTTACCCACACTGACAGGTGCTGGCAGACTATTACAATTTTGTAATAAGTTAAAGCAGTATTGGGACACGATACAGGAATTGTGCAGGAATTTCACTTCCTCCAACCTTACACTTACTCGCACGCTGGTCATGCTGGGTCTAGAGTTGGAGGCAGGCTCAAAGGCTATGTACAGCCTCAGGTCAAAAGAGCCAATAACTATCAGGAGCCCTGATCTTAGCTAAGTGAGTAATTCTCAGGCACTGGAGGCAGCAAGTAGCCCCTGACCACAATGAATGGGTGACAGATCTTGGGAAACTGCTAGTTATGAAAGAGTTCAATTTGCCACCAGACGCAAAGAGGAGGGAGTTTGCACACATCTGGGTAGGGTATCACCAATCAGACTTGTGCATAATACCATCTGGAAACCTTCAAGCCATCATATCTCAAATGGCCTAATTAGGTAGGGAATGGGGAACTCACTCTCGTACCAGCAACAGAACATAACCTGTGCCAAATACATTTGGGGACACAAGGGATAAGGGGAGGAGAAGAGTCACTGAGTAAACTGGAACCTGGGGGTGGCACAGGAAATCCCAGATGCCATGATGCTCACCAGAGTTTATAGGTATTGGAGACACCCCACCATTGTATGGGCTGAAGTTAATGGAAGTTAGAAACAATGGGCCTAATTCTCAAAGCTTACTGATAGACTTAAAGAGCTTGCATCAGAAAGAATGGGGCAAGGTGTGGCTTGCACCAGGAATTGTGCGGGAGCAATTCTCAAGTGCAGCCTGTGACAACCACAGACTGTGTGCACCAGTAGGGTCATGCACTGTCCATGCAGCACAAAAAGGGTTGCTGCATGGCACAAGGACCCATGCGCTAGGGCAGTACCACAACATTCCTTTTTCTCATATTCTCTATGGTATCAAGTTGCTGCCAGAACCAAACACCCCTTAGAATATTCAGGGCTGGTCTAACGGGCCATGCACCACGCATGGGTGCTCCTGTGGTACCTCCTAGCAGTGGTACAGCACATAAGCCACACACTGCTGTGTGTGTGTGTGTATACATATATATATAGTAACAGCACACATATATTATCACTAAACATCAGGCAGACTAACTGACAGTAATTACAGATGATTCAGGCAAAGCATGTTAGGTACACTGCAGCAATGTCTGGTGCATCTGTAACTACTGTCATGTCATCGCCATGACGATAATGTATATTATAGGTGTGCTGTTGCAACATAGCTAAGTACTTCTACTGCCTGATGATCTGCATGTCCCTACACCATTGCTGCCCATCCTGGAGTGCCGCACGGCCACAGCACAGCTTTCAGCAAACCCCTCAGGTGTGCCATCTCTTTGCCACGAACTGAGAAACTTAGACGGCGGGACCCTACCCAACTGAGAATCGGGCACAGGGTCCTTGGCGCACTGAGCATTGCTGCAAGAGACCTTTTGCCACAGCTTGCATGAGTCTAAGGACCCTTTGAGAATCAAGCCTAATGTCTAGATTGCATACCTTCATCTAACCTAATTAGAATAGACAGCATGCTCTTATTCATCTGCTTACAGTATTTTTAGTGGTTATTCCTATCTTACAGTTGTATCACCAAGGGGGTTTCCTCTGGCTAGGCACAGGTATCTAGTTATGTACTAGGGTACCTTTTTGACTTAGATGACTGTATTTCTAGTATTGTAATTAACTATATGTTGCACTTAATTGTGTACTGGTATAAGGCAAGTGAAACTTTCAATAAGACTTTGCTAACAAAAAATATTTGATCTATTGTCTGCAACCTTTAATTTCTTCTGACACTCATCCTGCTCCAATGAATGGTGTATAATCAAGTGGTTTCTCTGCCCTAATGCCCCCATGCGGCTTCCCTTACAGTACTGCCTCTATTGTCCACTTCCTACAAAGATAAACTGCCACACTCAGGTTGTCATCAAATAAGGTAAAATAATTCCACACCGCTAACACAGGCCTTATGTTTTTGACCACTCACAGGAATAACTGGTCCACTATTATTCATTCTTTCTACTCCTCCCCTTCCCCGATTTTCTGATGTTTGCCTCTGCCCAGGTTTCACCACAGTAGGTGTCTTATGTATGATAGCCTTTCTTTGATTTCGCAGTCCTCTGACTTTATGTTTACTAGGGATGTGTGGACCCGAAAAGGTCCTGACCCTTATTATCAGAACCCGGATCCATGTCAGAGTTCAGATAAGTTCTGATTGATCCTAATTCAAATCAGAACCTTAAGAAAATGAATAGTAAGACTTGACAACAATCGCTAAAGCACTGAAAAACAGGAAATCAAGTTGTTTTTCCTACTTAAGTGTGTTGGGTCTGTTTCTGACTCCATTCTGTGCCCTCATCTGCTGGCTATAGGTTATCAACTTATGCTTCTTACCCACTGTGTGAGCCGATGGCTAGTGTCATTCCCCCATTCTGACCCAGGAATTATGGATATCCCCAGCTTGTCCCATCTGATGACCTCCCCCCACCAAAATGCAGCACACCCTTAATTCACCCTTGTATCTGCTGACACCCTCGCTTCCCTAGTATGTACACCCCTGCCTCCTCCATCTGCCACCAACCACCTTGCCCCAGCATGCAAATCTCTGCCCCTTTATCTGCTGCTACCCACCCAGCCCCATGAATACTCCTACCCCTCCTCTCATTGGTTTATATCCACCATGCCCAAGAATGAGTCTTGCAGTGGATACATCTGCCCCCTCCCATGTCCTACTATCAAATATCATGGCCCTTCCCTCTCCATCTGGTGATACCAACTATGTACCAAATTTTATTGCCACTGTCCCTTCCTCCTATGAGTGGTACCTACCCAGTTGCAGAATAAATACCTCTACCCCCACCTTTCATCTGATGATGCTCATCTTCTCCCAGAATAACCTCCTTATTTCCTCCTCCCATCTACTGATACCCATCCACCCAGAATAAAATGAATATCCCCTCCCACCTGCTGATTCCCACGCACCCACCCACCCTGTCCCTGAGGTAGTGAGACCCAGGCACCCACTGATGCACAAGTCATTCTTGAGACAGCATAAGAACAGAAATGCTTGAATTACATACTGACAACTATTGTACAAACTTCATCTGATGAGCTAAAGCTACTGATTTCATCTAAAGATACAGAACCGGAGAACATGAATTGGCCAGTAAGGAACAACTATCTTGTGTACAATGAATCAACTTAGCTGAAATTCAACATTGTGACACTTATTAAATAAATCTACATAATTATTTTGAGATTAACTAAAGGCGTTCGATAGATGTTTTATTTATTTGTTTATGCATTTCTTTGAAGTTAAACATTTTATTGGTTATCAAAAAATACAACCACAGGAACACACCTCAGATACTGAAATACATCTTATGCATCTTATACTTTGGGTGTATTTGTGACAATACATAAAGTATCATATATTTTGCCTGAAATTAACATGAATAAGTATATTCACTGTGTCTACATTTACTTTAAAGTTTACGCCGTTACACTCTAGTGTATATTGTAAGGCTATGCCAAGGACTGATGCCTTGTGTTTATGCATTTCAAATGTAACCCCTCCCCCTGGTGGAGGCCTACTTATTTGTCTCCGCACTGCATGACCTAGGAAGCCTTCTGTGGAATACTCACTCCGGCCCCGGGGACTGTAGCCATAGGGCCAGAGAAGCAAGATTTCTCAGCAACTGTCTGCTCGATTGCAAGAGTTATCACTTCATATAGTTTCCCATACTCAGTGCGCTCACCCCATCCAAGAACCAAATCTCACCACTGTAACTTCAGACCACACCATGGACACCTCAAGCATGTTCTGCTACCAAAGTTTCCATGCTCACTCCCTCGCGCTACAAACATGGACACTGGAATCCCTGTGTGAGAGTGTGCACAGGCATAAGCAACAGACGAGATGGAAAAAAAAAGGCAAAAAAGTATTTTTTAATTTTTTTTTATTTTTGGTCGCAGTGGGATCCAGGGTGAGTGTTTGGCACAGGGGAGAGGGGACTGTGTTTTTTTTTTTTTTTTAAATAAACTGAAGAATTATTTTTGCATGGAAAGCACTGTGAAGTGGACAGGTACACCTCCAACTGTAGTTCAGATCTACCCAAGTCCAACGGACACTGGGAGATCCGGGGGGGGGGGTGTTCTGATTCTGATTTTTGTCGGACCGGTTTGCTCATCCCTAATTTTTACCCTGACCATGACCACCATTTAAGTTAGTTTTCTTATTCTCACTGCCTTCTACAGCTGTACTTTTTTGGAACTGATTCTCTATCTTCCCTAAGCACCTCATCGTCATCATCATCTTCTCTGCTGGTGTCATCATTCTCCGTTCCTTTTATTAAATCTTTGTAGATCTATACCAGCTTAAGTAGAATTAGAAGTGAGGCTAAGTACAATGTCATGAAGTGATTAATCACTGACATTGCTATACTGACAATATAAGCATACACATTGTATAATATATATATTTCTATATAACAAAAAAATCACACACACAAACACACAAAAAACCAAAAAAGTAGATAAACATGTGGGGAGTAGTGCAATGTAATGGCTTTGGGGCAGCAGTCTTCCGGGAGTCTTTCTGGAGGCTGGGATGCTGCCCAATTTGCAGACAACTCTCTGCCCTGAGGGAGGAAGTTGCCCGTCTTCAGGCCACACTGGACAGTAGTAAGGGAACCTTCCCCCAGGCCACACTGGACGGTAGGAAGGGAACCTCCCCCATCCAGGGAGCACCAGAGCCACCACCATTACCTCAGAGGTTGTGAAGAAAGCACAGCAGGTGGACCACAGTGGGCTCAGGGAGGGTGAGGATGGTGGAACAGAGGCACACCCAGTCAGTTGTTCCACTCCACAATCCATACACCATTCTGGGGGAGAATAGCTCCCCTATGGATGCACCTGCAGAGGAGACTAAGGAGGCTGAGGACAACTGTCACAAGGGAGACCCACAGGAAGGAGGCAGAGGACACGACAAGGAAAGGAAGCAGCTCCTGGTGGGGGACTCAATTATTAGGGGGATAGAACTAGGGGGAGCAGGGAAAACTGAAGTAAGGTGCCTGCCTGGTGCCATGGCTTGGAGGGACAGGAAGCGCATCCTCAGGATCACGAGAACAGCTGCACGGGAGTCTGAGCTGGACGTCATTGTCCACCTAGGGACAAAATGACTTGGCTCAACATGAGATTAGAGCAGTGTAGAAGGACTTGTAGAATTGGGAGGGGCCCAAGACAAGTAGCACACACAGTATCCTTCTCAGAGGTGCTGCCTGTCAATGGCATGAGTGAGGCGAGT
This sequence comes from Neoceratodus forsteri, assembly GCA_016271365.2. Classification (NCBI taxonomy): domain Eukaryota; kingdom Metazoa; phylum Chordata; order Ceratodontiformes; family Ceratodontidae; genus Neoceratodus; species Neoceratodus forsteri. Next base: position 226,081,044 of record CM057450.1, on the reverse strand, counting down.
ACTTTGCACCATGTAGTTTAATGAATGGTTGAAAAATGGTGTGGAGCACAGGGTTTGGATTCATTGGGACTGGGGTTCCACCTGGAGGGACACCAGCCTATACTGCAGGATGGTCTGCATCTGTCCAGGAAGGGAACAAGTCTTTGAGCAATCAGTTTAAATGCTTCATTGGAAAGCTTTTAAACTAGTCAAGGGGGGAGGCACTGATAAGCATCAGGAAAATCCCAGCCTCTCCCTACAAAACAGGGTACTAAATGAGAAAAAGACCGAGGCAGAAAGGTCAGTGGGGGATGATGCAACAGAAGGTATAGCCATCAAAAAATGGAGAGCAATGAGTACCAATGCCCGTAGTCTGAGTAACAAGCTTCCTGAATTAGTGGCCTTGATGGAGGAGGAACATCTGGATATCGTGGCAGTCACAGAAACATGGTACACGCAAAACCATGACTGGGACGTAAATATACCAGGATACACTATCTACAGGAGGGACAGGGAGGGTAAAAGAGGAGGAGGAGTAGCTGTCTACATAAGGGAAGGAATCAAAGCAACAGAACAAAAGGAAAACAGGAAGGAGAAGAAGCACTGTGGGTAAATTTGAGACTGGCAATGGCACTCACAACCTACAGGGGTTGTATACAGACCCCTTCTCAAGGGGAGGAAATGGACAAGAAATGATAGAAAGTATACTTAGAATGGTAGAAAAGGGAGATATTGCTGATGGGTGATCTGAATATGCCAGATGTTAACTGGAGTGCAGTTGCAGCAGCCACTTCAAAGAGGGTTATTCTAGATGCCCTACAAGGCATGCCTTAGACAACTAGTATTGGAGCCCACTCGAGAGGGAGCAATCTTAGACCTGGTTCTCTCAAATGGAGATGAAGAGAGGATCACAGATGTAGAAGTGGGTAGTCATCTGGGAACTAGCGACCATCGAACAATATGGTTCACAATAAACACAGCAATAGAGTCAAACCGTACAAAGGCAAAAGTACTGGACTTTAGGAGGGCTGACTTTGCCAAAATGGGTGAGTGCCTAAGGAATGCACTAGCAAATGGGCAGGAAGGAGGGGTGGAAGAACAATGGGGAATAATAAAACTGCCATCACAGAGGTAACAAGCCTTGTGTGAAGCAAATAAACAAAGCTAAACGACAAGAAACCACTATGGTTCTCAAAGGAAGTGGCAGTGAAGGTTCAAGAGAAAAGAAAACATTCAGGAAGTACAGGAATCACAGGAAGGACAGAGAACTGTATCAGTTAAAGCAAAGGAAGCTGGGAAGGCAGTCAGAACAGCAAAGGCCCAAACCGAGGAAAAGATAGCCAACTCAGTTAAGAAGGGGGATAAAATCTTTATAGGTACATCAGGGAGTGAAGGAAGACCAAAGGAGGGATAGTGAGGCTTAATAAAGGGAGGGAGGGAGGGTGGGCAGAGGGTGACTGTGAAAGGCAGTGATACTAAACAAATATTTTGCTCAGTATTTACAAAGGAAGAGGGGGTACCTAAACCAAACAGTAGAAACACTCTAGATATAGAAGTTGATACCAGCCCATTTACAGAAGAAAGGGTTCTGAAAGAACTCTTAAAACTGAAGGTGACAAAGCAATGGGGCCTGATGGATTCATCCCAGAATTCTAAAAGAACTAAGTGTAGAACTCAGTGACACCACTGACTACCTTCTTTAACAAATTATGGGAGGATGGGGTGGTACCCGAGGACTGGAGGAGGGCAGATGTGATTCCCCTTCACAAAAGTGGGAGCAAGGCAGAAGCAGGAAACTACAGACCTGTTAGTTTAACCTCAGTGGTAGGGAAAATGATGGAATCACTTCTGAAGGAAAGAATTGTCGAGTATCTAGAGGCCAGAGGGGCACAGGACCCAAGGCAGCATGGATTCACAGCGGGAAGGTCATGCCAGACAAATCTGATAGATTTCTTTGACTGGGTGACCAAAGCAGTAGATCAGGGAGGGGTTGTGGACATGGCCTACCTAGACTTTAGCAAGGCATTTGACACAGTCCCACACAAAGATTAATATACAAGTTAGCCAGCCTGGGAGGGTCCCAAGATGACAGCCTGGGTAAAGAATTAGCTGGAGAATAGGACACAGAGAGTAATAGAAATGGAGTCCACTCTGAAGAAAGGGGTTACTAGTGGGTACTGCAGGGTTCAGTATTAGACCGGTCCTCTTCAATGTCTTTATAAGCGATACTGCAGAGGCACTGGAAGGAAAAGTATGTCTTTGCAGATGACACAAAGATCTGCAACAGAGTTGATGCACAAGGTGGGGTGGAAAGGATGAGAAGGACTTGGCAAGGTTAGAGGAATGGTCAAATGTATGGCAGCTTAGATTCAATGCTAAGAAGTGCAAGGTAATGCATCTGGGAAACAAAACCCAGGGAAGAGTACACAATGGGGGGATGAGATACTAACAACAAAAATGGAAAGGGACCTGGGGGTAGTCATATCAGATGACCTAAAGGTGGGCAAGCAATGTGAGAGGGCAGCAAGGATAGGGCTGGGGGGATACTGGGATGCATAGGGAGAGGCATCACCAGTAGAAAACAGGAAGTTATTATCCCTCTGTACAGACAGGTGGTGAGACCCCATCTGGAGTACTGCGTGCAGTTCTGGAGACCCAATCCCTACTAAGACATAGACAGGATGGAAGCTGTCCAGAGGAGGGCAACTAAAATGGTGCAGGGTCTGCACCGCAAGACATATGAAGAGAGACTTAAGGAGCTTAATATGTATAGCCTCGAGGAAAGGAGGGAGTGGGGGGACATGATAGAAACTTTCAAGTACCTCAAGGAATCAACAAAGTCCAAGAGGGTAGCATCTTTCAAAAAGAGTGTGCAAGAACAAGGGCTGATTTGAAGATAGAGGGGTGGCTCAGAGGTAATTTAAGGAAGTGTTTTTTCACAGAGAGGGTTGTGGATGCATGGAACGGCCTTCCGGAGGAGGTTGTGGAGTTAGAAACAGTGGTGGAATTCAAGCATGCATGGGACAGTCATAAGGTAATTCTAGGGGGTGGGGGTAGGAAGAAGTAGGCTGCTGGTTAACTAGGATCTGCAGCTTATCCATTAGGTAGGAAAATGGACAGACTGGGTGGGCCAAAAGCGTTCCTTATCTGCCATCAAATTCTATGTTTCTATGATCTTGTGCCCCATCCTCACAGTCCAGCTCTAACTGATGCAGTTATATAGCTGCAACAGTTAGTTTCTGAAAAGCAGGAATGGTACACCTCTCTTTCCCCGGCTGACACTCTCTACCACTGCCTTAACTTTCTCCTATAAAGAAGGTGCATCAAGTCATGATAGTAAACAGAATTTGTTTTACTACCATTGTATCCTCTGTGTTCACAAGAGCATGAGTAGATACAGAGCTAGATACACCACTTGCTGATTCTTATTATTTTATTTTGTTTTAGAAATATCCAATGGGACTATGCTAAATTATTAACACAGCTGTGAAGTGTACTGTGTGCAACAACAAACACCTTTCATGGTAATCAAAACACTTCCTGGGGCTGTGACTGACACTGATCTGGCTGAGACGTTGGTGTGACACAGGAAATTGTTTAGGGGAACAGACAGCGAAGAGACCAGCTGTGCTCATGATAAACTAGACCAACAGAAAAAACAAACTGTCATCAAAGCACCTTACCAGTCCAGCAAACAGTTGGTTTCAAACAAGAAAGTTTTAAGATTGCAACAATACATACATACAGGTCTCACAGCCCACACTACCCAGGTGGTGTGGTCTCCGAGGCCTGCACATGTGTATCGCTGCCATCCTAATAAAGCTTCTATCCAACACTTTCTTGGCAGATTGAGTAGGGGTCATTCAAGTAGGTAGTGCTTAAATATGGATTTTATATCATTTCCACCATGGTATTTAAAGTCAGATATGAATATTCTCCCATGGTAACTCTGAAGATATTGAAATCTTTACCTTGCCCAAATACGTCTGTGTGCCCCTTTCAAGCAGCTTATTAAATATTGTTCAGCACCTCATGTATTTTTTATTTGGGCTTACTCATACTAATTCACTAATTTACTTATCCTTGCTAGATCTTGTTGGATCTCAATAGCCTCAATATTTGGATCTGGCCATAAGTGCCACATAGCCAGTAGCACTGTGTGGCAAATAGTGCAGGGCCAGCCTTGTGCAGCATTCAGACAGTTAGTGCATGCCAACTGGCTCAGTGACAGTGGGCTGCACTGACACAGCTCACGGCTCTATATGGCTCACGGGGGGCCCCAGGAGATAGTACTGCCCAAACAGGATAGTGCCAGGGCTCCTGTGGGCCATATTCAGCCCTAACATGCTAATGAGCTCATTGGACATGCCAAATACCCAATATGGGCCCATTAGCATGCTGCTCATCCACTTAGTGCCCATGCCGACCATGTGCAAAAGTATAGAATGTATTCCCTGGTGTCCAGTGGTGCCACACCAACCAGCCACGTGGATATTATTTATATCCCTGGTGTCCAGTGGTCCCACCCCTATCAGCCATGTGGATATTATTTATATCCCTAGTGTTTAGTGGTCCCACCCCAATCAGCCACGTGGATATTATTTATAGCCCTAGTGTCCAGTGGTGCCACACCAATCAGCCACGTGGATATTATTTATATCTCTGGTGTCCAGTGGTCCCAAACCAATCAGCCACGTGGCTATTATTTATATCCCTAGTGTTTAGTGGTCCCACCCCAATCAGCCACATGGATATTATTTATATCCCTGGTGTCCAGTGGTCCCACCCCTATCAGCCACGTGGATATTATTCATATCCCTGGTGTCCAGTGGTGCCACCCCAATCAGCCATGTAGATATTATTTATATCCCTGGTGTCCAGTGGTCCCACCCCTATCAGCCACGTGGATATTATTTATATGCCTAGTGTTTAGAGGTCCCACCCCAATCAGCCACATGGATATTATTTATATCCTTGGTGTCTAGTGGTCCCACCCCAATCAGCCATGTAGATATTATTTATATCCCTGGTGTCTAGTGGTCCCACCCCAATCAGCCATGTGGATATTATTTATATCCCTGGTGTCTAGTGGTCCCACCCCAATCAGCCATGTAGATATTATTTATATCCCTGGTGTCTATTGGTCCCACCCAATCAGCCATGTGGATATTATTTATATCCCTGGTGTCTAGTGGTCCCACCCCAATCAGCCATGTAGATATTATTTATATCCCTGGTGTCTAGTGGTCCCACCCCAATCAGCCATGTAGATATTATTTATATCCCTGGTGTCTAGTGGTCCCACCCCAATCAGCCATGTGGATATTATTTATATCCCTGGTGTCTAGTGGTCCCACCCAATCAGCCATGTGGATATTATTTATATCCCTGGTGTCCAGTGGTCCCACCCCAATCAGCCATGTGGATATTATTTATATCCCTAGTGTTTAGACGTCCCACCCCTATCAGCCACGTGGATATTATTTATATCCCTGGTCTCTAGTGGTCCCACCCCAATCAGCCATGTGGATATTATTTATATCCCTGGTGTCTAGTGGTCCCACCCCAATCAGCCATGTGGATATTATTTATATCCCTGGTGTCCAGTGGTCCCACCCCAATCAGCCATGTAGATATTATTTATATCCCTGGTGTCCAGTGGTCCCACACCAATCAGCCATGTGGATATTATTTATATCTCTGGTGTCCAGTGGTCCCACCCCAATCAGCCATGTGGATATCATTTATATCCCTAGTGTTTAGAGGTCCCACCCCTATCAGCCACGTGGATATTATTTATATCCCTGGTGTCTAGTGGTCCCACCCCAATCAGCCATGTAGATATCATTTATATCTCTGGTGTCTAGTGGTCCCACCCCAATCAGACATGTGGATATTATTTATATCCCTGGTGTCTAGTGGTCCCATCCCAATCAGCCATGTGGATATTATTTATATCCCTGGTGTCCAGTGGTCCCACCCCTATCAGCCACGTGGATATTATTTATATCCCTGGTGTCTAGTGGTCCCACCCCAATCAGCCATGTGGATATTATTTATATCCCTAGTGTTTAGAGGTCCCACCCCTATCAGCCACGTGGCTATTATTTATATCCCTGGTGTCTAGTGGTCCCACCCCAATCAGCCATGTGGATATTATTTATATCCCTGGTGTCTAGTGGTCCCACCCCAATCAGCCATGTGGATATTATTTATATCCCTGGTGTCTAGTGGTCCCACCCCAATCAGCCATGTAGATATTATTTATATCCCTGGTGTCCAGTGGTCTCACCCCTATCAGCCATGTGGATATTATTTATATCCCTAGTGTTTAGAGGTCCCACCCCTATCAGCCACGTGGATATTATTTATATCCCTGGTGTCTAGTGGTCCCACCCCAATCAGCCACGTAGATATCATTTATATCCCTGGTGTTTAGAGGTCCCACCCCAATCAGCCACGTAGATATCATTTATATCCCTGGTGTTTAGAGGTCCCACCCCAATCAGCCATGTAGATATCATTTATATTCCTGGTGTCTAGTGGTCCCACCCCAATCAGCCATGTGGATATTATTTATATTCCTGGTGTCTAGTGGTCCCACCCCAATCAGCCATGTGGATATTATTTATATCCCTGGTGTCCAGTGGTCCCACCCCTATCAGCCACGTGGATATTATTTATATCCCTGGTGTCTAGTGGTCCCACCCCAATCAGCCATGTAGATATTATTTATATCCCTGGTGTCCAGTGGTCCCACCCCAATCAGCCACGTAGATATCATTTATATCCCTAGTGTTTAGTGGTCCCACCCCAATCAGCCATGTAGATATTATTTATATGCCTGGTGTCTAGTGGTCCCACCCCAATCAGCCATGTAGATATCATTTATATTCCTGGTGTCTAGTGGTCCCACCCCATTCAGCCATGTATATATTATTTATATCCCTGCTGTCTAGTGGTCCCACCCCGATCAGCCATGTAGATATTATTTTCATCCCTGGCATCTAGTGTTCCCACCCCAATCAGCCATGTAGATATTATTTATATCCCTGGTGTCTAGTGGCCCCCCCGGTCACCATGGTTGTGGTTGTTTTAGTATCTCAGGCATTTAGTGGTCCCCCCACCCTCCCTCACCGATACTGGTAATTTTTGTAATATTCCTGGCATCTAGTGGTCCTCCTACCTCTGAACAGTTACCAATACTCCCTCCAGATCTGTCCTCTCCGTACCTCACTGGTCCAAACTCAGGAACAGCAACTGGCACAGTCCTCCGCTAACCTCCTCAGTAGGCCCCATCTGACTGTCAGTGAGTGTGAGTGTTATGTTTCTTTGGTATTCTTGTTCTAATATAAACACATTTTTTTCCAATAACTCAGAAATCTTATGATAGCTAAGGAGGCCACCAAACCTAATTTAGATTCAGCTCTCAGATGAACTTTCGGACACTATCTCTAAGACCAAGTATGAACATTATAAATTGATTTTGCAAGATTTCTAGATTTTGAAAATTATGCATGGGGCCCCATATCTCCCAGTAAAGTACACCACTCCTAATTTTTGCCTTGAACACCATCTTCATGCCTTGAAAATAATCCCTCTGAATTTGAAAACAAATCTTTTCACTCTGGTTAGTTCCTTCATGTTTCCATTTACAAATATCTAGGTGAGTTTTACAACTGATATTCCTTGAAAATGTTACCCCTAAATGTTTATATTCATTTACAGTCTCCAGCTGATTTTTATTTACAGACCATTTGAAGTTAGCATTATTTCTGGCTTCAAAAATTAGTATTTTTAATTCTTCATCATTAATATTTAGCTTAAGCTGATCTTAGACAGTGCAGACCTATTGGTTTGTAGGATAAGATGTCTGTGTCATCTGCATATACAGTAAATACTGGAGTATCTCCCATCAAAGTGGGAAACAATTTCCAAAGATAAGTGGATTTTCAACACTGTTTATGTAAATATTAAACAAAAATGGTTGCAATAGGCACACCTGGCAGAAGCCCCTTTTTGTTTTCAGTGATTTCGTTAGATATTCTTCTTCTGCCTCCATGAGGTCCTGGACCTCAACATCATCTGACTCCTTGCTGCTTCCACCAATAGGCCAGTCAATGGTGGGGTGGAGACTGCCCTCAGGTACAACTAGCATAGGGGGCCATGGAAGACCTGAAGTGACACAACTAGGGGACACCATGCCTGCCCAGCAACTGGGAAGGCCCATACCATGCAGTGATGTCATCTTTTATGAAGAGTGATGGGAAACCAGCATACTGGGAGAATCCTTGCATGCCACCCCTCCTGTGTCCACCGCCATGCTTGGGGAATTGGCCTCAATCCACAGAGGCTGGTGCTAACTGGCATCCTGGCCAGGGCTACTTCTCATCCAGTGATATGTGCACTTCCAGCTTGTGAGGTGGGTGCTGGTTCATGGGATGGTCAGCCCTGGCTACAATGAGATCCATGGAATGAACTGCACATGACAACTGAGCAGTCTCCAATCAGTAAAATATTTATTCTCCCTTGTGCTGAACAATCCAGGAAAACAGCCAGTAATCCATTTTTTCTGACCACACAGAGGGCCCAAACAAATGCCCCAGGGTGTTGGTTTTTTTGGATTGCTGGTTGTTTTCCTGGATTGTTTAACACATGGATGCATAAATACTTTATTGACTGCAGCCTATGCAGTTGCTGAGTGCAGCTCTTTTCGTGGATCTCATCCTGACCAGGGTCCTGGGGTCTATTGCTGGGCTGGCTTCCCAGGGTGGGGGTCTGTGGGTGTGGGTGCTATACCAGTATGTCCATGGCTGCATGCACTTCTGTGTGTGTGTGTGCATCAGATAGACATGTATCCATCATGGTGTGGATTACCTTACACAGTGGGGTCAAAGGGCATGTCCTTCTCTGCCTTTCCCTCCCATATCCTACCCATACCACTGTGTGTCCCTTTGTGCTGTTTATGCATGCGTGACTTTTACACACCTCAACAGGCGCATAGTACACACCCTCCACTTTGTTGCATTGCTCTAAATTCTGCTGTGTTCATGAGTGGGCCTAATGAAATTGAGCAATTCAGCCAGCAGTGTCATTATTTTTGTTAAAACCTCAGTTTTTGTGTTAGATGGTAAATACATATAGAATAATACATGGGGTGGTGTGTTTAACAAGATTGTACACCCCCCGAGGTGTTAGATGCTACATAAACCCTGAAAGTGAAGCTCAAGGGGTTTATTTTAGCATCAGACACATAGGGTATGTGCAAAATCTTGAGTTAAACACACCATCCATGTTTAACTTTATATAATTGCTGGGGAGCTTTTTCTCACTACAGCAATTATGTAAAATAAAACAGCCGCGCGTCCAGTCAGAATGAAGCACTGTCTGCAGTCTGTACCACCGAGTGGCTGCTGAAACCTTTAAAAAATAAAGTTTAACCATGGATAACTTCTTTAATCCACAAACTCAACTGATGATAAACATTTTTTTAATCCATTTGATTTACCACCGACTCGCCGAGTGACAGAGTGAGGTGGGCAGCTTTCAAGCGCTGTGTATGGGGAGAGCAGTGGCAGGAGCATGCATGGAGTGAGGGAAACTCAGCATATGTTCGCCATTCTAACCCATGTTATAACGGCGAATTATAACCAGGTTTCCCTATGGGAGAAAAGACTTCCCAGTTAATATATATGTATAACTGTTAATGGGCTACATAATTCTTGCTGGACTACTACTGGTAGGAAAAAGGGTTCTCCAAGGCTTCTCTGTCTTCCGGTTTACTTTTGTTGTGATTAAAATAATCAGTCCTTCTGATGCCCTTCCAGACTTCTTATGTTTGTTCTCCAGAAATTCAAATATCTTGTACCCATTTAATTCCCTTATAAATGTATTGTTCCAGGTCTGTTATAAGAATATTATTTCATGTTTCACAATAAAATCTCAGCATGCTCCATCATTTCTTTTATTCAAAAGTCCTGCTATACTCCAGAATAGCTGGCTTCCTGCCTTCATATAGCATTTTTCTCCTAATTGTCAATCTGCTTCCCTATTTGAGTCCCAGATTCATATATATTGGAACTATTAGATATATAAGGTTCCTCAGCTTTGGACTCCAAGCCTACTGAGGACTAGTCCGGAGTACATGTTCTTCCTAAATTTGGCTATTATTAATTGTGTGGGCTCTTTTTTCCTGCCTTTAATCCACACCTCTGACATCTTATTGTCCCACTCCATCTTAAAAACTGATTCATTCTTTTCTGTATTTGAAGACTAGACTAGATCCCTGTAGTCATATGAGTTTGAAACCAGACATAGATAGATAGATAGATAAAATTTTTATTTTTATACAGGATAACAAAAGCATGTCGTTAGGGATAACATTCCTATTCAAAAGACAGTCCTGTAAGATGTTACTACATGAGAAATTTATATTGCACACATCATATGTTACTACATAAAAATACATATTGCACAATCAAATACTTTTACAGACAGGACAGACAGTAGTGGGTTTAAAACACCTCAAGTACACAATCAACACTTTACACAAAATATACAGGCAAATGTATAACTTGCTCTATTACTAGGAGGTAGATACAAGAATCCAAATTATGATTTAACAATTGCACACCACTTGAAACATTGCTTTTAGTCCTAAACTAAATAGTTTTAGGGATGTCATTACTCTCATCGAACGTGGAAGCATATTCCAAAATTTTGCTGCTTGGCCTTTTAAAGTTTCTTCCCCAAATCTTGTTTTATTATAATTAATCAATATCTTGTTTTCATATATAGAGCTAGTTAAGATCTGGGATGGTTCTACCTTTTTTGTCAGAGCAATAACTGAAATATAATGTGCGGGTTGTTTTATAAAGAAACGATGCAATCATTTTTGTCATATTTCCCCATTTCTATGTTCTAAGGTTGACCACCCTAACTTGTTTAACAATGTACAATGATGTGTCCTAAAATGACATCCCAGTATTAATCTTGCAAGTCTATACTGTATTTTGTCCAGTTTGTCTCACATTTGTTTAGGTACAGCCCTATATATATTTCTTCCATAATCGATAGAGGGTAATATCATCTGCTCTACAATTGCTTTCTTAGCTCTTTGGTCTAAACATCTGGATGTTCATCTGAGTGCTCCTAATATTTTATTAACTTTATTTAACACCTCCCTAATATGTCCTTGAAAATTTAGTTCTGCATCAAATATTAATCCCAAATATTGATATTCTGTAACCTGCTCTATCAGTATATTACTTAAAGATGTTATATCTAACCTAGGTTTTTTGCTGTTTCAAAGTAAAGGACTTTTGTCTTTTTTATATTCATCTCTAGCTTCGACCTGGTGAACCACTCCCCAATGCCGCTGAAGTCCCTCTGCAATCTACTTCTCAGATCTAATGCATTGACCCCAGTTCCAATCAACGTCATATCATCAGCATACAGCCAGATATTAGAAGTTTGCACCACCTGGGGAAGATCATTACATAACATCAAAAATAACAAGGGCTCCATTATAGATCCTTGAGGGATGCCTCTACCAACCTGTTTCACACTTGATAGAGTCTGAGACACCCATACCCTCTGTGATCTTCCAGTCAGGTAAGATTTAATCCAGTCCCATGGTCCCTCAGTAATGCCTATAGACCAGAGTTTCCCCAGCAGCAGGGAGTGGTCCACCAGGTCGAAAGTCTTAGACAGGTCCACAAACAAAAAGGCAGTCTCCAAACCTGCATCCGAAGAGGTTGCCACTAAATCATTAAATTCTATCAGTGCTGAACTGGCAGAAAGACCCCTTCTAAATCCTGCCTGATAAGGTGTTACATTTTTTTTTCCAGATAATTCATCATTTGTATATGCACTTGCTTCTCAAGACATTTGGATATAATTGAAAGCAGGGCTATTGGTCGATAGTTACCTGGTTCATGATGCTTTCCTCCTTTATAAATTGGAATAATTTTACTTTGTTTCTATACTGATGGAAAGACCCCAATACTCAGACTCCAATTAAACATATATGTTATTGTCAGTGCTATATAGTCAGTAGCCATCTGTAAAAATGTACCTTCTAGCCCATCCAGACCAGGAGATTTGTGAATTTTTATCTGTTTTATGCATTTTTTTACCTCAGCTACATTTAATGTTCGAAATTGAAAAGGTGGATATGATCCCTTAAAATGTATTTCTTTTTTCGATGTATTATCAAATAAGGTTTTTATATCCAAACCTGGTAGAGTAACAAAAAGTAATTTAATACATTTGCAATTTCCTTGGGTTCCTTTACTGTCTTCCCCTCATTAATCAATTGATTTATGTGTTGCTTGTTTTTATTTACTGGTCTAATAATATCATTTACTGTCTGCCAGAATCTTTTTGGATCATTATTCCCATCCATTTTTGCTTTAAAATAGTTAGATTTAGCTTTTCTAATCTGATGTCTACAGTAATTTCTTTTTGTTTTAAATACAGCCCAGTCACTGTTTAATGTGGGTTTTCTGGCCAGTTCTCACCGTCTAGACTTTATTTTTATGTTTTTTAATAATTTTGCATTTATCCAGGGTACCCTAGCATTTCTTTTACTTGCTTTTATCTTGGGTGCATGCTTGTCACATATCTCCAAAAACCTATCAACAAAATATTGAACTGTTTGTTCTAAATCTGGAATTTGTTTACATCTCTCCCAATTTTCTGTTGATATATGCAAGTTAACTCTGTCAACAGAAAAGTGTCTCATGTCTCTGACCCAGACTATATTAGGTTGTATCTGAGGCTGCACTGAACATCTAATGGAAGCCCATATTAAATTATGGTCCCCCAGATATGGTGGCATAACTCCCTTAGAATGTACATTTAATCGAGTGGAATCTAGTAACAAATCCAGTATAGCTTCCTTTGACAAAGTGTTGGTATATCTGGTGGGCTCATCTATATGTTGTATTACACCGAGAGATGCCAACATTTCCTTCAACTTTCTTCCTCTCGACTTTTACGAGTCCAAATTTAAATAGTCCATCAAAACCAACAATTTGTCTTTTACACTATCCTGGATTATTTTAACCGTCTGTTCCAAGTCAGCCATCTTAACGTTTAGTGGAGAATATATAATCCCAATAGCCACTTTTAAATTCTGCAATAAAGTACCATGAAGTCTACATTTCCTGTTTATTAAAGTTGTTATAGATCCCAGAATATTTTTTAAATACAAAATGCCCCCCTTTCTATTTTTCCTGTCAGAGCGACACAATTGCCATCCCGCCAGGCCTATTTCACTATCTTCCACCTTATTTGGAAGCCAGGTTTCAAAGAAACTTTCTATATCTGGTTTTTGTTCTTCAGATAGCATTGTAACCATATCCATTTTGGGGGCCAAACTCCTAGCATTATCATGTATGACTTTTAAATTTGTTCCTTGTCTTTTGTAGGTCCAGGGTTCAATTATATATCCAACCCATTAGTAGAAGTGCATACATGGTATTATCCAAATACAAATTCTTATATATTTCATGTGACTCCAATAACCTTATTTGTCTTGCTAAACAGTATAGCATTCAATTTCTAGAGAACTAATTTCTTCATAACTTTAAAAAATATATGCTTCCAGCTTGTGTTCTGACTATTGAATGGGTAGGCCAGTAAAAAACAATTTTATTTGAAACTTCCATGTCTTCACATGAAGAACGAATCAAACATAGAAACAGCAAAAAAAAACATCATCTTGTTTGTATGCATTAGGGCCAACTCAACCTTATTTTCTTTGCACTGAATAATAATACTCCCAAAGTGTCAGCAACCTTCACACCATATAAAATCCTGTACTTGAGGCAAAGTGTAATTAAAATTCACATTAAGCATGATACTGCATCTACAGGCTTTAATACTTATTTCCCCAAATTTCTAAAATAAAACTTGGGTATATATGTAATAAAGTACATATCACTTGCCCACCCCTATTTATCACCCTGATATATACTCTATATCATTTCAGTTAGTCAATAGCTTATAAAGTGATAGCAGCAAGGAACTCACCTAGATAGAAAGAACTTTAGAAAGGAATACAGATCAATACTTCCAATTTCAGAGTCAAAAGCATACTTTGGTAGTGACAAACCTAATTCTAAGTATGTTTCTTGTAGGAGTGGCATTTGCGCCACTAACAAAGGCTCACGCTTGCAAGCGGTGCAGGAATTTAAATATTGTAAACCCCGCCTCTGTGGTGACTTCAGCAGTCAGCTCCCCTGAGCACCCAACTCACTGAGAGTTAGCAGCTGTGAATAAAACTTTAAGCAATGACTGTCCCAAAGAAATGCTCACACAGTCTCTCACTCTGGCAGGTGTCTTCCTTGGTTTGCAGGGGAATCCTCTCGGGGGGAACAAGCAGACAGTTGTAATGCAGGTCGGAGCTCTAATATGACATATCATCCTTTATTTTGTAGAATTACTTTTTCCTTGTATGGAGCTGGTAGCACAATTTAAAATTCAACCAATCAGGTTTTACTAGGACCTAAGACATCACCGTTCATTCATTTGTTCCATTATGAGTCAGGAGTTGGCACTGAACAGAACAGGTAGTCTGAACCAGGGGACCATTTTCTTTATTTGCAAATTGATTGTGTGGGTGCTGGTAGGGGGAGGACTAGGAGGGTGTTGAGCACCAGAGAGGTGGGGTTGGGTGTGGGTCTGGTTATTTGTATTAAAGACAGTGGGAGTCAGGCGTGGGAAGGTGGTGGAGTGTATTTGGAGCATGAGTGTGGGGGATTAACATTTGCAACTTGTCTGCCACAGTCAGCCACCAGCTGCAGCAGTGTGATGTTTGTTGGGGCAGGGGAAGAAGGTGCAAGAAGGTGTGTGGAGGGTATAATATGTTCATATTTATGTTCTTGAATGAGGAAGGGACTGGTTTCACAGCACAATGGGTGAGGGACATATTTTAAATTTTAAAAATCACTGGTGAAGTTGGCAGTTCTGCCATGAAATTTGTGAATTATTCATGAATTGCAACTAACACAGATTTGCACCAGCTTCACTGCATGAATTAAAAGTTCACATCTCTACTTATCATGTGTATAATTTTTATGTTGATTGCACACATGCACAAGAAACATATTGCAGCAGCGTTCTCCAGAAGCAGGTTGTGGAGGCATGGCACTGTTGTGTCTAATGCCCCCACAGCCTTTAAAGGCTTGGCCCACTTCCCCCAATGCTGTGGCACGATGCTGCTGACACTAGTTCAGCCAGCGTGCCACAACCTTGTAAAAATTCAGCCGCTGCAATCAGGGGCTGCCTCATCATTGCAGCATCTGCCATTCGCTGCAATGAGGGAGCGACCCGTCATTGCAGGGCGGAACCTTGAAACACTGATATTGATTGTGAACATGGTGGCACCTTGCTGCCATGTTCACAAACAATATTAACACCCCCCCTGCCAAGAGGGTGCCCAATCCCCCTCAGCAGCATGTGCCCCTCGACCGTGTTTTTTTGCCGACGGGGGCCCCAATCCCCATCAGCTTCAGTGGCCCAAGGTTTATGTTGCCGATGGGGGAGCCCACTCCCCGTTGGCATTGTGTAACCCCTCTTTTGTTGTCTGCAGACGGGGTGCCCAATCCCCATCGGCATAATGTCACCTCCCCTTTTGTTGTGTGCTGACGGGGATGGCCAATCCTCTGTCGGCTACAGCTGCTCACCCCAAAAAAATACTCCATTGGCATGCTGGGAGCCCAACCCAGCATGCCACATGCCCCTGTAAAGTCAAACATGGTCCCGCAATGACCTTTTTTTTTTTAACCTGTAAAAAAGGAAACGGTCCCTCAGTGGTCTCCCTGCCCCCCTCCCACAACCCGCACCCACTCACTGCACACCCTGCCTCCTCACACCCCCCCACCCTATACTTACCTCCAGAATCTGGCACAATGATCTTTGGTGGACCGGGAACACGTCTGCACTCTTCAAAGCTGACAGCGAACTGAGAAAATGCCGGTAAGCTGTATAATGGAATAAATAGGGTTTTTTTCAACTTTGATACATATCTCAGGCATTTCTTGGAATTTTGGCACCAAATTTTCAACATGGGGTTTTTGGGACCCCTCCTCATTAATTCTGGCACTGTCATGGCATTATTCAGCCCTGAAAGGTGATTTCACGGTCACTGCATGGAATCCCCTTTCAGGACAGATTAACGAAATGACATTGCCAGCGTTCATGAGGTGGGTTCTCAAAAAGCCTATTCTGCAAATTTGGTAAGAACAATCACCAAAATGACTGTTTTACGAGTGTGCATTGTGCAGTTGCTACGCACGCTCATAACTTTGCGAATTTGCAATATTTTCATGCCAGATTTTCACCATTGGCATTTCTTCAGACTTCCTTGTGAACAGTATAGCTGTCATTTTCCACATCCTGGCCAAAATGTGGTTTCACACTTCCAGCGCAGAATAGCGCGGTCATTGTGGGAAATCAGTGTTCAGGACAGATTAAGAAATTGACAGTGGCACTGTTCATGAGCAGAGGTCCTAAAATGCCTATGTGGAAAATTGGTGACGATACTCGATAAAATGACTGTATTACGAGCATACATTGTGCAGTTTGCACACACACTCATAACTTCATGAATGAATAATATTTTCACCCCAGATTTTCAACATTGCCATTCTTCTGCACCTCCTTATGAGCAGTACAGCTGTCATTGTTCACATCCTGGCCGAAATGTGTTTTCACAGTTCCAGCACAGAATAGCATGGTCACTGTGGGAAATCCATGTTTGGGACACATTATGAAAATGACAGTGACACTGTTCATTAGCAGAGGTCCTAAAATACTGTACCTATGTTGAAAATTTGGTGACGAAAGTCCATAAAATGAGTGTGTTATGAATGTGCAGTGCACAGTTTCCATGTACGCTCGTGCCTTAGCAACTTTGCAATATTTCCACTCCAGATTTTCAGCATTGCCATTTTGCCACCACTCCTTATGAACAGTGCAGCTGTCATTTTTCCACATCCTGGCCGAAATGTGTTTTCGCTCTTCCGGCGCACAATATCGCAGTCACTGTGGGAAATCAGTGTACGGGGCATATAAAAAAAAAACACTGACACTGTTCATGAGCAGAGGTCCTAAAATGCCTACGTTGAAAATTTTGTGATGAAACTCCATAAAATGACTGTGTTACAAGCATGTGTTTTGCAGGTTCCATGCACCCTTGTAAGTTTGCAAATTAGTAATATTTTTAAACCAGATTTTCAACACTGACATTTGTTCACAGCTCCTTATGAACAGTGCATCTGTCATTTTTCACATCCTGGCTGAAATATGTTTCCACGCTTCCGGCACAGAATACCGCAGTTGCTGTCGGAAATCAGTGTCTGGGACAGATTAGGATCGAGCGACTGGGGGGGGTGACTGAGCTCAACTGAGCTCTGTCAGGACTGCTGAAGATTTCTTTGTGGGCAGGAAAAGGTGACAATGCAGACAGGAGCCCAGTACAAAAGGGCAGCCTGCAGTGCCAGGAGACACAGAACGAGCGAGTGAGGAAGGGGGAGTGAGTGAGCTCAACGGAGCTCTGTTGGGACTGCTGCAGATTTCTTTTTGGGCAGGAAAAGGTGACAACACAGGCAGGAGCCCAGTACAAAAGGGCAGCCTGCAGCACCAGGAGATTCAGAACGAGAGAGTGAGGAAGGGGGAGTGAGTGAGCTCAACAGAGCTCTGTTGGGACTGCTGCAGATTTCTTTGTGGGCAGGAAAAGGCAGCAGTGCATGCAGGGGCTGAGTACAAAAGGGCAGCCTGCAGCGGTGGGAGAAACAGAACGAGCAAGTGAGGGGGGAGTGAATGAGCTCAATGGAGCTGCATCGTGACTACTGCGGATTTCTTTGTTGACAGAAAAGGGTGGCAACATAGGCAGGAGACCAGTACAGAAGGGCAGCCTGCAGCACCGGCAGAAACAGAATGAGCGAGTGAGACACGGGGAGTGAGTGAGGCCAGTGGAGCTCTGTTGGGACTGCTGCAGATTTCTTTGTGGGCAGAAAAAGATGCCGACAGAGGCAGGAGCCTAGTACAAAATGGCAGCCTGCAGCACCAGGAGAAATAGAATGAGCGAATGAGACAGGGGGAATGAGCGACCTCAACGGAACTCTGTCAGGACAGCTGTGGATTTCTTTGTGGGCAGGAAAAGGTGCCAATGCAGGCAGGAGCATAGCCCAGTACAAAAGGGGAGCCTGCAGCACTGGGAGAAACAGAATAAGCGAGTGAAAAAGGGGGAGTGAGCAAGCTCAATGGAGGTGTATCATGACTGCTGCAGATTTCTTTGAGGGCAGGAAAAGGCAGCAATGCAGGCAGGAGCCCAGTACAAAGGCCAGCCTGCAGCGCTGGCAGAAATGGAATGAGCAAGTGAGAAAGGGGGAGTGAGCAAGCTCAACGGAGCTGTGTTGGGACTGCTGCAGATGTCTTTGTGGGCAGAAAAAGCTGCCAATGCAGGTAGGAAGCCAGTACAAAAGGGCAGCCTGCAGGAGCGGGAGACACAGAATGAGTGAGTGAGGGAGGGGGAGTGAGTGAGCTCATCAGAGCTCTGTTGGGACTGCTGTAGAATTTTTTGTGGGCAGAAAAAGGCAGCAATGCACGCAGGGGCCCAGTACAAAAGGGCAGCCTGCAGCGGCGGGAGAAACAGAATGAACATGTGAGAGAGGGGGAGTGAGTGAACGAGCTCAACGAAGCTCTATCATGACTGATGAAGATTTCTTTGTGGACAAAAAAGGGTGGCAATGCAGGCAGGAGCCCAGTACAAAAGGGCAGCCTGCAGCACTGGGAGAAACAGAATGAGTGAGTGAGAGGGAGTAAGCAAACTCAGCGGAGGTCTATCCTGAATGCTGCGGATTTCTTTGTGGGCAGGAAAAGATGGCAACGCAAGCAGGAGCCCAGTTCAAAAGGCCAGCCTGCAGCCCCGGCAGAAACAGAACGAGCGAGTGAGAAAGGGGGAGTGAGCGACCTCAACGGAGCGGTGTCAGAACTGCTGCACATGTCTTTGTGGGCAGACAAAGCCTGCAGTGCAGGGAGGAACCCATTACAAAAGGGCAGCCTGCAGCAGCGGGAGAAACAGAATGAGCAAGTGAGACAGATGGAGTAAGCGAGCTTGACAGACCTCTATCATGACTGCTGTGGATTGCTTTGTGGGCAGAAAAAGACAGCAACACAGGCAGGTGCCCAGTACAAAAGCCAGCCTGCAGCGCCGGCAGAAACGGAATGAGTGAGGGGGGGGAGTGAGCTAGCTCAACAGACCTGCATCAGGACTGCTGCAAATTTCTTTGTGGGCAGAAAAAGCCACCAACAGAGGCGGCAGCCCAGTACAAAAGGGTAGCCTGCAGCACCAACAGAAACAGAATGAGTGAGTGAGAGATGGGGAGTGACTCTCCTCAACAGAGCTCTGTCGGGACTGCTGCAGATTTCTTTGTGAGCAGAAAAATGTGCCAACGAGCCCAGTACAAAAAAGCAGTCTGCAGCACCAGGTAAAACAGAATGAGTGAGTGACACAGGGGCAGTGAGCGAGCTCAACGGACCAACGTAATCAACATTCAGCATTGACAAATGCTTGTTATACACAGCAGCAGCTCACTCAGGGCAGCTGTGCCTGTTCTACCTGTCTCAGCAACCCTCGGCATGAGTATAATTTTTGGAAATGGCAGCAGGCTCACTCTGATGGGCTGTGACTGTCCTACCTGCCTCAGTAATGCTGATCATGGTATTATTTTTGTAATTAGTAGTAGGGTTGTTAGAACCCACTGAAGTTCTATGTTCTGGTCCTGGTCTTGAGCAGTGCAAATATTTTTAGGGTTCGAACCTTCTTTAAGAACCCAAGCTCTTTTGTGCGTAGATCTGAAGTGAGAGAATAGATAAAGATATTGAGAAGAGGGAAAAAAACATAACAAAAGACCTGCCTGCTCAAAATAGCACTACTATTATTTCACTGCACATGCAGACAAGAGAACTACATTTTGCCTTTCAAAATGCAACTGCCAAGTGTCACAGTGCCATTCGTTTGGCACATCTACCTGTACATATGAGCAGCTCATTATGATATTGTCTCTCTCTCTCCAAAGCATTTTAGGATGTAATTCCCAGTAATTAGATTTTTTTCCCAGGCTAGTATCTCCTGTTTTTTAAATGTCTGAACAAAAATAGCATTTTATTTAGTATTTGGAGCAGTTAATAATTAGAATCTACCATGGGTATTCTAGTTTTAAATCAGAACTCAAACTCCTAAGCTCTAAAATGGTTCTAATCTTTTCAGAACTAGCTCTGACAACACTTAGAAGCAGCAGACTTGCTCAGAGCAACTGGGACTGTCCTACCTGCCTCAGGAATGCTGGTCTTGGGTACACTTTTTGGAAACAGCAGCAGGCTCACTCAGAGTGACTGTGACTGTCATATCTGCCTCAGCAGTGCCCGTCATGGGTATACTGCTTAGAAACAGCAGCAGGCTCACTCAGAGTGACTGTGACTGTCATATCTGCCTCAGCAGTGCCCGTCATGGGTATACTGCTTAGAAACAGCAGCAGGCTCACTCAGAGTCACTGTGACTGTCATATCTGCCTCAGCAGTGCCCGTCATGGGTATACTGCATAGAAACAGCAGCAGGCTCACTCAGAGTGACTGTGACTGTCATATCTGCCTCAGCAGTGCCCGTCATGGGTATACTGCTTAGAAACAGCAGCAGGCTCACTCAGAGTCACTGTGACTGTCATATCTGCCTCAGCAGTGCCCGTCATGGGTATACTGCATAGAAACAGCAGCAGGCTCACTCAGAGTGACTGTGACTGTCATATCTGCCTCAGCAGTGCCCGTCATGGGTATACTGCTTAGAAACAGCAGCAGGCTCACTCAGAGTTACTGTGACTGTCATATCTGCCTCAGCAGTGCCCGTCATGGGTATACTGCTTAGAAACAGCAGTAGGCTCACTCAGAGTTACTGTGACTGTCATATCTGCCTCAGCAGTGCCCGTCATGGGTATACTGCTTAGAAACAGCAGCAGGCTCATTTAGAGAAGCTGTACCTGTCCAACTTGTCTTAGCAATGTCAGTCATGAGTATCAATACTGAAAACAGCAACAGGTTTACACAGAGCAGATGTGCCTGTCCTATCTGCCTCAGCAATGCTGGTCATGGATACATTTGCTATAAATAATAGTAAGCTCCATCAAATCAGATGTGTCTCTAGTACCTGCCTGTCTCAAAATGGCCCTATAAATTAGTGGTGGTCAACACATGGATCTAGATCCACTGATGATCGCAAGAGCTTTTTGTTGTTTCTTGGGGCAAAGGTTGCAATTTGGAATCAATGAAGATCCTTACAGCTGATGAGCGTAATTATTGTACTTTTTGTTCACTTTATTATTGGTGGATCTCGGAGCTTCTTGAGATTCTTGGCAGAGGACACCAGGAGAAAGGACTGCTGTGTGACTGGACTTCTCTGCTGGGACTAAAGAAGTAGAACTCTTGTACTTGGAACTTTAATTTAGGGTAAAAAAAAACTAACAAACAAAAAAAAAAAGTGTGTGTTTGTCTGAGTTAACTGAACTGAATGGTTATCTGAACAGTTATCTAGGTGTAAATCTCAGGTGATTGAAAGGACTTGATAGCTGTGAGGTTTAAATTACTTGTAGAAAGATCTAGTAAGTAGGGGGAGTGGCTTAGCTAGAAGGAAGCTACATTTAAAGACTGCCTTAGAAAGATTTTGCTAGTAGCTTGGCAGAAGACACCAGGAGAAAGGACTGCTGTGTGACTGGACTTCTCTACTGGGACTATATTGCCCTCCTTCCCTCCCCTCCACCCTCCCACCCAAAGCTAGTTCTACTTTTATAGGCACAGAATTTGACTGACAACAGGAACTTCCTGTTTGGGAGCAGGAAGTGAGTGATCACAGAAGCACCAAAGACCCACCATCCTAGAAGGGCAAGAGTAGCTCTCCGGCCCCCTCTAGCTGCTGGAGGTCTGCCTCTGAGCAAGTAAGGGGTCTACTGAGAAATATAGGATATTCTTGCCTCAGAACAGGACAATCAGGAGCTTAAAGTGCACACAGGCAGAAAGTAAGGAGACAGAGAAAAAAATAACAGAGGAAAGAGTAAGGATTACAAACAGTTAAGGGGACAGAAATAAGACATGATGGGAGTGGTGCAGTGCAGTAGCTGTGGAGAAACAGTCTTCTGGGAGACGTTCTGGAGGATGCAGTGTTGTCCCATCTGCAGACACCTCTCTGGGCTGAGGGAGGAGGTTTCTTATCTCCAGGCTGAGTTGGCCAGGATTTGTGGGACCTCCTCTTCCATCCTGGGACCACCAGTGCCACTGCCGTTGCCTCAGAGGTTGCCAAGAAAGAGGAGCGGATGGACCACAGTGGGCTCAGGGAGGGTGAGGGTGGTGGAACAGAGGTGCATCCCTCCAGTTGTACCTCTCCACCATTCCTATGCCATTCTGGCAAAGTGTGGTTCCTCTATGGAGGCACCCACAGTGGAGACCAAGGAGAATGCTGGGAACCTCCACAAAGAAGACCCACAGGAGGGTGGCAGGGGACTCTGCATGGGAAGGAAACAAGTCCTGGTGGTGGACTCCATTGTTAGGAAGGTAGAACTGGGGGATGAAGGGGAGAGGGAGGTAAGGTGCCTTCCTGGCACCATGGCTTGGAGGGACAGGGAGCGAATCCTCAGGATTGCCAGAGCAGCTGCACAGGGGAGGGAGATGGATGTCATTGTCCACCTAGGGACAAATGACCTGGCTAAGAAAGGGATTAGAGAAGTGCAGGAAGAGTTTGTGGAATTGGGGAGGGCCTTAGACAAGTGATGCACAGTAACCTTCTCGGAGGTGCTGCCCATCTATGGCATAGGAGAGGTTAGGTGTTCCACACCATGGGATCAATCAGTGGTTGAAAAACTGGTGTGGAGCTCAGGGATTTGGCTTCATTGGGGACTGGTGGTCCACCTGGAGTGATGCAAGCCTATACTGGCATGATGGGCTGCATCTCTCCAGGAGGGGAACCAGGATCCTGGGTGATAGGTTTAAATGCTTCATTGGCAAGCATTTAAACTAGCCAAGGGGTCACTAGCCAAATCACAGTAGTAAGTGTGGTAAACACCAACATAGAGGTGTTGATAGGGAGAAGGGCAGGGGTAAATGGAGAAAGTGACAAAGGCAAGAAGGACAGGGATGGGGCAAAAAGGAGTAAGGCCATCAGGAAATGGAGGGTAATGAGTACTAATGCCCGTAGTCTGGGCAACAAGCTCCCTGAGCTGGTAGCCTTGATGGAAGAGGGATGCCTGGATGTCGAGTAGTCACAGAAACATGGTACACAGAGAACAATGACTGGGATGTTAACATACCAGGGTACATAACCTATGGAGAGACAGGCAGGAAGAAGAGGGGAGGAGTAGCCTCTATGTAAGGAAGGATAAAAGCAACTGAACAAAAGAGTAAACAGGGAGGAGAGGAGGCACCGTGGGTCACCTTAGAGACTGGAAAGGGCACCACAGTCTGCACAGGGTTGTGTTCAGACCCATGTCAGGGGAGGAAATGGACAAGGATATGATAGAAGGCATTCTTAGAATGGCAGAGAAAGGGAGATACTGTTGATGGGAGACCTGAATATGCCAGATGTTAACTGGAGCACATTTGCTGCAGCCACATCTAAGAGCAGGGCCATTCTTGATGCCCTACAGGTGACAGGCCTCAGACAGCTAGTTTCAGAACCCACTCATGAGGGAGCAATCTTAGACCTCATACTCTCAAACAAGGGCAGTGAGAGGATCTCAGATCTAGAAGTGGGTTGCCATCTTGGAACAAGTGACCATCAAACAGTGTGGTTCAATCCATACAAAAGTGAGGGTACTGGACTTTAGGAGGGCTGACTTTGGCAATATGGGAGAGTGCCTCAGAAAAGCACTAGCAAACAGGCTAGAAGGAGGTGTGAAGCAACAATGGGGAATCATCAAAATTGCCATCACAGAGGCAACAAGCCTTTGTGGAAGCAAATAAACAAACCAAAATGAAAGAAAAGCCACTATGGTTCTCAAAAGAGGTGGCTGTGAAAGTCAGGAAGAAAATATAGCATTCTGGAAGTATAAGGAAACACAGAAGGAGCAGGACAGAGAGCTGTACCAGTTAAGGCAGAAAGAAGCAGGAGGGAAGTCAGAATAGCAAATGCCCAAACTGAGGAAAAGATAGCCAACTCAATAAAGAAGGGGGATAAAACCTTTTATAGGTACATCAGCGAGCGTAGAAAGACAAAGGGAGGGATAGTGAGGCTGACTAGAATGAACGGTGGATGGGCACAGGGGGACAGTGAAAAAGCAGGGATACTGAGAATGAATATTTCTGCTCAGTATTCACAAAAGAGGAGGGGGACGTGCTTAATCCAATTAACAGAAGCACTCTTGGCAGGGGGGTCGATCCCAGTCCTTTCACAGAAGAAAGGGTTATGCAAGAACTCCTAAAACTGAAGGTGGATAAAGCAATGGGGCCTGATGGAATTCACCCCAGAATTCTAAAAGAATTAAGGGGAGAACTAGTGAAACCACTGGCTATTCTTTTTAATAAAT
The DNA here is from genome assembly GCA_016271365.2 of Neoceratodus forsteri. Classification (NCBI taxonomy): domain Eukaryota; kingdom Metazoa; phylum Chordata; order Ceratodontiformes; family Ceratodontidae; genus Neoceratodus; species Neoceratodus forsteri. The sequence continues at coordinate 226,056,490 of CM057450.1, read as the reverse complement.
CATAGGAAGATGGTGTGTTACCCGAGGACTGGAGGAAGGTGGATGTGATTCCCCTTCACAAAAGTGGGACCAAGACAGAGGCAGGAAACTACAGACCTGTCAGTCTGACCTCTGTGGTAGGGAAAGTGAAGGAGTCACTTCTGAAGGAAAGGATAGCTGAGTACCTAGAGGACAGTGGGGCACAGGACCCAAGGCAGCATGGGTTCACAGAGGGAAGGTCATGTCAGACGAATCTAATAGATTTCTTTGACTGGTAGTAGACCAGGGAGGGGCTGTGGACATGGCCTACCTAGACTATAGCAAGGCACTTGACACAGTCCCACACAAAAGATTAATAGTCAAATTAACCAGCCTGGGAGTGGGTCCCAGGGTGGTAGCCTGGGTAAAACATTGGCTGCACAACAGGACACAGAAGGTAACTATAAATGGAGTCCACTCTGAAAAAAGAGGGGCTCTAGTGGGGTACCGCAGGGTTCAGTATTGGGTCCAGTCCTTTTTAATGTCTTCATAAGTGACATTGCAGAGGGACTGGAAGGAAAAGTATGCCTCTTTGCAGATGACACAAAGATCTGCAACAGGGTTGATACAGAAGGAGGCGTGGAAAGGATGAGAAGGGACTTGGCAAGGTTGGAGGAGTGGTCAGAAGTATGGCAGCTAGGATTCAATGCAAAGAAGTGCAAAATAATGCACCTGCAAAACAAGAACCCAGGGCAAGAATACACAGTGGGGAAGGAGGTAGTAACAACAACAAAAAAGGAAAAGGGCCTGGGGGTAATCATATCAGATGACCTTAAGGTTAGCAAGCAATGTGAGAAGGCAGTAGGGAGGGCTGGGGGTATACTGGGATGCATAGGGAGAGGCATCAGCAGCAGAAAACAGGAAGTTGTTATCCCTCTGTACAGACAGTTGGTGAGACCCCATCTAGAGTACTGTGTCCAGTTCTGGAGACCCCATCTCCGCAAGGACATAGACAGGATAGAGGCAGATAGGGCAACTAAAATGGTGCAGGGTGTGCAAGAGAAGCCGTATGAGGACAGACTAAAGGAGCTTAATGTGTATACCCTTGAGGAAAGAAGGGAGAGGTGGGACATGATAGAAACTTTTAAGTACCTCAGTGGAATCAACAAAGTCCAAGAGGGTAGCATCTTTCAGAAAAAGAGACGTGCAAGAACAAGGGCACACAATTTAAAGATAGAGGGGAGCAGTTCAAGGGCAATGTGAGGAAGTATTATTTCACAGAGAGGGTAGTGGATGCATGGAACAGCCTTCCTGAGGAGGTTGTGGGGTCTAAAACTGTGGGAGAATTCAAGAATGCATGGGACAGACATAAGGCAATTCTTGTGGGGGTTAGGAAGAAATAGGCTGTTGGTTAACTAAGATCTGCGGCCTATCCTGTAGGTAGGAAAATGGGCAGACTAGATGGGCCAAGCGGTCCTTATCTGCCGTCAAAGTCTATGTTTCTATGTTTCTATTCACCAAAATGGATCCCAGTACAAGGTGTATTGGCCACCACTGCTAGAGATGAATTCCATATGTAACCATAAAAGGCTCTCTGTTTCATTAACTACAGCAGAGAATCATATGGGCTGTGTCAAATTAATAAAGAAAAGTCAGGGAGTCTCACAATGGCCTTTTAGACAAATGCCTTACAGTGCCATAAAATTTAAAAGTCTGTATTTTCGAAACAGTAGCAGGTTTTCTGGGAGTAGCTGTGCCTATCCTACCTGTCTCTAGATAACCCCTTGTGCATAGTTTTCTCTGTTTTGGTTAGTCAAATCAGAGTTTCTCATATTTTTTATGTTTTTTGTGATAAGGGCAATTCTCTTATCTTGCAGAACACAAACTACGACTTAAACAGTGCCTGACATCAAAAGGGTGACCAGCACAAAATTGACCACCACAAACAGCGATGGTCATTCACTGTTTCACTAAAATCAATAACAAAATTATTCTTTATGTGGGGGGCTACACCCCCTCACCCCCTCTTTGCTGGGAGAAAGCCCCCAAAACCCCCAAATAAAAGATTGTAAATTCTGAAGGGGGGTGGACTTAGAGAAAAATGAAATGAGAAACCATTAAAAAAATTTGTCGCACACCAGGACCTGAATCTGGGTCCACTGGCTCTGTAGACTGTGGCTTTAGCCATTATACCCAAGGCCACTGATTTACGGTGATTAAAACAATTAAATTCCATTTTCAAGACTTAAGATTCTGGAATTTCACCGGCGATTGCTACTCTAATTTCTGGATTTTACCGGGATTCTGCTATCATTCTTTTAGTATGTGCATAAATAATCAGAATTAAAGAAGGCTTAATATACAAAGCATTAAATAAAGCAAACTGAAAACTGTACAGGAAGGAATTAAAAGAAAAACAGACTTTTTTTTATAGATTTACTGATCTGATAGAAAATGCCAGATTCCATGAAATCTTCATTTTTACCGGTTTTCAGGCAGCCCTAATTCTGGAATTTTACCGGATTTTCCAGTAAAAACCGAAAAACAGTGGCCTTGATTATACCAAATGGCCAGCTCAGCAGGCTTTGGCCACACACCTTCCTATATCCTGCTTTAGTGAATGTAGCACACTGCTACACTCACTATACGGGAGATCTCAATCTTTTATACCAGTCGCTCTAAATACGAGCAGTATTATTGAGTCACTCATATTGAGCCACTCAATAGTACTCACTCATAACACATGATACCATTTGTTATAGACATTGTAGGGTAGTAGAACAATCAGGGTAGTAATTACCCAATCACAATCTGTTTTTTATTAGATTATTTTTAGGAAAATTTGGGGTTGTTTGGAGGCACCTGCAGGTAACAATTAAAGCAGGGCATTTCAATTCCTGCTCAAGCCTATTCCTGGCTTCAAACTGCAACTCCAGCCATGCCATGCTCCCCAGGGTCCCAAGGCTGAAAATTACATAAAAAGTACTAATTAAAAGTGACTAAATGTAACAAAAAAACACTCTTGGCAAAATTAGTTCTATAAAGGAAAATACCTTAGAGGCTAATTCCTAGTTGCAGTATTGCTAGCAGAGCTTAATGCTGACCTCTCAAAATGCTCTAAATACTCAGAAGTGTGTGCACCATGCTTTGAACACTCTGAACAATCTCCCATGCGTTGAATACTTGTCAAAGTGGCTCTCAGCTTTGAATACTCTTAACAATGCCCTAGTGTTTGAAATACTCTGAAAAATGCTCCATGTTTTGAATGCTCTAAAATATGTCCCCACACTTTGAACACTCTGAACAATATCCTCATGCTTTCGATACTGTAAACAGTGGACCACAGCTTTGAAAACTCTGAACAATGCCCCCATGCATTAAGTACTCTTGATAGTGCCCCGTGCTTTGAATAGTCTTAACAGCACCCCATGCTTTGAATGCTCTTAACAATGCCCCTGGGCCACATGTTTTGAATGCTCTGAAAATCCTCCATGCTTTCAATAATCTTAAAAGTGGCCCATGTTATGAATACTCTGAACAGTGTTTAAATACTCTGAAGAGTGCTTCCATGCGTTGAATACTATAAACAGTGGCCCCAAGCTTTAAATACTTTGAAAAAAGTCCCCATCCTTTAATACTCTTGACAGTGCTCCTGTGCTTTGAATATTCTTAACAGTGACCCCATGCAATGAATACTCTTAACAGTGTCTTCATGCTTGGAATATGCTGAACAATGTTCCAGGCTTTCAATTATCTTAGCAGTACCCGAATACTCTTAAGAGTACCCCCTTTGTTTTAATACTCTGAACGGTCCCCAAATGCTTTTTTTTAAATAACATTTTTATTAAATGTACTAAATAAAATGTACAAATAATCCAATACATGTTCAGCACTTAAGAATTTACACATAATAAAGTAAAAAACTGACTCAATAAGAACTACACAAAGACAAGAGTATGATGATATACATTAAGCAACATACATCAGCTCCCACTAACAAATTAATATAAATAGCACACAATACTAACAATTCCCAATTTGAAATAGCATTATGCAAATAATAATTGAAACTCGTTGAGGCAAGAAACACTCTGGTTTAAAAAAAAAAAAATAATATCAAACACATCCTCATGGAAAAAATGTGGGATCCGTCTCCAATTGGAAATTAATCCATGGGCACCACAAATCAAAACAAAAATCCTCTTTATCCAAAGACTTATAACAGAATTTTCAACTCCATACACAAACTTAACCACATCATACCAAGTTCCTATAAATGGCACTTGTGCTTGCAACCAATGTTTAGTCAAAACCTTTTTAGCACATAACAGCAACAAGAAGAGTAAATGAATTTGCCTTGGGAAATTGAAATTCTCAGGGGGCATCAAAACCAAAACCAATTTAGGAGACAGAATAATTGGTTCCCTAAAATGTTTTTGCAAATCTCCCTGAAAATTGCTCCAAAAAGAGATCAACTTAGAACAACCCCCGAAAAACATGCGCCTAATCAGCCACAGATTCTCCACTCTGCCACCAGTAGCTTGCATACTTTATACCTTTGTACTCAGTGACCCTCAAAAGTATAAGAAAAAATCTTACCCTACATTTCCAAGAACACTCTTTAATATAGGGCAGCGAGGACAATTTATGATTTAATGATGTTGTTTGAGACCATTTCTTCCATGTTATAAACTCACCTATATGTTGTTCCCACTTTAACACAATGGATTTAACCTCCTCCAACTGTCCAGCCCGTAAATCTCGATACCAGTTTCCAATTAAATGACTGCTCGGTTCAGCTTTTTGTGCAGCTAATACAATATGAATCTCAGGGGCCTCCATAAAATCAGAAAGGGAAGAAAAAAAGGATTTAGTCTGTAGATAAGAAATAAATTGCAAATATTGATAATAATCCTTCTGTAGCAACCCATATTGAAAGTTTAATACAGAGCAAGAGAGAGACAGCCCTTAGTATCAAAAAGTTGAAGGTAATATTCCAAATCTAATCAAGCCCATTGATGAGGGAAGACCTCAGTTTTCAAAAGTGGATTAGCCCCATCCCAGGCCACTGTTGTCATCAAGAAATGCAAATGAGATGGGAGAGCAAATTGGTAATTATTCCAAACCTTGAAAATCACTTTAGTATATTAAAATAGTTGTGCCAAGGAGAATCAAGGAATATGGGCTGAATGTGAAGTATGAGCAACATCATGTAGGTCATTCAAAACAAACTCTATGTCCTTCCAGTATGAGATATACTGTGTATTTGTCCAAAAACAAATGATATGCAGGAAAGTCGCCTTAGCATACCACTCCAAATTTTGGCATACCAATTCCCTCTTGCATCGGAGACATATACAATAACATCGCCTGTACCCTAGCCTGATCCCACTTCCATACAAAATGCAAAAGCAATTTCTGGCAATCAGAAAGACATCTTTTAGAGGAGAGGACAGGCAAAGTTTTCAGGGGAAAGAGAATCTTTGGTAAAATTATCATACGTGTAACTTCAATTCTCCTTATAAAAGATAACGGCAATGTTACCCAGGCCTGTAAATCCTGTTTTATTTCTTGAATAAGTGGTTCATAGTTTAATAGTTCCATGTGATTGGGGGACTTAGTTAAACTGATTCCCAAATACCTAATAAAATTCCTGTTCCAACGAACCGGCAAAAGTTTGCGAATGCTGTCTGGTGGAGTATACCGATATGCTATCACTTCCGTCTTACACTTATTTAACCTAAAACTGGCCAGGACTTCAACTTCTTACAAAATTCACAAGACTGTCTGCAATGAACATGTGGGATTCATCAAAGTTAGCAAATATCATCTGCAAATAACGCCACTTTGCAGTCCTTCTCCCCTATACTTATACCCTCAACCTGGTCAGATGGATGAATTGAAGCTGCCAGAGACTCAACAAACAATGCAAGCAGAAGAGAAGACAGAGGACATCCCTGTTGTGTCCCTCATGCCAAACTGAATGGTTCTGTAAGAGATCCATTTATACTAACATATGCCACAGGGTTTTAATATAAAGAACGAAGCATATCAATAAAAGTGGGGGGAAATTCAAAAACCTGAAGAGTTGACCAAAGAAAATGCCTGGAAATCCTATCAAAGGCCTTCTCTGCATCTAGGCTGGCCAGGACCAGAGGGAGTGACCGCTCATCAGCATAGTCTAACAAAAGAAATGTATGCCGCATGTTATCAAAGACTTGCTGTGCCCAGACAAAACCTGTCTGGTCCCGGTCAACCAAAGATGGGAGATGGTCCTCTAGTCTATTAGCAAAAATGGCCATAAAGAACTTATAGTCTGCATTTAACATAGAAACCGGATGATAGGACTTCAGTTTAACTGGGTCCTTACCCGATTTCAAAAGGGCTACAATAATCACACTATTCCAAGAAGGGTGGGGGGTGGGGATTCTCCTTCCTGAATGGCTTTCATAGCACTTACTAAGATAGGACACAAAGATTGCCACAGGTCCAATAACTTATAAAAAGCTGATGGAAAGCCATCATTACCTGGGCTTTTGCCAGTTTTAGACCTCTTTATTGTTGCCATTGGCTCAGAATACAAGATTGGGGACAATAAAGATGACACCTGTTCCTCTGAAAGCCTTGGCAACTGAGCTCTATCCAGAAACCAGAAAAGCTGCTCTAAGAATGGAACTGGTGAATCAGGAGTATATAAAGAGGAATAACAGGACCTAAAAATCTGCAATATTACCCCAGTTTTATAAGTAATGTTACCCATCCCCGGATCGCAAAGCTTGAATATAGTAGTTGCAATTTTCCATGCCCTCAATCACCTAGCCAAGTATCTGGTTCCTTTGAAACCCCCTTAAGTGCATCTTTTGCCATAAATGACACAATGTAAACTCAGTTTTCTGATCTAGGTACTTTCTTTGGCTTCTAATAAACTATCTCAAACTGTCTTGTCTCCTCCGTGCAATCTAGTTTGAAGCAATTGTACTTCTTTGAGGTAGTTCTGAATTTTTCTCCTCCATTCCTTTTGCTTAGCTGAAGCAAAAGCCACTAGGGTCCCCCAGATGGAGGCCTTTAAAGTATCCCATAGAATCCCATCCAAAACCTCCTCTGTAACATTACTGTCTAAATACACCTTAATCTCATCTGTTATTCTTTGATGCAGATCTGAATCCTTTAAATAGGCCATATTTAACCTCCAGGAAGAGTGAGAAGGTTCCCATATATTTTCTATAGTAATTAATACCAGGGCATGATCTGAAAGTGCAATAGGACCAAACTGAATAGTCTGCACATCAGGCAAATGTTCAAGTGCTGTAAACAATAATACAGCCCAGCCAAACTACCATATCTGGCTGAATAGTGGGTATAGCCTCTTTTCCCAGGGTATAAACATTGCCACCCATCCGCTAACGCTAGGTGTTTCAAGGTACGATTAACATATTTAATTACAGCCGTGTGTTGCTGACGCTTAGGGTTTGAAGAGTATAAGTCCGGATTTAGTGTCTAATTGAGATCCCTTCCCCAAAATACTCTCCCATTCAAATGATTAGTAAGGGGAGAAAAGAATCTTTGCAACACCCCTTTTTCCGAGTTTGGAGGAAAATACGTATTGACCAGAGTCACCACCTTACCATACAGCATTCCATTTACAATAATATACCTCCCATCGGGATCTGCTATAGTATCTATCACTTCAAAACGTAAACTCTTTCTAAGTAAAACTAAAACCCCTCGACACCTCACCTTTGGAAAAGATGCATAGAATATCTTCTCAGAACTCAACTTAAGAAATTTCTTACATTCCAAGTGGGAGAAATGGGTCTCCTGAAAAAAATGACATCTGCAATCTGCTGGCGAGCATACTGAAGAAGTCTATACATCTTGATTGGATTAGTGATCCCATTTACATTATAAGACAACATTCTCAACCTATGCCCTCTAGGATCTGTCATCCTAGAAACTGTAAAATCCAAAAAAGACCACAAACTGCCCTATCATTCCAGAGTGCTTCCAGCCCATGGAGTACCCACAAGACACTTATGAAAAAATTATAGTTGTTTCTATTATACAAAACAGTGAGGTACATAGAGTATCTTTCCAATACATTGGATTTAACATTAAAAAAAAACACATAATGTAGCCTAAATTATCAAATGTATATCTAACATGAAAAAGTATTAAACTAGTAATCCAATTTACACCCATTTCAATTAAAATACATAGTGGGCAACTCCATCTTACTCATTTATGAACTAGCATTGCTGCAAAATAAAATACAGAATCCTCAAACAACAAAGATTCTCCTCCATCCCAAACCTCTTAAGCCAGAATTCAGTACTAGACACAACGACAATGATCTAAACAGTGGTAATCACACTATAAATCCTGTCCTTGAAAAACACTGAAGCACATAACAACTATAACAAATACAAAACTTAAAAGAAGAAAAAAGACTCACCCATCGCCTCTGTAAAACTAGGAAAGAAACCCTATCACTAACCCCAAATCTCAAGAACAATAAGTAGAACTCCCTACAAAAAACTCTTAATCTATATACTGCCATTACTACAGGAACTATACCCTCAAACTGTCCTAAACTAACAGACCAAGCAACTACTGTACCTCTAACAACCAAACAGTAAGAACTATGCAAGCATAGTATAAAAAAAACATATTGCTCATAAACATTGGACTTCCAAACCAGGGAGCCAGATCAGGTCTTTGGCTCCTTCTTGGTACCTTGGTGAAATGAGGTTCTAAGGGGGTACTAACCCCAAACGCCCCAAGTATTCCCAAAGTAACAAATACCTCAATAAAAGCAGGGGTGCTATGCAAAGCAACCATCCTAATAGGCAGCTAAGAGCTATCAAGCCCTGATGTTTAGTAAAAAAAAATAAAACATTTAAACCAAGTCAGCTGGTGAAAAATAGGTATGGCCCAGAAGCAAATCCAGGAATCAACTAAATAATATGATGAATGCCTAACACTGCACCATACTTCATGACTAAAAAAATGACACCTATCCGCACACAAAAACAGACGTTCCCTGGAATACCTATACTTCAAGACTAACTCTACAAAAAAAGCACTAGACTCCCTTACCCTTAAAAAAATAAAACCAATCTGAATACCCCCCCCCAATAAACATTGATTTATTCCCCTCAACTGCACCGAGGTATAGATGCAGAACAAGTAAAATATCATATAACCAATACAAATTTAACCCCCAGAGCTATAATCAAATCCAAAATCCTTTGCTCTTCAAATAAAAGAAGGAAGAAACCGTAAAAAGTTCAAGGTTCAAAAGTATAATATCAGAATGATGTATATCCCTTCCCCACACAAGCTCCATTTTCACACAGATTATATATCTAAAATTTCTGACCATTCATCGAGATCTGACAGTCTTTGAAGGAGTCCAGCCTGTTATAGAGGTGGATGCATTATAATGAATTACCATAACATATTAACAATATAATACAGCAGGGACCCGAACAGTTCCACTAAACCAGCTGCAGCCTATTAGAAATCCCGATTAATCCATGATGCTGCATTGATCCGAGGATACCAATCCACTCTGCCCCAGTTCTGAACAGGGACCTCCACACCACTTTTATTTTGCCAAACAATGAATAATACTCGTACCTCAGTTCAGACAGGGTCCACCAGTGGCACATATTGGAAGTCCAGCAAAAAAACCTCTAAACAATATCCTAATTCAGTGGAGGGGTCAGGAGGCCAGAACAACAAGGTGAAATAACAATAAGAATTGTTGTCATCCAGAGAAAAGCCCCAAAGCGAATCAACGTACAAAAAAAAAAAATACCTCAAGGGAAGAAGAAGGAGAATTTAGCAAGCGTTCCCACATATTGATGAGGGCAAGGTGGCCGAAAGTATTAACCCAGACCACACAAAATACTTAACCTCTACACCCTAATCCAATCCCAGCCGTCCCAGTAAGGGACAATCAGCTCAAGGTAGGGCAATAGAAGCCAGCCTTAAAATTAGCACGGGGAGTTACCCATTACTTACATACCTCTTGCCCCTCGAAATTCAAAAGGAAAAAGCCTGCCAAGATTACTGAAATTTGCTAGCCCAATCATTCTGCAGGCTCCCTTCTAAAAGTCTGAAGCAGGGAATGAATTTCGTCCATTGTCTGATCTTGCCTCTTCTTCTTCTTCTTCTTCCCCTCTGAGGAGACTTTAGACCATTGCTCTTTTTGAATAGAGTATTTGTCTCTGGCCTCCTGTACCTCCATTGTCTCAGGAGGAATTACGTGCCATTCCTTTATCTCAGGAATGACAATTTAGGATCAGTATAGATTTTAGGACCATCCTTGAAAATGTTTTTTAGCTTAGCTGGATAAGGTGTGGAGAACTTGATATTATTCTCCCCAAAGGTCCTGAATAGTGGAACAAAGGCTTTTTGCTGTCATTGTGTTATGCTTGGGTTATGCCCCCATTGTCTCACATGCTTGGAGTAAGTAGCATAATAAACTTTATTAGTACTCCTTGCTTGTTTACAAATGTTTCTTGGCAGGCTCCAAGACACAAAAATCTGTATTATTATTATTTTTAGTGTTTACCCTACACACCAAGAGTGTTTAGACAACAACTGAACCCCCATGGAGTAGTTATTATCCAGCCTGATGAGATGGCCTTTATAGGTTAACTGCCTCTTCCTCTTCCTCCAAGCATGGACCAGCACAGCTTGCTTCACTGCAAAATTGTAAAAATGAACAATCAGGGATCTTGCCCGAGTACCAGGACCGTAAGCCAGTGGAGCAAGGGCACGATGGGCCCATTCAATAGGCAGGGGCATGAGGGGCAGAGGTCCATAAGTGAAGCAAAAAAATCTTGCAAAAAAGTAAAAATGTCACCTTTCCCTTCTAACCCCTCCAGTAAACCATACACTCTGAGGTTATTTCTTTGGGAGCAATTTTCAATATCTTCCATCTTATCCCCCAAGTTGTTGCATATCCTGCAAAAGTCGAGCAAACAATCTTTCTAGTCGATCCATTCAGGCATCAATATCAGTAACCTGATTCTCCAATGAGGTGGTCCATTCGTTGATTTGCTGAATTTATATGTGAAGCTGTTGATAGAGAGAATGAGTCTCCTCTCTAAATGACTGAATTTCTTTTAGTAGAGCTGAGTCAGTTGGCTGTTCAACCTCGCTAGCATTGTCGGTTGCCATCACTGAGTCAGTCCCCAATTACTCAATTCTGAAAAACAAACAATCCCAATGGACTACCAGCGAATAATCAATGCTGTAGTATTACTCGGTATTTAGACACCTCCCGAACACATGTATGACAAACCAAATTAAACAAATCACAGCTGAAGGAACATTTTCCAGAATGGGCTGACAGAGCTTTACATTTGGGCTGCCATCACCGCCAGAGCTCCACCAGAAGTCATTATCCCCCAATGCTCTGAATACTCCAAACAGTGCCTGCATGCTTTGAATACTCTGAATAATGCCCCATGCTTTGAATACCCTGAACATTAACCCCATTCTTTAAGTATACTAAACAGTGCCCCCATGCCCTCAATACCAAAGTGTCCCATGCTTTGAATACTCTTAACAATGTTAAAATACTCCTAACAGTGCCCTCAGTCACTGAATACTATAAACAGTGGCCCCAAGCTTTGAATACTCTGAAAATTGTCCCCATGCTTTAATACTCTTGATAGTGTCCCTGTGCTTTAAATATATTCTTAACAGTGCCTCCATGCTTTGAATACTCTAAACAGCCTCCCATGCCTTAATACTCTATACAATGTTTCAAACTTTGAATGCTTTCAGTAGGGTTTAATTACTCATCAGTCTTTAAATACTCTGAACAGTAACCCGATGGTTTGAATACTCTGAACAGTGCCAGCATGCTTTGAATACTCTGAACATTGCCCCTATGCTTTAAATATGTTAAACAGTGCTCATATGCTTTGAATACACTGAAGAATCATCAATGCTTTGAATACACAGAACAATGCCCCAATGATCTGCTTATTCTGAACAGTGTCGCCATGTTTGGAATCATCTGAACAATACCCCGCACCTTGAATAATCTGAACAACACCCCTGTGCTTTGAATACTCTTAACAGTGGTTCCATGCTTTGAATAATCTAAGCACAATGCCTCCATGTTTTAAATACTCTGAACAATACCCCTGTACCTTGAATACTCCGAACAATTTCCCATGCTTTGAATGCTAAGAACAATGAACCCATGCTTTGGATGCTCTGAACAGTCCACTAATGTTCTGAATACTCTGAACAGTTCCTCCATGCTCTGAATACTTTGAATAATTTCTTATGCTTTGACTACTCTGAACAATGTCTCATGCTTTACTACTCTAAACAATGTCCCCATGCTTCAAATACTCAGAACAATGCTTCCTGCTTTAAACACTCTGAAGAATGCCCCAATACTTTGAATACTCTGAACAATGCACCCATGTTTTGAATGCTCTGAACAATTCCATATTCTTTGAATACTATGAACAGTGCCCCTATGCTTTAAATACTCTGAACCAAGCCCCCATGCTTTGAATACTATGAATAATACCCTACACATTGAATATTTATGAACAATGGCCCCATTCTTTGAATACTCTGAATAGTCCCTCAATGCTTTGAATACTCGGAATAGTGTCCACATGCTTTGAATACTCTAAATAGTAACACCATGCTTTGAATACACTAAACATGGCCTTTGTGCTTTAAATACTCTAAACAATGCTCCTATACTTTGCATACTCCGAACAATGCCCAGTGCTTTGAAAACTCAGTACAGTGCCCCACTGCCCTGTTTACACTAAACAATGCCCCATGCTTTGAATCTTCTTTTTTTTATATTCTTTATTTTGTTCTCAGGATGTACATACATACATATATATAGCCTGTATAGGTAATTCATAACATTTATCATCTAAATAAAAAAAAAGATGTCACAGTTCAGAATATATCCAAAGGACAGATGCACAATCTGTAAACATACACATCCTATTTGTTTACAGTCAATTGATCAATAGCTATAAACGTTAATAACTACAATTGTAGTTTATAGAAAATACATACATTCTGAAAAATTAGTAAATCAGGGAGTAAATCGGGGGGGGGGGCATCAACCTTCCCTTCAAAAAAGGCTCTGCTTATGAAATTCCTCCAACCCAGGGCCTGGTCCCTATAAATAAACACATAAAATTCAGATAGTGATGGAATGTATCAAACAGGTTCCTGTTTGCTTATTGAATAAAGGAAGGGCCCCTGCCCATAATATAAAGGACCCTTGGTCGCCAGTGAAGGTCAGAGTGGGTTGCTCTGTCTCTAGTTACTGAGATCAGACATTTTAAATGGTACATTTCATTTAGAATGGATTCCCAAACCTCTAATTTTGGAGGAATGGGTCTTTGCCAGTAATGAGTAATGGCCTTTTTGGCAGTCAAGAAGTAGGTATAAATCATATCTTTTGGAGATATTTTAAGACCCACTAGGAAATAGATTGAAGGACTAATTCTGGTGTTAACACCATTGTTTTATTTGTTAAGGTATGGATAGCATCAGAAACTTGTATCCAAAATGGAATTATTTTGGGGCATGACCAAAATATGTGTGTATGTGTGGCTTTAGGTTTCCCATATCTCCAGCGGTGACCAAACCATTCTGGTAAAAACTGTAACAATTTAGAGGGAACATTAAAACATCTGGCCCTACATTTCCATGCAAATTCTTTCCAGTACCCTGCCTGGGGTACCTTTAATCAGGGGAGGGAAAATTTTATCCACTCCAAGTAGGAGACATTCAAACCCAGCTCCTCATTCCAGGATTTCAAAATAAGTTCAGATGTACCATCTATGATTTCTCCCAATGCCCTGTATGCCAGACCCACTAGGTGTGCTGGCCATCGTCCATTCATAGAGGTGATTATTAGTTCCAGAAATTGAGGAGTAGGCTGTGGAATCTGGATCAATTCTGGAATTTTAGATAACAAATAAGATTTAACTTATAGATAGCAGAAATGGTCTCCGCATTGTATTAAATGTCTGGCTTGTAGTTGGGAGAATGATAATATCCCCTATAAAGCTGATATATATATATATATATATATATATATATATATATATATATATATATATATATATATATATATATATATATATATATATATATATATATATATAATAAACCACACCTGTGCCATTTTAAAAGTATGATCCAGTTTAGCTGGAAGAAAGTCCACATCAGATGATAGCAATCGTAGGAAATAAAATATTGTATGGAATCTGTAATTTTGTCTAATTTTCTCCCATACTCTGAGTGTATTTGCCATGAAAACTCTAAAATGTGTATATACAGGGAGCAGATGGGGGTTTAAATAAAATGGGGCCTATCTCAAATAAGTCATTTATGACAAATTCTATTGTTTTCCAAGGGGCAGAGTAATTTGGGCTTGTCCATAATAGTATGGTTTTAAGAACTGAGGCCTGGTAATATTGGTAAAGATTAGGGAGACTTAATCCTCCCGTATCTCAGGGGAGTTGCAGGACAGACCAGCAGACCCAGGGTCTGCGTCCCTCCAAGGCAAAACAGGAAAATATTTTTTCCAAGAGTTAAAATAGTAAGGGGAGGGAATCACCAGGAGCGTTTGGAAGAAATTGACAATATCTGCAGGGTATCCCATCTTATGGAGTATATTTCACAGAGATCAATCCTGGCAGCCCTTGTCAACCTTGACACTGACAAGGCATTTGATAGGGTTTTCTGGTCGATTCTTTGGGAAGCCAAACAGCTACCACTGTTGTTGTGCTGTATGTCACCGCCTTCTTTTATGAAAATGGTACACTGTCATTGTATTCCTGTATGCCATGTCCTACTTTGTATTACTTGATTGTATTTGCACAGCTCTATGTAACTAACTCCGAGTCGCCCCTGAAAAAGGGAACTTTGGGGCCCAGTGGGCTTACCCAGTTAACACAATTTAATAAATAAATATAATAATCTCAGAACAATTTTCATTTTTAAGGTCTCAATGCAGGTTATAAAAGATAAATGTAACTAGGACCACTTTTTTATGTCTTGTTCCAGAGCCATTGACAGGGGTTCAAAATTAACTAATTTTAATAATAATAAATTGTTAGGTATTTTTACTTCAAGGTATTTAGTTGTTATACAATTCCATCTTAGTGGGTTCTGACTTTTTAATTTCTTTGATGGTTTGAAATTTAAGGTTAAAACTTCTGTCTTCAGGTCCTTAATTACATAGCCATATATTATGACAAATTCTTTAGGTAACTCCCAGACCATCAGAACAGAGGTTTCCAGTTCTAATAGAGTTGATAAAATATCATCTGCATATAGGCAGGCTTTATAGATCTGCCCACCCAGGGGATACCCTCTATGGACTTAGATTCTCTAACAGCTATAGCCAAAGGTCCTAAGTAAATGGAAAATAGTATCGGGGACAGGTGGGGCAACCCTGTCTTGTACCCCTTTTGAGTATAATTGTATTAGATAATTGGCCATTAATATGCAGATATGCAAATGTGTTAGTAAAGACCCCTTTTATCCAAGAGACTACCTTGGAGGGAAAGCTAAATTCCATCATGGCTTCCCAAAGAAATTGCCAGGAAACCCTATTAAATGCCTTGCCAGCGTCAAGGCTGTCAAGGGTTGCCAGGATTGATCTCTGTGAAGTATACTCCATAAGATGGGATACCCTGCAGATATTGTCGAAAATTTGTCTGCTGTTAATAAAACCAGACTGGTCTGGATGAATAATTATTGGGAGAATTTTCTCTAATCGGGTGGACCAGACCGTCATATACGTTTTATAGTCTGTGTTTAACACAGAGATTGGTCTATATGATGCTAGAAGGGAAGTGTCTCTCCCTGGTTTTGGAATTACTGATATTATTGCTCCTGACCAGGAAGGGGGGCACATCCCCCTCCTGAATGCCCTGGCAGATGCTTTGAATCTTCTGAACAGTACCCCTAAGCCTTGAATACTCTTAACATGCCCCATGTTTTGAATAATCTTAATGATGTCATCATCCTTTGAATACTATGAACAATACCCCTGTGCTTTGAATATTCTGAACAGTGCCCCCATGTTTTCAATATTCTGAACAATACCCCAATGATTTGAATACTCTGAAAAATTTCCCATGCTTTGAATACTTTGACCAATACCACGTACTTAACATATTCAGAATGATTTCCCATGCTTTCAGTACTCTGAACAATGAACCCATGCTTTGACTAATCTGAACAATACCCTTGTGTTTTAAATACTCTTAACAAATCCTCAATGCACTGAGTACTCCGAACAGTGCCTCCATGCTTTGAATACCTTGAACAATGTTCCCATGTTTTGAATACTTTGAACAGTAGTCCCAAACTTGAATACTCTGAACCATTCTCCATGATCTGAACACTCTGAACAATGTCCCCATGCTTTGAATACTCGAAAAAATTACCCCATGCTTTGAATATACTGAACAATTCATCATATTTTGCAATCTCAGAATAATGCTCCCAGGGTTGGAATATTCTGAACAATGCCACCATGCTTTGAACACTCTGGGTGGGATATTCAAAGCAGTTGCGCAATGCACAACTGGGTTGTGCATGCACAACTGTGGAAATGAGCCAGAGAGCGATATTCAGCGGCAGTAACTGCACAGCGCAAGTAGTGGTGTGCCAATGCGCAATGGCAATGTATGCATGCACAAGGGCAGGGGGCATAACCATGAATATGCGGCACAGTGCGATATTCAACCCCCGACCAATGGCACAAGCAAGGAGCAAACTGCAGTTGCGCAGAGCAGACTTGAGCCTATAAAAACAGAGAGTAAGTAGGAGGAGGGTACTTGCACCAGAGGGGAGCAGGACAGAGGGAGACAGACATGCCATCAGCCCACAAAGAAAGGGACAGCGACAGAGAAAGAGAAAGAGACAGGGACCAGGACAGAGAGGGAGAGATAGTGTGTGAGAGAGAGTGTGTGTGTGAGAGTGTGACAGACGGGGAGGCAACGGCGGGTGTGAGAGAGTGTGAGCATGACATAGTGCCACCAGGCCCATGTGGAGTGACTCAGGCACCCACAGGGGTGGGAGACAGAGGTTGCAGGCAACAACCAGCCAGCTGGGGGCAGGGTACACAGGAGTGGGTCCTGCAGAGCAGCACGCACAGCCACACACAGTTGGGTGGACCAGTGTAGCCGGACGCCCATGGGTGACAGGACAACGGGAACATGACTGGTGTGATATTCCAGATGGAGGCTGTAATGAGCGGTGCAGGGAGGCAGGACTCAGTGAGCCATGGCCGTGGAAGGGCCCGTCGGCA
This sequence comes from Neoceratodus forsteri, assembly GCA_016271365.2. NCBI lineage: Eukaryota > Metazoa > Chordata > Ceratodontiformes > Ceratodontidae > Neoceratodus > Neoceratodus forsteri. Next base: position 226,039,191 of record CM057450.1, on the reverse strand, counting down.
GTATGCCCGGAACAGGTGGTACTGACCCCGCATCAGCTATGAGAGCTACACTGACACTGAGATCGTGGGCCGGTACTGACTGTACTGGGCAATTCTGAGGCAGTTCTGTGAGCTGTGCAGTGAGGAGATGCAGGCACCCACTAGACGGAGCCATGCCCTGAAAGTGGAGACAAAGGTAACAGCTGTCATGTGCCTGCTCACCACAGGCACCTTCCAGAGACCAACAGGGGACACCACAGGCATAACCCAGTTGGCCATGCCATGGCTCCTCACCAATTCCTCAACACCCTGCTGCCACATGCTGTGGAATACATCCACTTCCCCAGCACACAGACAGAGTGTACAGCAAACATGCAGGAGTTCCACAAGGTAGCATGTATGCCTGGCATTCTAGGGGCCATCGACTGCACCCATGTGGGCATCCACATGCCACCTAGATGAGAGGCGGTAGCCTACATTAACAGAAAGGGCTACCCCAGTATCAACTGCCAGGTGGTGTGTGATGCCAGGGGGTGCATTACCAATGTCTGTGCCACACAGCCTGGGGGAGCACAAGATGCCTTCAACTGGCACAGCTCAACACTGTGCCACAGGTTCGAGAGTAGGGACATCCCCACCGGTCATCTACTGGGTGAGTATGCTGATGCCACAGGCAGCTGGGTACACCAGGGCATGGGAGGGGGGTGGCCAGGGCAGGGGTGCCACTGAGTGTGGTTGGGAAGGACAAGGGGCACAGCAACAGAGGACACCAGGCTAATCTTATCTCCATCCACACAGGTGACAGTGGCTACCCACTCCGGCCCTAGTTGCTCATCCCCTATCGGCACCCATCATCCCCTGCGGAAGAGCAGTACAATGAGGCCCACGCCAGTATGTGGAACATCATTGATCATGTCTTTGGTCTGCTGAAGGCATGTTTCCATTGCCTGCACAGGTCTGGGAGTGCCCTACAGTACAGTCCCTTGAAGGCCTGTGGCCTATTCCTGGCCTGCTGCATGCTGCACAACATGGCCACTGACCGTGGGATAGCTGTCGAGGTCAAAGATGGGAGCAGCAGTGGGGCCGATGCGGCTGATGATCCGTGTGGCAGTGGGCAGCCCCCCCTAGGTGGAGGGATCCCTGGCTGATGAGGATGGCATGCCAGCACTGAGACACGATAGCAGAGGAGCACTACGGTGCACACAGGTAGGTGGACAAACAACATGCACGGGACGGCTGCAGTGGTATGGCACACATGCATATCTGGGCATGCCTTGCGGCATGCACAGACAGGTGGGGGGGCAGGGGCGGGTGTGGGGCCATGCCACACGGCCACACACAACAACACGAAGCACAGCACAGCACACCCACACACATACACACACACACACACACACGCACACACTGGCGCCCACAGACATGCACCCTGGCACTGGCACCTGGCGTGTGTCCACTGCAGGGCACTGGTGCACATGTGCATCCAGTTCTGTGGTGGCATCATCACGCACACGCCACATGGGCCAGTGTCTGGGCAGGTGTACACATGGCCAGTGTGTGGCTCATTCCATGGATGCCACATCCATGGCATGCACACACACACATACAAAATGCCCATGTGCACACAGGGTGGTGGCAGCGGACAGGGTGGTGGGCACATCAACTCCGCCATGCAGTCACATGGCTGCCATGGACACGTGGATGGCTGCGCCATGGCCACCCAGCAGACCCGGACTACGCGATGGCCACAGGGGGCATCTGCGGCTGTCCCTCAGGAGTGGAACTGTGAGAACATAACCATGTTCTCACAGGGGTCTGCAGGCTCCTGAACAGGCCCGCTCTGGGTGTGCCTGGGATGCCAACAGCAGAGCCTGATGTCAAAACCGAGGGGGTCACCCAACGCCGGGTCTGTGGGGTGGAAATTGCACTCTGCGGGGTCTGTGGCACCCGACCATGCCCCATGGCAGCCAGTGTGGCAAAGCTGACCGTGACCGCAGTGGCTAAGTGATCCAGGCCCACAGTCATGTCCTCTTGAATGCAATGCATGGTGTCCTGGACCTGCACGAAGCCCCTTTTGTGCTGCTCTGCAGCCTGGAAACCTCTGCATGGAGTGCACGCACCCCAGCCATGAGCAGCACCTGTTGGTCCATGGAGGCCCACAACAATTGGGTGTGCTCGTGAATGGGGTCGGCACCAGGGGACGCATGGGCATTTTTGCTGACCCACCAGTGGTGTGAGACCGCACTGCACAACCCCCACTCAGGTGGGCACTGCACAGCAGGGTCACCCTGTGGCTGCTCACTGACAGGTGCACTGGCAGCGGATGCTGCGCCTGGCTACCCAACGTCCCCAGCCATCTTCCACCCCTCCAGCCCCTGTGCGCTGGCCAGCTCCTGTGCGGCTGTACCACCACCACCACCATTCCCCAGCACCACACCACTGTAGCACACAGCGGTACAAGGTGTGGTGGCAGGAGGCAGTCCCACTGCCAACAGGTCACTGGCCGTGCTGCCAGGGATGGTGGATGATATGGTTGTCTCCCCCATGACAAGTTCCCCACTTTCCAGGACAATGGTCACATTATCATCAGTGTTGGACCCCACCCCGATCTGTGTCTCTGCACACTGAATGCCGTGGCTGGCATCCCATTGGAACACAGCTAGGGCCTCATCCGCCATCATGCCCAGGTCATCTGGCCGGAAGGCGGTGGTGTGCTGCAGCCGATCAAGCCCCCGAATGCCAGTGGAGGTGGATGGCTGGTCCTCCAGGGCTGGGCATATGCCCATGGCAGATGCAGCCACCCCTGCCACTGCATGCTGACGTTCCAGTGCTGAAAGGGAACACAGATACATTGGCCTCCCACACCCCAAACCACACCCCCGATGCCACTGTACCTACCATGCAATGATGGGCTCCCACCAGTCTGGAAGCCACCACCCGGCACCCCCTCAACAGCTCTGCATCACATGGTGGCCACCACCAACTCCTCCTGCAGTGTGAGCTGTGGCGTATCGGCCCGGCCCCCACCCATGGCCATCCTTGCGGCCCATATGACTGCCACCTTCTCTTTGATCCGACACTTATCAGTGCCCACCTTCTTCTTGCAATCCTGTGCAGATTGCTGCTGGCTGCCCTGCTGGTTCACAGCCTCCACCACCTCCTTCCAGGCTGCGGCACTGGCCTGGGGTGTGCCGGTTGCACCACTCAGCAGAGGCTCCCTGTCAAGGTACACCTCAAACAGGGCATCTGCCTCTGCCTTTGTAAAGTTGGGCCTGCACTTGCGGGCAGGCCCACGCTCCTCATCCTTCTTTCATTCAGACATGCTGCTACCTGTGGAATGTGACATGTGGTTAGTGGCTGCAGTGGTCCACACCAGCTGACCATCCTGCTGTGCTGTCCATCCCCTTGGCAGGTGCAACTTACCTTGGAAGGCTGCAAAACCGGTCCATGGCCTGTGCAATCCTGTGGCACCTTTATAGCGCATTGCATGCAAATGGGCTGATGCACCACTGGAAAGAGATGATAATTTCCCCAGTGCGTCGCGGATAGGCTGATAAGCTAATCTGCATATGCCAGCTGAATATTGTATTGTTGCACCTTGTGCAATGGATTTGCACTGGCACAAGTCATGGTGCAATGCTATGGCGTGCGTAGTGCACCAGCCAACATGCATGTGCCATGGCATGTACCACCGCCTATTGCACTGCGTGCACTAGAAGTGCTATTGGTGGCAAATGTGCTCTTTGCACAATAGGGCCTATGGCAATTGGGCACCATTGGACTTATGGTGCTTGGACACTATAGGGCCTGTGGCACTCAGGCACCATTGGGCCTATGGTGCTAGAGCACCATTGGGCCTGTGGCGCTCAGGCACTATAGGGCCTGTGGTGCTCAGGCACCATTGGGCCTATGGCACGTGAGCATCATTGGGCCAGTGGTGCATGGGCGCTGTAGGGCTCATGGTGCTGGGGCGCTATTGGGCCTATGGGGCATGGTGCCCTCAGGTCCCTATTACGCAACATGGGTCATAGCCCCAATAGCGCACACATGCACATTTCGCATGCTGACCCCTGACCCCTGCCCTGCCCTATGCCCCCCTGGGACCTCTGCCCCATATGCCAGTGTAGCCACACCCATGTCACACATCCCTGGGGATGCATGATTGGGGTAGGCAGCGCATCTCTGGGCAACGCGCACATCCTGAGCACGTGGTGCTCGTGTGCTACAGGGCACCATTTTGAACTGCTACATTGTGGAGTAAGCATGCTGTAGTGCACAGTGCCCTGATCTTAGAACTGGAGCCAGGTAGAGCTGGTGAACCTGGTGGCCTAGGTGGAGCCCCATGCTGCTAGACTCTTTGGACAGCAGCCCCTCGACAGGCCCAGGACTGAAATGTGGAAGGATGTGACTGATGGCCTTGTACAGGCCACTGGTGTGTGGTGCACAAGTGAGCAGTGTTGCCACCATTATGGGGACTTGATGAGGCAGGACCCGGAGAGGCTCAGATCACTGCAGGTGCACGTCCGGAGGGGGGCCATGCCATGGCCAGGTAAGTGTGCCCCACCTGTGTCTGTGCACATCTAGTGTTCCATGGGGCTGACAGGGCTGCATGCCATGCTGGGGGGGGTGCTGTCGCTGCATGCCCTGTTGCCTGGCCTTGCATGTCACTGGGTGCACTGTGCCACTGCCCTGCTGCCGTGCCAGGCCGGGGTGCACTCTGTGCCTGAGGGTGGGGCGGTGGGCTCATAGTGTTGGTGTGTACTGATGTGTGCTTGTCTGTGTTCCCACCCTAGGCCCTGAAGACCGGAGGAGAGCCAGGGTGGCAGGGGCACCTGGCAGGCTGCGGATGGCTGCTGCGGTCCCTTTAGCAGGAGCTGCGGGACTGAGTGGAGGAGCTGCTGGAGCCGGTGCATGCTGTGCAGTCATACGTTGTTGTGCAGGGTGATCAACGGAGGTGGGGGTATGGCCTCAGCCCCCTGTGTGCTGAGCAGTGGCAGCTGTATTCAGCCTGTGGCATGCGTGGTGCCGTGGGGCAGCCAGTGCATGAGTGTGCCAGCTGTTGGTGGGCTGTGAGTGCATCCAGCTGCCACCTGTGCTGCTGCATTCCCACCGCTGCCCCATGCCACCCACCTGCCACTGTGCTAGTGGTTGGCCCTTGGGTGGCGGTGTCCAGCGCTTTGCATAGCCATGGCATGCCGGGTTGGTGGCAGTCATAGGTCCATCCACTGCAGGTGGCCAGGGTGCCACCCCATGGATGTGTGTCCCCACTGTCCGCTGCACATGGTGGGAGGGCTGGGGTACCCTGGACATGTGCTGATCATCTGTTCCTTCCTTTGCCATAGGTGTCCAACGGGGAGGTCGCCAGCCAAACTACGGCCGCCTCCTGTGGTGATTCATCACTATTACTACTGCCACCTTGGAGATTGCAAGGCTGACTAGATGGCTCATGCTGCAGGGGCAGTGCAGGGGTCAGTGTCAGGCAGCCGGATGTGGCCACCCATAGGGGCCGTTTGTACTATTCCTGCACCTGACCACCCTTCCTCTGCCTTCCCCTCTCCCACTGTATAGCCCTGTCCCCTGTCCCCTTGCCTCCCTTTCCTACCCTGTTCCTGCTTCATAAATAGTTTCCCCTGCCTTGTTTCCTGTTTTCTATTGTAAATAGTTATTTAATGCAGTTTGCATTGTTTACCCATCTGTGTCCATATCTGCATTGCGGCTGGCGAGTGGAGCCATGCTGCAGTGGTGTGGTGGGTGGCTGTGTGGTGCACCTGTGTTGTTCTGTGGGCAGTGCATGGTGGTGTTTGCCCATCAGTCAGTGGCTGTGCCCTGGAGTGGCCATGAGCTGGCTGTTCAGGCTGTGTGGCATGTGTGTTGGGTGCTGTCTGCCAGGGTGTGGCTGGATGTGGACCGGGTGGGTTGGGGCATGCCGTCAAGTGGGGGCTGACGGTGGTGGCCCACCCTTGGCTGTTGGTGCCACCTTTTCATACATCCACCACTCTGGTGCTCATGGACCGGGGCTGGCTACATGCCTGTGCTCCTTGGGTGGTGTTCCTTTGTGGGCCAGCTGTGCCTCTCGGCCTGGATCCACCTCCTCCCCTGTGGGCCCCCTTTCCTGGTGCCTTGCTCCCTGCTGTGGCTGGTCCTTTTGTGCCTTGGCGCATCTTCCTCGGCCCCTTGCACATCCATGGTTGCACTATTGCGCATCTTGGGTTGCTGCCTAGCGCATCTCTGACTGCGCTCTGGCGCATCCATGCGATTTTCAGTCGTGTTGTGCTGGCGCATGTTGCCATGTGTAACCTTTGAATATCGCACTCATTGCACAATGGAGCATTGGATTTGCACTGCGTCGGCTTTGCGCTGGCATCTGGTGCATTTCTGAATATCCCACCCTCTGAATATTGCCTCATGCTTCAAATACTCTTAATATTTTCCCATGATTAGCTTATTCTGAGTAGTACCCCAAACCCTGCATACTCTGGACACTGCTCCCATGCTTTAAATAGTATAAACAATGCCTTGTGCTTTAAATACTGTGAACAATGCCCATATGCTTTGAATACTCTGAATAATATCCACATGCATAAGACACTCTCATAAATATCCTATGCTTTGAATACTTTGAACAATGCCCCATACTTTGAATACTCTAAATGGTGCTCTTATTGCTTTTAATACTCTGAACAATGCCCACATGGTTTGAATACTCTGAACAAGTCCACATACTTTGAATACTCTGAAGAATGCCCCCATGCTAGGAATATTTTGAACAGTGCCCCCATGGTTTGAATACACTGAATAATGCCTCTAAGGTGAAGAATAACAAGACTGATTGTCAGTAGATTTAGAATATATAGGAATTTAGGATGTGTATAGTAGTCCATGGAACAGCAAGATAATTTTGGTTAAGTATGGGCTTCAGTTTTTTTTCACATTCATTTCAATGTAATAATTTTTAGCTCAAATTCCAAATTTACTGAACCTGGATTTCATCAAAATATGAGTTCTCTGAAATTGAATTTTGGATGTTCTTTACACCCCTACTCATGTATCCAATGTCCAACTGGCTCATAAAGATATGAACTCTGATTATCCATCAGGATAGTATTTTGATTAGTTCAGTTGTGTTTTGATTGAAATCAAACCCTTTATGGAATTTATAGGAATAAATAGATACTGATTAGGTCATTCCAGCAGCCAAGAGCTCCCGAAGTCAGGCCCTGCTGACTAGATTGTAGGACTGTCTGCTAGTGCAGCTAGTTAACGAACCCACTAGGCAGGCTGCCATTCTCAATGTGGTGCTCACCAGCTTGGTAGTTCAAGTTCAAGTTTATTGAAGGGAAAACTCCATTGAGCAGGCTCATTTACAAGGAGGTCCTGGAAGGACCACATATACTTGCATATTTGAGTACAGAGCAAAAAGTGATAGTACTATAAGGATGTGGGTAGCTACAGCATAATTATATACAATTTTTACACAGGAAAGTATATACAGTGTTACCTACAAGGATAGCTGTTAAACTATATACAAGCAACTAACTGCACTCTTGTTTACAGATATGCAATCACCTGTGTACAAACACATACACACTTGCAAGTTTTAGTCCTTCATATACATAAGGACAGTGTCATGGGCACATACATGTGATCAGGACTCTGGCCCTAGGGGCAATATCTCAACATAGGATTGGCAACCCAAACAGTCGTATTCCTGGTGTACCATGGAATATTGGCAGGGACATAACAGAGGTGGATGATAGTGTGGTAAGGGGACAAGTCAATAGGTAGGGTGGAGGGGTGGAGAGAGTGTGCTAGGTAGGTATGCCTGGAAGCTGGGTGGGTGAAGATAATGCGGGCACTGATAGTGAAATGGGACATGAGCAAGGTAGCCAAAAGGGGAGCAGGGGTATTCAGCACAGAGATTGACTGAGATCAGCTGTGATAATTGTTCGAGCATGAAGCAGAAATAAGGGAAGGAGGGGGCACTGGGAAAGGTGTGAGTTGGAATGGGTTAGCCAAGGTATGCTGGTTAGTGGCATGTGCAGCAATCACTAATTTTGTTTGCGATCAGCTTGCTGAAGCTACAGTATGCAAGGGTATTAATTTTTGCAGCCTGAGGTAAAGCTGGGATTTCTAGTCTCGGGAAAGGCATGACTTATGGCCATTTCCCCGAAACAGGACAGTACACAAGGAACTTCTAATCTAATGAAGTCATTGCTACATAACAAATATGTACTGGCTGATTGGTGAAAGACAGTAATGATATAGGGGGGACGCTTTGTCAGGAGAACTTTATAAAGCCAGGTGAGGGAGTGAGAGTCATCTAGCTGAAAGTGATGTCCAGCCCACACCAGCATAGAGTTTGCAGTGGTGAGTGCATCTATGGGCACTGGAAATGAATTGAATTGCCCTGTGATAGAGTGTGTCCAGCTGATGGAGCAGGGAGTCTGAGCATCGGCTATAGACAGTGTCTGTGTAATGTAGGAGAGGCACGAAGGATGTCTGAACCGGGCATTTTCTGACATTAGAGGAAAATAGGTTTTTATTCCTGAAGAAGAATCCTATGCGTTGGTGTAGTTTTTTTGTTAGCAATGAGGTGTGGACAGTGAAGGTAAGGTGTGGTCAAGATCAGACCCAAGATATTTGAAGTTTGTGACAACTTCAAGGTCGTCATTGAGGAAAGTTCTTATTGGGAGCAGGGAAGCTATTGCATTTGCGTTGGAAGTGAGGTGGTTATAAAAGAAGTTCATGACTTTGGTTTTGTTTTCATTAAGGAGGAGTCTTGACTGCACCAAATTAAGTTGAAGGAGATTGAACTCGGACTGAAGGTCTGCCTGGACTTTGGTTCCGGAAGGCCTAGAGATGTAAATGATTGTATCATCTGTGAACAGATGGATTTTAGCCTTGGTGAGGTTATTTCTGATGTTGTTGATATACAGCATAAAGAGCAGAGGACCAAGGATTGATTGAGCCTTGTGGGACCCCCCCTTTTGATAGGTAATAGTAGTAGTGGGGGAGAGAGCTATCTGCTTTCACCTGCTGGAACCTGTTAGTTAGGTGGCTATTGAACCATGGGAGTGCAGGTCCAGTGATGCCATGACAATGTAGGGTATCGAGAAGTAAAACATGGTCAACAGTGTTGAAGGCTTTACTGAGGTCAAGAAAGACTGTGCCTGTCACTTGTTTTTTATCCATTGCAAGGAACCAGTCATTGGTGACAGAGGCTAGTGCAGAGGTGGTGCAGTGTGCAGGTCTGAAATCTGATTGAGCAGGGTTAATTTGATACATTTTTTCAAGGTAACTCCAAAGCTGGGCATTTACAAGTTTTTCAAGGAGTTTGGAGAGATGGGGAAGGATGGAAATGGGGAGGTAATTGTTTAGGTCCAAGGGATCACCAGACCTGAACAACAAAAGCATATGAGCTATCTTCCAAACCTTCGGGACAGTACTGGTGTGTATAGAGAGGTTAAACAAGTGTGTGGGGGGGGTACTAAGTATTGAATGCCAGCTTTAATGAAGAGTGGACCAATGCCATCAGCGCCAGCTCCTTTGTTTACAATTAATTGGAACAGTAGGTCCTCCACTTCTTTGAACTGGAATGGGGAAAAGGAGAAATTGTCACTAGAGAGTGTTTCAGGGGGCCTTGGGGCATTGGAAGTAAGTGTTGCTGCCTTTGAGATATCAAAAGCCATGCCTGCTGTGGTGAAATGTTCATTGGAGTTGGTCAGGATATCAGACTTGTCCGAGAAGAGGCAACCTTTAACCGTTAATTTGTTCAGCAGGGAGGAAGATAGTTTATTACCCTCTGCTGATTTAATGATTTGCCAGAATTTGGCTGAGTTGCCCTTGGTGGATTCAAATGAGGATAGGTAGTAATTGGCTTTCACTGATCTGACTTTTGTCATGCAGTCATTCCAGCAAGCTCTGAAGGCTGCCCAATCTGCTGGAAGTTTAGTACGTCTGGCTATTGACCAGAGGTGGTCCATGAGATTTAGGGCAGCTTTTAGTTCCGGAGTAAACCATGAGCATGAGAACTTCCGAGCTCTGCATTTCATCAGCAGCAGGTAGGAGGAGTGAGGGTAAGAGAGCCACTAGGGTCCAGAGACCATAACTCAATATGGTTTTACCTAGTCCTTTGGACAAGTAAGCCCTCATCAAAGGCTGAATTCATAGATTTCAGAAGGACAGACATCTACAGGATGAGGGGCCTAGTATGGGACAAGTTGGTCAGAGAGGACAGCATCAGGGATGTGGAGGAAAGATGGGGGCAATCATGGGGGGGCCATACTCGAGGCAACAAAGTCTTGCATGAGAATTGTAATTATAAGAAACGGGTACAAGAGTCCTATGTGGTTCTCTGGAACAGTCAAGGAAGCAGTAAGAGGCAAAAAGAAGGCCTATACCAGGTACAAGGAAAAACAGGGGAAGGAAGAATGGAGAGAGTACATAATGAGAATAAGGGAAACCAAGAGGGCAGTCAAAGAACCAAAGGCATATACAGAGCCACATATATTAGAGGGGGTCATGGGTGGGGAAAAGCAGTTCTTTAGATATATTGGGGAAAAAAGAAAGAAGGAAGGAGAAATTGTATGGGTAACAGAGGGAGGGAGGGCAATTAAGGAGGATGGGAAGAAAGAAGCTGTTCTTAATGACTACTTTTGCTCTGAATTCACAAGGGAAGACAGAGGGCCTCTGCCAGAAAGTGACATTAAGGCAGATTTAAGGGGGATCCTGTAGATTAGGCAGCAAGAATTTATCAATGAAAGGGTTTGGAAAGGGCTAGCAGCTCTAGAGATTATTAAGGCCACAGGGCCAGATGAGATGCATCCAAGGGTGCTCAAGAAATTGGCAATGAAACTAACTGAACCTCTGGTTGGGTTATTCAGTAGTGCAGTTCAGACAGGGGTAGTTCCAAAAGACTGATAAGTAGCAGATGTAGTCCTGCTCCATAAGGGAAGGGGGCAAGGAACAATCGTGTAACAACAGACCTGTCAGTCTTACCGCTATTGTGGGTAACCTAATGGAGACACTAGCCAATGAGGACGTTATGAACTACCAGGAGAGCAATGGACAACAGGATGGTAAACAGCATGGGCTCATGGCAGGAAGGGCTTGTCAGACCAACCTGATAGTATTCTTTGACTGGATAATGAGGGTAGAGGATAAGAGCCATGATTTGGATTTACTCTACTTTGATTTTAGCAAGGCTTTCGACTCAGTGCCTCATAGAAGGTTGCTGAAGAAACTGGAGGATCTAGGTACAGTGACGGACACAGATGGGTGAGAAACTGGTTGGAAGGGAGACAGCAAAAGCTTGTGGTTATCTCAGTCAAATCAGAAGAGAGGGAGGTCATCAGTGGGGTGCCACAGGGATCGGTTCTGGGTCCAGTCCTTTTCAATATGTTTATCAGCCATGTAGGAGAAGGAATACAGGGCAAGATGCATCTCTTTTCAGATGACACTAAGCCCTGTGGCAGGGTAGACAGTGAAGAGGGCATTTGGGAGCTGCAAAGAGGCTCGTAAAAGCCAGAGAGGTTGCCACAGGCTTGGCTGTTGAAATTAAATTGCATCAGAAGGATAGCAAGCTCTACCCCTGCACATTCACCAGATTTAATTACTTTTCTTATAAATTCTTGCCTTTTTAGGGGTGTGCTACTGATTTGTAGCCTATATCAAATCAATCATTAGTGTCCAGTACACCCCCCAAGCTGCTCTATAGAGCCTGCAATTTTTTTAATTTTTTACAATTTATACTTCCTTACTCATATCTTGTCACTCCATTATTTTCAAACTGGGTTTCTTGGTCTTCCCAGCTGGCATTTGAAATAAGCCTATCTGTCGAAGGCAAGGTGAAACTCTTGGATGGTAAAGTGCTCTAACATGTTAAATATAAATCACTCGTCTGATCTAGAGTACTCACTGCTTCCCTCTGTGAGACTTCTCTTGAGCTTCCACATGTTCACATCTATAAACAGAGACGATACCTTGCAGCTTATGCCTGGTGTGTAGGGAAATCACATTTCTTATAAATGTCTGCAATTTTTAGGGGTGTGCTACTGGTTTGTGGCCTATATCAAATCAATCAGTGCAGGAATTTATAAGAAATGCAGTTAAATCTGGTGAATAAGCAGGGGTAGAGCTTGTTATCCTTCTAATGTGATTATTGAGAGAGGCATGGCCATCTCTATTAGCAAACTCCCCATGCACCAGCCATAAGTGGCAAGATCTACAAAGTGAAAAGATAAATGCAGAGGAAAAAAGATAGAGGAAGTAACTCATAACAGTATAGTCTCAAGGGGCAAAGTCTCTGTCGGCAAGTACAGTCATCCATACAGTGATTTTCCAGTAATACGTTAAAGGACTTGAGACTAACCATAGTGTTCAGTGCAATGGAGGTTTGTAATTCCAATAAGTGTGGACAAATCAACTGAGTGCCATTTTGCCATAGTTGGATAGGTGCCTGGGGACCTCTTGGAAAATTACATTGCTCATCCTTAGATTGTACTGGTACAAATACCTATGGAAGAAGGCCATGATATATAGTGGCAGGGTGTTTTGCAGTGCCTTGTATTATCAGTAGTACAGTTGTTTCTAGCTGCCTAGTGGTGAACAAGGACGAGCTGATGTCTTTGTAGAAGGTGCATTGACGACAAGTTCTAGGAGGCAGACTGATAAAGAATCAGAGTACTCTGTGAAACAATATGTTTAATTTGGCTAGTTGGATAGTTGTTACAGTTCATTAGATCAGGTCCCCGTAGTTGAGAAGAGGCAAGAAAGTGGCTTGGACTAATCTTTTTCTTGACTCCACAGACAAACAGAATTTGTTTCTATAATAGAATTTCTTAAATAGATTATCTAAATGGTGTTGAAAGAAAACTTACAGTCCAGCTGGAGGCCCAGATATTTAAAAGTGCCTAACAGTTCTAAACTATCAGCAGTCAGGGTGAGGATACAAGGAGAGTGGTATTCAGTGACTGCTTGCAGATTGGGGTAAATACTATGAACTTGTTTTTTGTGCACTGAGGTGGGTAGAAGTGCATCAATAGCTGACTGGGAGGGCCTTTAGTGCAGCAGATAGAGCAAGTCTAGCAACATACTGCACAGTATCGTCAGAGTAACAGTGTAGATTTTTTTGCACCTCCTATGATTTTCCTGGATCTACAACAACTCAATGAAACTCATATCCACGTGGTACAAATCAGAGCTGCAAATTCAATGTGCTGGCAGTACAGTGCAGATAAAATATATCGAAACCCAATTCACTGCAACTACCTGTAACAGCACCCTCCAGAAAACAACCACAGAACAGCATTGATCCCCCCCTTACTTAATATAATCAACTCTAAAATTGTACATAATTCAAAGAAGGAGAACATTTTCAAACCAGCACAGTTTCGCTGTGCGAGGTGGCATCACCCCCCACACCACCCTTAAATGCATATCTGTATAACACAGCACACATATGTTAAAAAACAGAAAGAAAAACAAATTGACAGGGATGGCAGATTCAAACCATGGTCCTGGTGTAGCCCCATCTACTCATATGCTGTCACCCTATCCTCTAAGCCATGCTGTTATCTTGTCAGTACGGAGCACATCTACATACTTAGAGTGCTCAGCCAGGATGGAAGCAGGTATGCCTATAGTGCGGTACCAGACATCCCTATTATGTCATCTTAGCGCATACATCTTTTGCGCTCTTTGCTACACGGTATTGACTGCATGCTAATGACACTCATGGAATGGTCATGCTACTGATTTTCCTGAGGTCATGTGTGTATATTGTAAATAAGAGTGGACCTAGCGCAGACCCTCAAGGGACTCCTTTGTGCAGTGGAGAGGAGGAAGATAAGAGACAATTAAGTTTTAATTGCTGTTGTCAACTCATAAAGTAGTTTCTGAAAGATGAAACAGCTGGGGTGCTAATACCTATTACTGCAAGTTTACGTATCAAGATGGGATGGTCGACTGCTAAAGGCTTCACTGAGATCTAAGAAAATGACAATATTGCTTTTCTTATCTAGGACAGAGTACCAGTAGTTAGTAACCTTGACTAGGGCTGAGGAGGTGCTGTGCATAGCCATAAAGCCTGATGATCTGGTCAAGGTGCTCATGTACGTGATCATTAATCAATTTTTCTAGCAGTTTAGCCAGGACAGGGAGATTAGAAATTGACCTGTAACTATTCAGGGTGTTTTTTGTCTCCTGACTTAAACAGGGCGATTACAGTGGAGCCTGCCAGAATGCAACCCAGTTCTGCAGAATTCTGCAGCAGAGTTACTGCAGCAGCAAGGCAATTTCAATAGGAGTTAATCCCTCTTGTCATGCAGGAAACTGTGACACTGCATTTCATCTTTGGGGCTTCCATCGTATCTGTGCCATTTTCCAGAGTAGTGGTATTCTGTTACTAGCTAATGAAAGACTGAAGAGGTGGATTAAAGGGGTAGTCAGGGAAGAATGATATATGATAATAAAGTCATTAAAAAAAATGTCTTTATGTGTATTATCAGCCCAGGATGTTGACTCTGCCCTATCTTTCTTCTGTAGTATACTTACCCACATCTGTAACTACCAATCCTCCTAAAGAAAGCTTGAGTAAAACAACACCATCACCCCTGGATAACACCAGACCTTCTGGCCAAATGCAGATCCAGGGACAAAGCTTGGAAGCAATACAAAGCATCCTTATCTCAGGCAGACCTTCAAGCATATAAGCACTCAGAAACAGCTGCACCAAAGCCATCCGTCTCTCTAAGGCTAAATACTTCAAGTCCCACCTACAACAAGATCAAAACACACCCGCAATTTTCTGGAAAGTTATACACTCGCTCCTTAATCCTCCTACCCAACAGGCCTCCCCTGTCCTCAAAATTGATGGCTCTTCGGTCTCTGACCCCTCCATGTTAGCTGAGATTTTGAACAAATCCTTCACCACCTGCACACTTCCCAATCACCCCTCCCCTATCCCACCTGACTCACTCCCACCATCTACTAATTTCTACTTCCCACTGAAGTCTACACAGCTCTTTCTGCCTAAACTTGGCCAAAACAGCCCTGATGGTCTCTACCCTAGGCTCCTCCAGATCTCCTCTCCTGCTATAGCTTCCCCACTAACCCATATCTTAAACCTTTCCCTCTCAACCACCACCATCCCTAAAGCCTGGAAATTTGCAAAGATGCTACCTCTTCACAAAGGTGGTGACCCTTCCACCCCCCAGTAACTACCAGCCCATTTCACTCTTCCCATCTCTTGCCAAACTCCTGGAATCACTCATCCATTCTAGGCTATCAGATTACCTTTCCACTAACAACACTATCTCACCAGTGCAGTCTGGTTTTAACAAAACAGCACTTGAACATCTCCTTTCTGATGTGGGTCACAGACTCTGTTTTCACAGCTATGGATCAGAGTCATGTTACTGCCTCTATATTCATAGACCTGGCAAAGTCCTTTGATTCAGTCTCCCACCCTCTCCTGCTACATGAACTAAAATCTGCTGGCCTAGCAGCTCCAACTGTTAACTGGCTCTGCTCCTATCTACAAGATAGGCAGTAAACTGTCCAAATAGTAGACACACTTTCCTCCCATCTTCTTAGCCTTACTGTGGTCTTGAAAGGTTCTATACTCGGCCCTGTCCTATTTTCCCTATTTATAAACAACCTCCCTTCTGTCTACAACTCCTCCCACATGTACATGCACACTGACAATACCGTCATCTTCACCTCTGGTCCCTCAACCATGAATGTGCAATCCCCTCTCCAAAAAAACTTCAAGAGAGTGCAGACTTGGTTTCAGACAAACCAACTAAAACTCAACACAAAATAAACTGTTACCATGATGTTTAGCACCAGACAGAAACAGGCTACTCTCCAGTCTGCCCCAGCTTTCTCTACATTGGATGCCCCCACCAAGAATGTACCCACTTGTAAATACCCTGGGGTCTGACTAGACAACCACTTAGATATCACTACCCACATAGACGCCATCTATACTAAATTCTGTCCAAAGCTTGCAGTCCTCTACCATCACAAAGACAGTCTCCCTCTCCCCGCCCATAGGGAGCTAGTAACAAAAATGATTCTACCTGTCTTTGATTACATTGAAATGGTCTGTGGCTCTTCCACCACCATGTCCCTCTCTATACTGGATACTCTCCTAAATTCATTCTGCTGTTTTGCTACCTCCGCCTCTCCCCTCACATACCACTGTCTTCTGTATTCTGCTCTCTCCCTGTCACCACTATCTCACAGGAGGATGGTTCACTGAGCCGCCCTCATTGCAAAGTTCTGGTTTGGAACTGTCCCCCCTACCTCTCTTCCTGTCTCTCTCAAGCAAACCCTTCAACATACTCCCTTCACCACAGAAACCCACATACTTTCTCTGTTCCATACCTTCATTCTGCTGTTGGCCAGTCTGCCTTTCTCCTGTCATCTTCCCCTACTCTGGAACAAACTCCCCTCTGATCTTCACCTATTCCCCTCAATCTCTTCTTTCAAAAGACTCCTCAGACGCTGGCCCGGTGGTGCTGAGGGTTGAGGCGCTGGACGCCACACCTCGCGCCACACCAGCGCCTCGTGTTTGGGAACGGGCACGGGTTGCCATGGGTCGGCGGGGAGGAGATGGATTGAGCGTCCAATGAACTGCTCTCCATCTCCGGGAGGGGGGATTCAGGTGGTCGGTGCTTGCCTGACCAGCAGAGTAAAGCAAATAGTGGCACGTAGCTACGTTACAAGGGATGGTAGACGTTGACTGGGGCATGCACAGGAGCATGCATGCACTCAGTCGCTGGGCATCATGGCATGCCATGTCCTGCAGTGGGAGAAAAGCGAAAAGAGAGAGCCCGCAGAAGGATCAAGTGTGCCCTGCATGTCCCGGAAGGCACCTCCTGGCATGGATCCGCTGGGGTGGGTTGAGTTGCTCCCCACCACTCTGCCACGAAGGGTAAGTCGCGGGGTGCATAAGGGAGGGGGTCTGACCTTCGGGGATGGCACTGGGGAGACAACAGACAGCAGGCTTGCAGCCAGAGCTCTGGAGGAAAAATAGAAAGAAAAAAAAAAAAAGACTCCTCAGACTTCTCTCCTCCTCACAGTGTTCACACCCCTCCTCCTCTCCACTGTCAGCTTAAGACCCCTTCCCCCACTATCTGAGCAGCCTCCTCCCCATGTATTTACAGCTTACTCTGATTTCTCTACTGACTCCGCCATGCTTTGGAGCTGGTTAGTGAACTATCCTCCTGCTATTAAATGATTTAGTTACCTATATAGTTTATTGTTTCTGTTCTATTCTTGATGTGTCAGCGAGTTACTTGTATGGTGTTTATTATACCTTAAAGGATTTGTATACTGTGTATTTAAAAAAAATTGTGCAACTGTTTTATTGTGTGTTTCCCTTACCCCGGGTTACACCTGGAAACGAGCCTCGGCTCAGTGTGCCTTTCACGGTTACCAAATTTTAAATAAATAAATAAAATATCTGGCATAAAGTGGACACTTAAATTCAAACCCTTTTATGCCTTCCAGTCTGTTATCACTTTTTATGGGACTAGTTCAAATCTAACTTGTGTTTAGTCTTCTGTCCTCTGGCATAAGTGGTAAGGAAAGATATCTTTCAAGTTCATGCCAATTTGTACTGTTAGCTAACTAAGGACAAAGCCTAGAACTGCCTTCACCCCTATTGTCCTGTTCTATATGATATTTAACAATCTTATTTTTAAGGCGAAGTTAGGCTTTGGCTATGTGCTGTATCTATCTTATAAGTAGTCCTGCCAAAGTTCATCAGAGTTAATTTTTTTGATTTGAACCACTTATTCTGCGCATGAAGACTTTCCTCCCTGTTTTACAGTTTGGATCTTTTCAAGTTAGGTATCTCAAAGGCAAGACATTCTCTGGTCAATTAATATTTAATAACCATTAGGACATAGTTCTTTATGAAAACCTTGAAAAATGACACTGCCTAGTTCTGCTCAATACTTAGCACTTAATTGGAGAATATTAAAAGTTTGAGAAGGGTATCTCAATATCATTATTTTATAATATCCACAAACCTCATATAGGCAACTGGATTTAATTTTGACTCCCCTACTCTTTTGGCTGGTTTTACCAAGTAACCCCTATATTTAGCACATAATTTAACAAGGGCTGGCCTATGCCTCGTAGTAGAATTTGTGTGGAGGCACATGGTGTGTGACGAAACAAAAGCATGTAGTTAAGGTACCATATAACAAATAAGAATATTGGAGGTTTTAGAAAAAATTGCAGGCTTTAAAGCAGCGGTGGGGGGGGGGGGATGCAATGGTATCTTAACTTCAAGAATTTCTTAGAATCTCTGTGATGTATAGCTTTTTTTATTTATGCCCATAGCGTACGTTGAAACTTAAGTTTTTCTTGTTCCAAAATAAGCTGTACAATTTAATTTCCCTATTTAATCATAGGACATACACTCTCTCTCTCCCCATTGGATTCCTTTGTGTCCATTTTACTAATTTTGTAAGGCCTTACAAGTATAATTAAACCAAGATTCGGGGGGGGGGGGTTAATAACTTAGTCCACATACAACTCAGAAATCAGGAAGCTGAAAATGCCTTCAGGTCTTTCATAGCTCTTACCTGTTAATAAATGCTGTTTTATTTTAATGAATAACTCTTCATTTTTTCTGAAGATAGCACTTCCAACAGTCTGCAAGGATGGTATTCGTTCTTTTTTTTCCTGTAGTCTCTTCGAGGTCTAATTTAAGTATTAATGTTGCATAATCATTTTTAGGCAGCATCTTGACTTTTAAGGAGCTACATTTATCCATATCTGGAACCAGATTTTCAAAGGAGACGTGCAGCCCAAAAAGGAGATGTGTGGCGTATCCCAGAAAATGCACAGAATGTGATATTCAAATGGGAGAGATGTGTTGCACAGTTCCAAATGCACGATTGCGCAGAAATTATGTATGCAGTGCAAAACTAGAAGCCGGCTCCTGAATATGCCACTCAAATGTATATTTAGCCAAAATAAGCAGCACATGTGTTGCACAACACAAAACTGTGATGCGCAAAGTTAGGTATAGAAAGGGGATGGCCTAAATTGGCCAGCCACCCACAGGCAGGCTGCAGAACCACAGACAGGCAACCCTAAGACAGCCCACGGAGATGCACCAGGATGTGCTCCAGGCATCCATGCACAGCAGTCATGCCAGTATGGTAGTATCCAAAGCCACAGCTGTACTGTGCCTGCTCATCAGGCACCTACCAGGTGCCACAGGGTGACACCAATGGCACTGCCTAGATAGACGTTTATTTAGCATTTCCACAGTGTCTGATGTCCCGGGTGCAAAAGACATATACAGCTGGATTTTATCTGTATAGCAGTGAAAACCAAGGCTATACCATCTAATGATGTTGCCCAAGGGCAGCATGTACACTGCAGACAGTATGGGTGACAAGAACAAGCCCCAAGGAACTCCACAGGTCAGGGACTTTGGGCAGGAGAAACTCCCCATCACTACCCAATGTTTCCTGCCTGACAAAAAAGACTCAAACCAATTGTTGACTTTGTCGGTGAGTCCACATAGACTTCTAAGGTGATTGAGTAACACCACATAGTACATGGTGTCAAAAGCTGAGAAGAGATCTAGGAGGATGAGAATTGACCACTCTCCTCTTTCTCTCACCTGGAGGAGATCATTTTGCACTCTAACTAATGCTGTTTCAGTGCAATACTTTATCCTAAACCCAGACTGGAGTGGCTCATAGATGTGAAAGGCCATCTGGTAGGCCTCTAGCTACAAAGCCACCCCTTTCTCCATAACCTTATCCAAGCTTGGAAGATTGAAGACAGGTTGGTAATTCGCTAAGATGTCAGGGTAGAGAGATGGTGTCTTTAGTAGGGGCCTCACCAATGCCTCCTTCAAGACATCGGGGCACAGCCCGTCTGAGAGTAGACGCTGAACAACCTCAGTGAACACTGGACCAACGGACACAACACATCACAAAAAGTGGGTCGCAACTTCAAGATTACCTCGATGACCTCAGACACCCCCACTATCTGAAACTCCCTCCAAACAAATGGAGTGCCCCTGTACAGACCAGGCTCTATACTGTGAGATTTATCATGTCCCACTGAAGAAATCCCAGCTCTACCTACACCCTATCAAAAAAGAACTGAGCGAACTCCTCGCACTGAGTGATTGAAACTGCTCTTTTCAGCTGTAGACAGATTGGATGTAAAAAACTGTCCACAGTCCAAAAGAGCATGGCAGGTCTATTTCTTCCTGCAGCAATCTCCCTGTACAGGAACTCTGCCTTCTTACTGTTGATTGCTCTTTGATACTCACCATAGTGAGTTCTCAAAGCCAGTCTGTCCTCCACAGACCTGGCCCCAGTGTGGTGTACTGGTGGTGGACAGTGCACAGCTGTGAGCCGTGCGGGGCAAAGGTGGCATCACCTGCCATCTGGAAGTGGCAGGGGGCATGCCCCAAGGATGCCGGACCTTTCCAGTGTTGTGCATGTGGCCACCTAGAGCATGCACATGGCCATGGGTAGTATCACTGCAAACCTCTCAACTGTCACACAGTATGGGGTACGGCACTCATGTTATCTCTCAGACACCCTCTGACCCACATAGTGTGGGTGACATTACACACTGACCACCGAGACTGTTCTGCAGCATTGTATGATAATATGAGATGCTAGGTATCAGCACACAGTAGCAAAATCAGTGCACTTATTTCCACAGTCTTCTGAGCTTGCACTATCATGTGCACTGCTGTGTCGTACATTCTGCCCAGTTGTCACATGCCTTGGCACACATTTGGGTGCTACAGGTTTGGGGGGTATGTAGCACTGTACTCAGGCCAATGCAATCCACCCACACACAATCATGCATCCTCACCTGCCTGCTAGGCAGCAGGACCTCCTGAACACCTTGTGGAGTGGTTGTGCTGCCCTGCAATACTGGAACTGTGTATGCTTATGGTATGCAATTTGCCTGAATACATTCCAGTAATGAGATGCAAATGTGCTGTCTGGGCACTGACTGTGCAATGAGGCCATTTGCATATCCTGGCTGAATATTGCAAATCTGCATGCCACACAAGTGGCTTTTCATCGCACACTTCTGTTTGCCCTACACTGGGCTCTGGGCACCTGTCATGCCACGCATCTCCCACTACGTGATCATGCATGTTCGGGATATTCAGCTGCATATGTGTGGTTGCATATTATGGCATATCTTCTGAATATGCTATTGTTTTGTGCCAGTGCAATTGAGTTGTGCGGCACAAGCACTTATATGATGCAGCCTGCCACTTTTGAATATGGGGTCCCTACAGTGGAAACCATACCATAATCTATAACACACTTCTTTCAACAGGACTGAAATAAGTATAGTTACCACACATTACTACTAAAAACTTCTAAATTCAACTTTTCTATCATATTGACCAGTTTCTTTTCATGTGTATTTATACTCTTATCCTTAGAGCCTCTCAGTGGTTTCAGATCAGGAGAAATGCAGAGTATTGAATCTTCCTATGCATTACTATCATGGCTTTAAAGTCACTAACTACAACATAGGCAGCATCCAAGAACTCATTGAAGACATCTACAATTATATTAGAGTCTGTCCCAGAAGGAAATGTTATAGTACTTCAAGTTTTGTGAGGAGTCAAAGTTGGTGAATTCAAGGGTAATGTTAGGAAACATTTCTTCTCCCAGAGAGTTGTGAATCTATGGAACAGTCTACCAGTGGAGATGAGACATGAAGGCAGCACAGTCCTTCAAAGTAATCCTGTAAACATTTCTGCTTCTCAAGAGAACCATTGGATACACTGGATACAGTAGAAAAGTGGTAAGGAGGAACCCCTTTAAATTAGTACATCTTTACACAGCATACTTATTCATAACTGTTTAGGAATCAATGCAGAGATATGATGGATCTAGCATCCCTCCTGACCCTACATTATTATATCTTATGTTATTGTTTTAACCAAAAGTAGGTGGAATACTGGTGCAAACTCCCCATTCTTCCCATCAGGTCTGGTGTGCCTCTGGAAGTTACACTGGGAAATACAAAAAATGAATAGTGGGTTGTGATTACAACCCGCCAAAAGTTAAGTTACCAGGACTTGAAGAACTGATTCAAGTTGTAAGTAATCTTAAAAATATGGAAGTCATTTTGTTATGTGATTTAAACTTGAGTTGGGTAGGATCAGATACTGTTAAGTTTAAAAACATTTTGCATGGAGCTAATTTGACTCAACTATTAAAAGATGTCACTAGACTTAATAAACAAACAGGGACAGGTTCACTAATTAATTGGGCTTTAGTGAGTACAGCAAAGAACATTAGAATTGCTGGAAATTTACTGGACTCAATTAGCGACTATCATCCCATTTCTTGTGTGTGGAGTAATAGAAGATTTAAAACCCAAGGTAAAATCATTTATATGAGACTGACTAATGAGACAGTACTGTCTAAAATTAGAACTGCACTTAGTAATATAGATTGGAATGCACTGGATAATTATACTGATGTAAATGAAATGCTTAACTATTTCTTACAAATTTATAACAGCATCATTGATTTATATGCACCCCTTAACAAAACAAAAGAGTATGAGCTGAAAAAAATAACTGGTTAACTAAAGAACTGATGGAGTCTATAAACAATACAGAAGTTGCATGGCAAAAGTTTAAAAAAGCAACAAATAAATTAGTAGATTTGGCTTTCTACAGGGAATGCAGAAATAATTGTAGGAATCAAATAAAAAGGCAAAAGTGGACTATTATAAAAAATGACAGGAAACTAATTTCTGTAATAAAAAAAAGTTTCTGGAAAGGATTAAATAATTTAATTACACCCCCCACCCCAAAAAAAAGGACATTAGTTCACTTAGATGTGAAAATTTAACTTTAGTGGATAGTGCTTATATTGAAAACCACTTAAATTATTTTTTACCAATCTAAAAAGATATACTGAAGGATTTAAAGAAAAAAGTGTTGAGAGTGAGCCTTGTGTAGATGATCCCAAATTTTATTTCAAAAGGATAACTACAGCCAAAGTTTATAAATATTTTTAAAAATTGGATGTATCAAAAGGTATATGTTTAATTTGTATTGAATGTAGATTCTTGAAGGCATTTGCATCTGAATTATCATTTCCACTACAACAAAACATTAACAAATCATTGTATTCACAAGTAGTACTGGATTATTGGGAAAAAGCATATGTAGTACCACTTTTTAAAGCTGGCTCAAAAAGGGTGGTGTTTAATTACAGGCCAATCTCTATTCTGTCTGTGTTAGGAAAATTACAAGAGTGTTTATTACACTCACAACTTATGGATTATAAAGAGAAATATCAAATTTTAACAAATGCACAACATGGCATCAGGAAGGGGTGTGGGACTTTAAATGCCTTAGTCAGGTTCACAAACAATTTGCACATAAATATGGAAGGTGGGTTGTATTCCAGTGCTGCATTTGTGGACCTGACCAAGGCATTCGACCTTGTGGACCACAACCTCCTGTTGCATAAACTTAATAAGTTGTGATGTACCATCCCATCTGTGAATTGGTTTTCAAGTTATTTAACAAACAGGGAGCAAGTGGTCAAAGTGAATTGGGTCCTAGCAAGTAAACACATTGTGACACATGGTTTAACACAGGGGTCCATTCTTGGGCCCCTGTTGTTCACATTGTTTGTCAATGACTTACCAGAACATTGTGGCTTACCTAATATAATATTATATGCTGATGATATGATTTTATATACAGAAGATAAAGATTTGGATGTTTTGAGTAAAAATGTATCCTTTGATTTTGAAAAATCATCTAATTGGTTCATATGTAATAAGCTGTTGATGAATAAAAATAAAACAAAACAGATGACATTTTGTTTTGCACAAAAAGCAAATAGAATTTCTGGTAACTTACCTTTTAAACCTATGAATGGGAGTAATTTAGAAGAGGTAAATCATTTTAAATATTATGAGGTAACCCTAAATTCACATTTGACATTAGATAAACGCACTAATTTGGTTTGAAACTCATTACATAGAAAATTGGGTGCCCTGTATTCTGTTAAAAATTTACTTATAGATTCTTCAAGAAAGATAATAGTGCAGTCCTGTCTTTCACCCATTTTGGATTATGGGAGTGTTGTGTGTGGTGGGGCATCTGAAAAAGTTCATTTTAAAAGAATTGTAATGTACAGTGCAATTGCCAGATTTGCTTTGAGGGCCAGATATAATGAGCATCATTGTAACTTGTATGGCAAGTTAAATTGGTTACCTTTGGATCTTAGGGATAATTAGTATTTAAATAGCTTGGTAAACAATGAATTAGGGAAAGAGATGAATGGGTCCTTGATGAATATCATTGTATTAAAGAAAATGTCACAGCATCTAAGATCTGATGAGATCCTGATGCTTCATATACCTTGTTTTAATACTGTAAAGGGCCAAATGTCTGTTGTTTATAGAATCCTACAAAACATTGGAATACAACACATCCTGACATAAGGAAAGCTAACAGTTTAAATTGGTTTAAGAAATTGTACAAAACGTGTTTATTGTCTGAATTAATTTGTAACTGTTCTTAGTAATTGTTAAGTTGATCTATGTGT
Organism: Neoceratodus forsteri; assembly: GCA_016271365.2. Taxonomy (NCBI): domain Eukaryota; kingdom Metazoa; phylum Chordata; order Ceratodontiformes; family Ceratodontidae; genus Neoceratodus; species Neoceratodus forsteri. The sequence continues at coordinate 226,014,607 of CM057450.1, read as the reverse complement.
ATAATTGTATTCGTGTCCCAGGTCGTGCGTGTAAAGGGCCCAGTGTACTCACCTGGTTAACAAAATGAAAACTAAACATAAAATGAAATGAAAGGTTCTATCCTTGGCTTCATTGTACTTTCCATATTTCTAAATGGCATCCACAAGTCATGCTTCATCAGGTTCATCCATATCTACGCAGATGATATTGTGCTTCATACTAGTGCTCCCTTGGACTGAAATGTGTTTTTTGCTTGAACATTTTAACAATTTCACCATGTTATTTCTCCATATCTCCTAGATATACCCTGTCCAGTGGATTCTTTGTGTTCTTTCATCAGCCCCCCTTTAAGCCACATCTGTGTTTCATTCTATCACATTTTTGGTTTCCAGATTCAAAAATTCAATGTAGACCAAATATGAATTGATTTTATTTTTTTAAACTTACAATTTTATAGACAGACTTTATTTGATAGGGGTATGGAAATGTTCTATTAATCCATTGAAAATGAGGTAGAAAACCTGTTTCTTGTGTGTTTATCTCTCACAGCTCATTTTTACAATAATTCATTGTATGTGTTTTGCATTGATTTGTATTGCACAATTGTCATTAGAGATATGTGAAGTGTATTTATAACTGTTATTGCATTAGTTTGCACATGTACAGTAATCTTTTGAAAGATCCTGTTTTCATTCAGCAACCTACTAAGCAGATGAACAGTTTTTGCCATTTTAATTCCACAGTGAAGTAACTTGTATTCAGAATTTGAGATGCCTTACATCATCATCAGACACAATTGTCCAGTAAGCTGCTGGTATGATCTTAATCATGGGAAGAATGCTGTTTAACTAACCAGAGAGATGAACTCTTCTGTCTTGATTATTGAATTATGCAGGTGTCCAATGCTGTGGAAACTACTGATGCCTTCAAATCTGTTGTAAGAGACTGGATAATGTTGCACCAAAATGCTCTCAACAGAAGAGAAAACAGAAAACAGAATTCGACCAAGAACTGAAATATATTGAAAAATGAATGGCCATTGGGGATAAAACATTGGGTCATAGATGGCAGGAGTTAATCAGTTATTACTTACAGAATTAGAGATCAGTTAGTTAAAAGGGTGAAATATATAGAAACATAGAAACATAGAATTTGACGGCAGTTAAGGACTGCTTGGCCCACACAGTCTGCCAATTTTCCTACCTACTGGATAAGCTGCAGATCCTAGTTAACCAGCAGCCTACTTCTTCCTACCCCAACCCCCTAGAATTGCCTTATGACTGTCCCATGCATGCTTGAATTCCACCACTGTTCTTGACTCCACAACCTCCTCTGGAAGGTCGTTCCATGCATCCACAACTCTCTCTGTGAAAAAATACTTCCTTAAATTACTTCTGAGCCGCCCCCCATCTTCAAATTGTGCCCTCTTGTTCTTGCACACCTCTTTTTTTGAAAGATGCTACCCTCTTGGACTTTGTTGATTCCCTTGAGGTACTTGAAAGTTTCTATCATGTCCCCCCTCTCCCTTCTTTCCACGAGGCTATAAATATTAAGCTCCTTAAGTCTCTCTTCATATGTCTTCCGATGCAGACCCTGCACCATTTTAGTTGCCCTCCTCTGGACAGCTTCCATCCTGTCTATGTCTTTGCGAAGATTGGCTCTCCAGAACTGCACGCAGTACTCCAGATGGGGTCTCACCACCTGTCTGTACAGAGGGATAATAACTTCCTGTTTTCTACTGGTGATGCCTCTCCCTATGCATCCCAGTATCCCCACAGCAATCCTTGCTGCCCTCTCACATTGCTTGCCCACCTTTAGGTCATCTGATATGACTACCCCCAGGTCCCTTTCCATTTTTGTTGTTGTTAGTATCTCACCCCCCATTGTGTACTCTTCCCCTGGGTTTTTGTTTCCCAGGTGCATTACCTTGCACTTCTTAGCATTCAATCTAAGCTGCCATACATTTGACCATTCCTCTAACCTTGCCAAGTCCCTTCTCATCCTTTCCACCCCACCTTGTGCATCAACTCTGTTGCAGATCTTTGTGTCATCTGCAAAGAGACATACTTTTCCTTCCAGTCCCTCTGCAATGTCACTTATAAAGACATTGAAGAGGACCGGTCCTAATACTAAACCCTGCGGTACCCCACTAGTAACCCCCCTTTCTTCAGAGTGGACTCCATTTACTATTACTCTCTGTGTCCTATTCTCCAGCCAATTCTTTACCCAGGCTGTCATCTTGGGACCCACTCCCAGGCTGGCTAACTTGTATATTAATCTTTTGTGTGGGACTGTGTCAAATGCCTTGCTAAAGTCTAGGTAGGCCATGTCCGCAGCCCTCCCCCGATCTACTACTTTGGTCACCCAGTCAAAGAAATCTATCAGATTCATCTGACATGACCTTCCGCTGTGAATCCATGCTGCCTTGGGTCCTGTGCCCCTCGGCCTCTAGATACTCGACAATTCTTTCCTTCAGAAGTGATTCCATCATTTTCCCTATCACTGAGGTTAAACTAACAGGTCTGTAGTTTCCTGCTTCTGCCTTGCTCCCACTTTTGTGAAGGGGAATCACATCTGCCCTCCTCCAGTCCTCGGGTACCACCCCATCCTCCCATGATTTGTTAAAGAAGGTAGTCAGTGGTGTCACTAGTTCTACCCTTAGTTCTTTTAGAATTCTGGGATGAATCCCATCAGGCCCCATTGCTTTGTCCACCTTTAGCTTTAAGAGTTCTTTCATAACCCTTTCTTCTGTAAATGGGCTGGTATCAACTTCTGTATCCAGAGTGTTTCTACTGTTTGTTTTAGGTACCTCCCCCTCTTCATTTGTAAATACTGAGCAAAAATATTTGTTTAGTATCTCTGCCTTTTCATAGTCACCCTCTGCCCACCCTCCGTCCCCTTTATTAAGCCTCACTATCCCTCCCTTGGTCTTCCTTCACTCCCTGATGTACCTATAAAAGGTTTTATCCCCCTTCTTAACTGAGTTGGCTATCTTTTCCTCGGTTTGGGCCTTTGCTGTTCTGACTGCCTTCCCAGCTTCCTTTTGCTTTAACTGATACAGTTCTCTGTCCTGCTCCTTCTGTGATTCCTTGTAATTCCTGAATGCTTTCTTTTTCTCTTGAACCTTCACTGCCACTTCCTTTGAGAACCATAGTGGTTTCTTACATCATTTTGTTTTGTTTATTTGCTTCACACAAAGGCTTGTTACCTCTGTGATGGCAGTTTTTATTATTCCCCATTGCTGTTCCACCCCTCCTTCCCGCCCATTTGCTAGTGCATTCCTTAGGCACTCACCCATTTTGGCAAAGTCAGCCCTCCTAAAGTACAGTACTTTTGCCTTTGTATGGCTTGACTCTATTGCTGTGTTTATTGTGAACCATGCTGTTCGATGGTCGCTAGTTCCCAGATGGCTACCTACTTCTACATCTGTGATCCTCTCTCCATCTCCATTTGAGAGAACCAGGTCTAAGGTGCTCCTCTCAAGTGGGCTCCAATACTAGTTGTCTAAGGCATGCCCCTCTGTAGGGCATAGAATAACCCACTCTTCGAAGTGGCTGCTGCAACTGCACTCCAGTTAACATCTGGCATATTCAGATCACCCATTAGCAATATCTCCCCTTTTTCTGCCATTCTAAGTATACTTTCTATCATTTCCTTGTCCATTTCCTCCCCCTGAGAAGGGGGTCTGTATACAACCCCTGTGCGGATTGTGGTGCCATTGCCTGTCTCCAAATTTACCCACAGTGCTTCTTCTCCTCCCTGTTTACCCTTTTGTTCTGTTGCTTTGATTCCTTCCCTTATGTAAAGAGCTACTCCTCCTCCTCTTTTACCCTCCCTCTCCCTCCTGTAGATAGTGTATCCTGGTATGTTTACGTCCCAGTCATGGTTTTGTGTGTACCATGTTTCTGTGATTGCCACGATATCCAGATGTTCCTCCTCCATCAAGGCCACTAATTCAGGAAGCTTGTTACCCAGACTACGGGCATTGGTACTCATTGCTCTCCATTTTTTTGATGGCTTTACCTTCTGTTGCAGCATCCCCCACTGACCTTTCTACCTCGGTCTTTTTCTTATTTAGTACCCTATTTTGTAGGGAGAGGCTGGGATTTCCTGCTGCCTATCAGTGCCTTCCTCCTTGACTAGTTTAAAAGCTTGCCAATGAAGCATTTAAACCGATTGCTCAAAAGACTTGTTCCCTTCCTGGACAGATGCAGACCATCCTGCCAGTATAGGCTGGTGTCCCTCCAGGTGGAACCCCAGTCCCCAATGAAGCCAAACCCCTGTGCTCCACACCATTTTTTCAACCATTCATTAAACTGCATGGTGCAAAGTACCCTCGCCTCCCCCATGCCATTGACAGGCAGCACCTCTAGAAGGATACTGTGTGTGCTACTTGTCTTAGGCCCCTCCCCTACTCTACAAAGTCCTCCTGCACTGCTCTAATCTCATGATGAGCCATGTTATCACAAGAGAGACAAAGATGCTAAATTATTAGTGCATAGCCTAAGAATCAAAAACAGAGGAGACACATCATACGACTACGTGACTCCACTGGTCATTTGATTTTTATTAAAATTAAAAATGTATAGAGTACAAATCCTTTCTAGAAGGGGAAAAGAGACAATTTGACTGCATTCAGTGGCACAAAATGCTAAAAATAATATGTAAGAATGATACTAAAGTCTTCTGGCTACCATAGAAAAGGCAACTCTAACTACTCACATATATTAGATTCCTACATTAAAATCAACCAGAAACCTATGTGGCATGTTTCTCTGCCCTCCTTTTTTTAATTTAATAGATTCTCCAAATATGGGCAGAGAATATGATAAGTCTGATGGTTAGTGATCTACAGTTAATGAATATTCATGAAGTAATTAATGCTTTTTTAATTTTTATTTTTGGCCTGGAAAAGCTAACTATGCTGAGTCTTGTTTTCAGGCACATCCTGGGAGTACAGGGAAGTTAAGTGATTTGCTCATAATCACACAGTATACAAGTGGTGGCTGCGGGATTCAAACTCAGTTCTCCAAGCTTGCATCTCAGTGTTCTTAACCACTGTGCTATAATGGCTCCCAGAAGCTTTGGCTTAATTCAAATATTAAACAAGCATGTGTCAATGCTGAATGTTTCCTTGCATGGTGAATGTGGCAGGGGTGTATTGTGTAATGGTGTTTTACATGTTCCAAACTTCTCTTCTCATCAGCAAAAGAAGTGAAAGCCTAAATTATAGTGTGATACAAGGCATCCAAGTGTTTTTCATGAGTTGCACCATTTTAGTTGCCTTCCTCTGGACAGCCTCCATCGCTACATCCCTCCAGAGATGTGGTTTTCAGAACTGGGCAGAGTACTCTAGGTAGGGTCTTACCAGTGAGCAGTCTATACAAAGGCAACACTACCTCCCTCTTTCTGCTGGTAATACCCCTTCCCTATTCACCCAGCATCTCATTATCCTTCCTGAATGCACTGCCACATTGCCTGGCTATGTTAGGTCATCTGATATGATTACCCCCAGGTAATTTTCCTGCTTAGTGGTCGTCAGTATCACTCCATCCATTTTGTACACCACACCTAGATTTCTGTGCCCTCATTCCTCCAGTTTTCTCAAGTTTCTGGCCATCCTTTCCACCCCTCAAGTGTGCAACATCCTGCAGACTCTGGTGTCATCTGCAAAGAGGCAGACATCCCCTTACAGCTTCTCTGGAATGTCACTTGTGAAGATATTAAAGATGGATGATGCCAGCAGTGGTCCCTGCAGCACCACACTGGTTACCCTCCCTTTCTTGGGGTGAGAATGCCTCTTAACACCACCCTCTGTTGCTCATCCCCTAACAATGTCTTATCCAGTTTGCCACCTTTGGACCTACTCCTAAGCTACCCAGCTTGTTTAGTAGTCTCCCATGTGGAATGGTGTCATAAGCATTACTGAAATCTAGGTAGGCCAGGTCCACCACTCCACTCTGTTGTTAATATTTTGTTACCCTCTGATCTAAATCTTGTGCCACCCAGTCTTGGAAGGCTCCTTATGCTAGTCTGTGACTGAGTGGTCTGTGTACCCCATTAACACAGACAAACCAGGGCTACAAGAGGTGCTCCAACATACATTTAACTGTCCTGGCCGAATAGTTCAACTGGGTATTTGCACATCTGTCTGGGTAACCTAGAAGCAGTGTGCCCCATCAGTGAAAACCTGCTTCACTTAGCTTGGCTAAGCACCATCTGTTATTGATCTGGTCTAAACAGCCGCCTGGCAAACCAAGAGATGCCCAGTAATTTTTAGAATATAACAGAGTACAGCAATTATGCTAACAGCAACATTATTAATATACAGCCAGTAACTTTTCAAGTTTTTTTTTTCCGTTATGTTCATGGCTAGAGAAACAGAAGGGGAAAAAAAAAAACATTGCCTTTTGTAAATCAAGAGGCAGCAAACATTGCAATACGTGCTTGTTTCTTTTAAAGCTCATGCATAGGTGTGGCCATGATCATTCGGAAGTAAACAGGCCCAACTCCAAAAGCCAATCAAACAAGGTTGCATAGATTTATACTATGGCACTGACATCCAGTGCCTCGTAGCTGACTCAGTCAGTACTGGGAGTCATGGATGCAGCCTCTTTAGATATCAGGGCTGAAGCTGCCACTACATATGATGAAGGATGATCCGATCCCTCCTCCTTTGGAGCGCATGTCCTGGTAAATCAGTGGGATTGTCCTCCGCTTTTTTGTGCTACCGCAAGCAGACTGGTAGTGCACTGTTTATTTATTTATTTGATTTATTCAGTCTCAGACTACAAATACCTTTGAGTGCCAAGCAGCTCATTTACAAAGGATGGATACAAAGAGACATAGGAGAACAGACAACTTCAAATAAAATATCAGTCACGAGAACAGCAAGAAAATAGTGCCATGGGTGACAAAGCAACTCTTTTGTAAAAAGATTCCACAGCAGTCAAGCAACAGACTTCAGAGGTAAAGTTTGTAGGTGCGTCAAACAACAGGTTAATAAGGAATTTCAGATCAGTGGGGAAGTGTTACAACCAGGGATAAGGAGAACTAACAAACTGAGTTACAAAAATGCAGTACAATTAATGGCACATATAACTAGCCAATGGTATTAAGGAGGGAGACGGCAAGTAGTTATCAGCAGGAAAAAGGGGGGGAATAGGGGAGCATAGGACCTGGAGGGAGAAAGGTAGGAGCCACAGGCATTGTCATAGTAATGATTTGGGGGGGCATGAGGTAGGGAAAGTGATGGTAAGAAGAAGGAGGACAGGGGACAGAAGAAAAGAAGGGTGCTGGATTCCATAGTGGGTAGGAGATCGAGGGCTCTGGCCTAAGTGGATCGCAGTGGGGGGTGGAGACAGTAGAGGGGGAAAAAAGAGTAGGGGGAGAGGAAGAAAGGAGCTGTAAAACCTAATAATTAAGGGGTACAGTCGCAAGAGCATTCCGATATGAGATGCTGTCTGAGCATATGCTTGAATTGATCAAGCTTGGGTAGGTTAGCCAGTTCACAGGGCAGGTCATTGAACCAGGAAGGGGTTCAAAAAAGAAAGGATCACTTACATTGAGTGATCCGGCACCTGGGGACAAGAAGGAGTTTGGCTACTGAGGTGCGAGTGTGCTGGGTCTTGGGAGATTTGTTAAGGAGGCAGCCCATACCCAGCGGTAAGAGTTCAAGGAGCACCTTTTTTGTAAAAAGGCATGTTTGATATTTAATCCTGCTGCTTAGCTGCAGCCATCCAGATTCAGAATAGAGCTCACAAGTATGGGTGAGATGAGCAGCACCCCTGATAAGCCTACAGGTCTTGTTCAGAGTGACAGTGAGTCTGTCGAGTGCTGTGGTAGTGGCAGCTCTGTAGATGACTAGGCCATGATCAATGGCCAACAATACCGAACTGTGGATTGAAAGTTTTAGAGCTTCAGGAGTTAGACTCTTTCTATGTCGATAGAGGAGCCCAATCCTAATATTAACAGCCATGGCAACATTCTCATTATGGGAAGCATAGCTGAGGTGACTATTCAAGGTTACACCTAAGTACTTGAAGTGCTGGATTTGTTCAAAGGGTGTTCATTGGTTATTCATGATCCTAAGGGGATAAGCCTTGTGTTTGTTGTGTGAAGATGAGAACAACAGGACCTTAACCTTCTTGTAATTTAGTACCAGTTTGTGTGTGTTGAACCATTGTTGAGCTTCTGGGAAGCCAAGTTGCAGGTTGCGTTCAAGCAGGATTGACTCAGAGTGACTTGCAAAGATGACAGCATCTTCTGCATAGAGGAGGGACCATTGGTGACAGGCAGATGGTAGGTTGTTCAGGAAGATGCTAAAGTGGAGTGGCCCTGGAATTGACTCTTGTGGGACTCCAGAAAGGACTAGGTGCTCTTCAGATACAATATTTGATATCTTCACCCAATGTGACCTGTCTCCAAGGTAGCTTTTGAACCATTGCAACATATCAGGTGAGAGACCAGTTTTAGATAGTTGATTGAGTAGGAGTAGGTGGTTAACAGTGTCAAATGCCATTGTTAAATCAGTAAAGGCTACTCTAACAAGACTGCCTTGGTCTAGCGATTATTGAATGAAACTGGTGAATTCTAGTAGAGCAGTAGTGGTGCTGTGCCCCTTTCTGAAGCCATGTTGTTGTAGGCATTGGAGGGAGCATTTTTCAAGGTAATCCACAAGCTAGTTGGCAGCAATTCTTTGCAGCACCTTGGATAGGGGAGAGAGGATAGATATTGGATGATAATTGTTGTGCAGGGCCGGGTCACTAGATTTGTGTACTGGGATGACAAGGGCAATTTTCCAGACCTGTGGGAATTGCAACAAGCTTAGAGAGAGGTTAATGATCTCTGTTATAGGCTTGAGCACTTCCTCAAAAGTGAGAGCAACACGTTTAAGGTCAAGAGAGTCAGCACGATGTCTGGATTTATCCAGCACAGTTTTCAGTAGTTTTCTAACCTGGGTCCTTAAGACTTTCTTAAAGTAGAAGGGGGGGTGCTCTGAGATCTTGCCTTCGGGGGGACTGCTTGACTTAGCAGATGTATCATCAAAGAAGTCATGTGGTAGGACGCTACTCAGGTTAGTAAAGGGATCATTAAACGTGTTTGCAATTTTAAGCGGGTCAAGAGTGGGGGTGCCATCCAGGTTTGGCATTGCAGGCAACATCTTTGGATCCTTGCCAATAATATCTTTTCTATTCGACCAGAATTTTCTGCTATCACCCCAGGTGGTGGCCAGCATCTCCCTGTGGTGTTTACTTTTTGTCTGTTGAATGGCCTGCGTGCAGGTGTTTCATGCAGCTTTATACACTTGCAGAACCTGTAGATTACCCGATGCCTTAGCCAGGTGCCAGAGATGATCCCATTGTTTCATGCTTCCAAGTGGTTCAGGAGTGATTCGAGGATGCACTGTGCCATGAACCTTCATCTTTTTTAATGGGGCATGCATTGTGACAGGATGGCCAGTTGTGAAAAGAAAAAGCTGACACAGAGAAGATGCAATACCACCCCCAACCCCCTTTGGGTTTCTGCTTTCACGCTATCCTGTCTCCTTCTGCTTATTCAACCTATCCTAATTTTCTTGTCAGGGTGGCCAACCTGGCAATTCTCTACTTTGCTTTACTATCACTTTTGCTCTGGTATTAAAACACAAGCATGCATCTTGTTTAAGAATACAAAAGGGAGCTGTGTCACTTAAATAAAGCCATAATGTGAGTAAAGGGCTGGGTTACAAAAGAAAGCCTTCACCTACAAGCCAGTTAGTAATTAAGCAAAGCTGAGGCTGTAGAATTGCTGTAAACAGTAAAATAAATGTTTTAGGCAACTCAAACAAAGTTCAGGTTGTAGGAAAATGCCATAGAACCTGTAGTGTTAAAGCACTCTAAAAAGGGAGTTGTAATTGTTGCAATAAAGCCGTCTGTGTTCTAGAAGGCTGACTTCCTCAATAGGGCATCAGCTGAAAGTGCAGCAGCTTGCTCAGCCATTTGCTGAAAGTGCGGCAGCCAGATAAACTGTTTGGAAGAAAATAAATAAAAGGTCTAGAAATGTAAAACAAAGGATTTGGGAAGGAAATAAAGCATGCCTAAAGAATAGAGTACCATATTATGTGAAACAAAGCCTAGATACTTCAGTAGTTTCATATTGTATGTATTTCCCTGTATGAACACAAAAGACAAATAAAAGGCTGTAACTTTTCATGGAGACAGATAGGGAGTGCGCCCCTCATCTCTCTGTCCATGCAAAGGTTATAACCGGTTATTTGTTCCAAAACAAGTTGGTTTAACCATATACAATTGTAAAGAAAGGTTGTTACCTAGAGTTCTGTTTCATTTGGCAAGGAGTCCTTCTATGGGCAAGCTGCCCTGAAATGGCAGAGTTATATAGATACAGAGGAATGTGATATCACAAAGGAGGAGGCTGTGAAAACCACACCCTTCCTTCTATATAAACCCTCCAAAAGGAGGCTTAGTCAGATTCGTTGTGACCAAGGTGAGAGAAGGATCTCACAGATAGTTTGGTCAGTAGGGTTCTGACCAAGGTAAGAGAAGGATCTCAGCAAGCAGGTAATGTGCTGTCTTTCATATTATCTGAGGAAGGAGAGAATACAGGAACTTAATGTGCTGACTTTCACATTATCTGAGGAAGGATTGAATACAAGAATTTCCTTAAAGCACCTGAAGCAGTATATCCTGATGTCTGAACTGTCTAATTTTGGAACTGATGTGAAGAAATAACATCATTATTTTTCCTTTCTGTAAATATTGGATTATTCATCTTTTTGATTTTGTGTTTTCCAAAATAAAATAATAAACGCAAAAGTATGCATTTTTTATGCACCATAATCTGGTTGTACGATCTGTTATTGGGACCCACATGTTTACATGCATGTCGCAGGCAGCATTGAAGACCTTAATGAAGTGTTCAAGAGTTGCATTGATGTCATCAGTATGGTCCAGTAGTGCCCAGTCCTGGCAGAATAGCTGTTGTTTTATGAGGACCATGTGGCCACGTTTTAGTACTCTGTTGCAGAATGTTTTGGGAGGGAGGTTATGGAACTTGTTAGACCAGCTGCAGGTAATTGGTGAGTGGTCACTAAGCGAGTCAGGATGTACAGTTATATTTGAGATGCAATCAGGGCAATTTGAGATTATCCAGTGAAGTGTGGTGCTTGACCCAGTTTTATAATTTATTCTGGTTGGTGAGCTGATGAGTTGCGTAAGGTGGAGGGCTGATAGAGCATCATTTGTAGGGTTACTGGCTGGTGATAGCCAATTCATATTGAAATCTCCCATTAAGATTGTCTTAGAGATGTGCTTATTGGCTTGGAGATAGTCAAGAATGCTTTGGAGACCGGAGGCTGGATCTTTAGGGGGTATGTAGACAGATAGAACTGTGAGTGCTTTATAATGGGCTCCCAGTAGCACTTTAATAGCCAGTACCTGGGTGTGGCATCCAAGGTCAGAAACAGGCAAAACCAGTCCCTTTAGCTTGTGTTTTGCATTTTGAGCTTGATGACAGATGAGGAATGAGATTGTTGTAAAGGAGCGTACCTGCTCCCGGTTGCCAGCCCATCTGAACACCCAGAGTATGTCTCCCTGAAGCTGCTGCAACTATGGCTTCTGTGGGGAGGGCTGACTTGGAAGCTACTTTTCCCCCAATTCTCTCATGGTCTGGAGCCACCTCTGTCCCTCTTCTTAGTTGCTGGCTGCCAATTGTCATCTGGGCTCTGGCCATTCTGTGTCCCCCTGGCTCCTTTAGTTTGTGAGGTTTGTTCTACTCCCATCACAGGGGTTGTGTCCATGTGCTTCCCAGTGAAATGGACATGGCTATGAATAAGTGGTTCTCATATCTCTATACCCCACCCCACATTAGTAATTCCTCTGTAATTGTTTTTATTAATAAAATTGGATGACAAACGAAGGTTCTGTGATAGATTTGAACATAACAACACTCATTTGCCACATTAGGGGAACTGGTAACATTTTGCATTCTAAAACTGCAATTTCAAACTCATTCCTATACACTCCAAGTAAGAAACCTGCTATAAGGACATTAATTGGGAGACATCACCCCTGGTACCAGGGTACATGTTGCTGCCACAGCCTTTCCACACTGGCCTATAAGGTGCAACATGAGATTTAATCCTACAAATGGAATTCTGCTCTGGTTTCAGTGTTCTTACCTTTATTCTTAGGCATGTTCTGTTGCTGTGATTGCCCCCATGCTCTACGCTTATGTCGCTTGTGTCAGGGAATCTGAGAAAGAAACTACTGTCAGTGATCAGTGAAGAGAGTTTGAGCTCATGTTTTGGTGTTTCTTACTGCTGCTGGCCCGCTGTGAACAAACAGTCTGCCATAGAACTGAAACGAAGCATGCACTGGTCTACATTGTTGTCTACCACTCTCTGCAGAGCAACCAGAGGACCTTGGGGACAGTTGGGAGGGCAATCTGGCTGTTAGATAGCAGCAACCTGAGACCTTGAGGACAGTTGGGGGTAAATACTGGGGAGTCGGTGAGGTTGCCGGTGGCCTTTATGCACATGTCCCGCTCACGGTCAACAGAGAATGGGGAGTGGACACGGTGTGTGGGCGGGACTCTCTCTTTCTCTTTTACTGGGTATTAGAACGGAAGAAGGCAATTTGCCCATTACACCGTTCTCCGCATAGCGGGCTCATTTTATCCCTTTGTAACCTACCATTTGGTCAATTTCCTTTTTGAACCCATTTAATGTAGTGCTCCTCACTATATGCTCTGGTAAATTGTTCCAGCTTCTTGCTGTTCTATTTAAAAAGGAATAGCGCCTAGCATTTGTTTTTGCAGCCTTCATTTTTATTTGAAATTTGTGTGCTCTCAGGCCTTTTGGCTTATCTACTAATTCAATTACCATCTCTTTGACCAACTCTGGATCTTTCATTATTTTAAACAGTTGTAATCGGTCCTCTCATTTTCTTCTATCCTCCAGGCTGTACAGATTCATCTTTTGTAATCTAGCCACATAGCTATTATTCTTTGTGGACCATATCATCTTGGTAAAGGTTCTCTGTATTTTCTCCATCCTGTTTATCTCTCCCCTTGCATATGGGTTCCACAATGGTGACTCATAGTCAATATATGGTCTGACAAATGCCTTATATAGAGGAAGAAGACATTGTTTGGATTTATTAATAAAATTTATTTTAATATTCTTTGTCATAAAATTTGCTTTCTGGATTACCTGCAGCCGTTGAGCTTTGAAATTCGTATTTCCATCAGTCACAATTCCACATTCTTTATCCTTATTTGTTACCTGCATTTGTTCACCATTTAACCAATATACATGCTTTGGGTTCTTTTTCCCCAAATGCATTATCCTGCATTTTTCAATACTAAAAGGCATTTTATTTACATTGTACCAAAGCTCCACTGTTTTCAGATCCTTCTCCAGCCCATGAATACTTTCTGCTGATTTCACCAAGCCTCCTAGCTTTATGTCATCTGCAAATGTAACAATTATATTTCCAATTCCATGGTGAATATCCCCAATGTATAAGGAGAAGAGTGCCGAACCCAGCACTGACCCCTGCAGCACCCCACTGGTCACATAGATACATAGATACATAGACAGTGTCGGCAGATAAGGGCCTATGGCCCACCCAGTCTGCCCATTTGAGCTTGTAAGTTCAGTTTATGTTTTCCTAGAAGTCTATTGCCCCTTACCCCTGACCTCCAGAATTCCTTTATGTCTATCCCATGCATTCTTAAATCCCGTGATTGTTTCAGCCCCCACCACCTCCTCTGGCAGGGTGTTCCACTTGTCCACCACCCATTCTGTGAAGATTCCTCTGAATCGTCCTCCCTCCAACTTCATCCCATGCCCTCTAGTCCTGGAACATCTTTTTCACTTAAAAATAGTGTATTCCTGCACCCTGTTCCTCCCTGTTAGATACTTGTATGTCTCTATCATATCCCCTCTCTCCCTCCTCTCCTCCAGGGAGTACATGTTCAGTTCCTTCAATCTGTCCTCATAGGACTTGTGATGCAATCCATGTACCATCTTTGCCCTCCTCTGAACCTTCTCTACCCTGTCTATGTCCTTACAGAGGTAAGGTCTCCAGAACTGTACACTGTACTCCAGGTGGGGCCTCACTAGTGTCTTGTATAGTGGAATTATGACCTCCCTTTTCCTGCTGGTGATGCCTCTGCCTATGCATCCCAGCATCCTATTTGCTTTACCTGCTGCCTTGTCACACTGTTTCCCTACCTTGAGGTCATCAGAGATGATAACCCCAAGATCCCTTTCCTGTTTGGTGCATGCTATATCCTCACCCCCCAACTGATATATTGTGGCAGGTTTTTTGTGCCCCATATGCATTATCTTGCACTTCTTTGCATCGAATTTCAACTGCCAAACCCCTGACCATTCTTCAAGTTTCTGCAGGTCCCTTCTCATTCTGTCTACACCCTCTGGTGTGTCTAGTCTGTTACAGAGCTTTGTGTCATCAGCGAACAGTGAAATTCTGCCTTCTAGGTCCTGCACAATGTCACTGATGAAGATGTTGAATAGGACGGTCCCAGCACTGATCCCTGTAATTTGCCCACTGGTCACTCTTCCCTCTGTGGGTGACAGCCATTTACCACCACCCTCTGTGTCCTGCTGCCCAGCCAGTTACCTACCCACCACACTACTGTCCTGCCCACACCATATTCCCCAGTTTGTGTAATAGTCTTCTATGTGACACAGTGTCAAAGGCCTTGCTGAAGTCCAGATAGGCCATGTCCACTGCCTCCCCTGATCCACCTCCCTAGTCACCCAGTCAAAATTAAATGAGGTTGGTCTGACATGACCTCCCCTGGTGAAACCATGCTGCCTTGGGTCCTGTAATCCATTGACAACCAGATGTTCCACCAATCTCTCCTTCAGTAGTGCTTCCATGATCTTCCCACTACTGAGGTGAGGCTGACTAGTCTGTAGTTCCCTTCCTCTTTGTTCCCACTTTTGTATAAGGGACTACATCTGCTGTCCTCCAGTCTTTGGGTACCTCTCCTGTTTCCAGTGATTGGCTAAACAGGATAGCCAGAGGTTCAGCCACCACCTCTCTTAGTTCTTTAAGGACCCTGGGGTGCACCCATCTGACCCCATTGCTTTATCAACTCTTTACTTCCAGTTTCTTCAGGACCCTTTCTCGTATAAAAGGACTTGTGTCCATTCTGCACCATTCTGCCTTGTACTCCCTTCAGACCTATTACCTCCTCTTCCTCAGTAAAGACTAAGCAGAAATACCTGTTCAATATGTCAGCTTTACTGTTGTCATTCTCCAAACGGCCCCATCCTCCCCTTCAGTCTCACTATCCTCCCTTTGCCTTTCTTTTTTCACTTATGTACCTGTAAAGGTTTTGTCCCCTCTACCCACTGATTTTGCAATGTGTTCTTCTGTCTGAGCTTTGGCTTCCTTACTGACCTCCCTGCCTCTCTTTGCTTCTCCTGGTACTTCTCCCTATCCCCTTCTTCCTGTGTCTTTTTGCATTGCCTGAATGCAGTCTTTTTGACTTTCACTTTCTTTGCTACCTCTTTGGAAAACCATAATGGTCTTCTCTTCCTTTTCCTCTTGCTAACCTGCTTAATGCATAATTCTGTTGCTCTTGTAATCCCCATTTTAAATACTGCCCACTGTTCCTCAACACCTGATTTCTGCCCCATTCCCCTTAATGCCTCTTTCAAGTATCTCCCCATTTTCCCAAAGTCTGCCCCCCTGAAATCCAGGATACGTATTTTTGTGTGGTTTGGTTCTGCTCTTTCTGTGATTTCAAACCACAATGACTGGTGGTCACTGTTCCCCAGGTGCTCCCCCACTGTTACCCCATCACACTGTCCCTGTTTGTGAGCACAAGGTCCAGTATTGCCTTCTGCTGAGTTGGTTCCATGACCAGTTGCTTGAGGAAGGCACCCTGAAGGGAGTACAGGATAAATCTGCTCTTAGTTGTTGCTGCTGCAGGGATGCTCCAGTCCACATCTAGAATATTGAAGTCTCCAACCAGTACTACCTCACCCTTGTCTGCCATCCTTTGGATAGCTAGCATCAGTTCCCTATCTGTTTCTTCCTCCTGGGCTGGTGGTCTACAGACCACACCTGTGCAGATGGCTGGCCCCATTTTCCTTTCCAGCTTAACCCACAGTATCTCTCCCCCATTTTGTTCCTCCTGGATCTCTGTGGCCCTTATGTCATCGTTCACATACAGTGCCACTCCTCCTCCCTTCCTACCTGCCCTGTCTCTTCTGAATATGTTGTAGCCAGGTATGGCCATCTCCCAGTCGTGGTTATCATTACACCAGGTTTCAGTGATGGCCACAATGTCCAGGTCTGACTGCACCATGACAGCCTCCAGATCTTCCATCTTGTTGCTAAGGCTCCTGGCATTGGCACACATGGGTTTCCATGATTTGACCTCCCTAGACTGTTTCGCTGTTCTACTCCAGCCCCTTCCTTGGTTGTCCTTTATCCCTGGTTCTCCTTGCTGTCTGCCCTTCTGCTGAATTTTGCCCCTTTTCTGCCTATCCATCTCTTGGGCGCACATCAGCACAGTTTAAAAACATCCACTTGATTCTAACCTTCTGTTTTCTTTCCTTAAGCCAGTTTTGAACCTAGATCACTAGTCTTCTATCCACACCTATTTTGGCCATTTTACTGATAATTTGATTGTGCGGCACCTTATCAAACGCCTTCTGGAAATCAAGGAAGAAAATGTCCACTGTATTGTTTTTGTGTATTTCTTTATTTACTTGCTTATAGAAAATGAACTGGTTAGTAAAACATGACCTTTTTCTTCTAAATCCATGCTGCTTGACATCTTTATAGTTCAATATATCTTGGTTTTCTTCTAGCTTCTCTTGCAAAAAGTTCTCTGCTATTTTACACAATACTGCGGTTAAGCTAACAGGTCTACAGTTTAGCATGGATGTTTTAGCCCCCTATTTTATACAGTGGGATTACAGTGACCTTTCTCCAATCCTCTGGCACCTCTTCCATAGAAAAGGACACATTAAACAGATATGCCAATGGTTTTGCTAT
This sequence comes from Neoceratodus forsteri, assembly GCA_016271365.2. Classification (NCBI taxonomy): domain Eukaryota; kingdom Metazoa; phylum Chordata; order Ceratodontiformes; family Ceratodontidae; genus Neoceratodus; species Neoceratodus forsteri. Next base: position 225,997,585 of record CM057450.1, on the reverse strand, counting down.
TTGTGAACTTATTTCTCTAAGTAGTCTTGGATGCATTTGATCAGGTCCTGCCAATTTGTATGGTTTTAATTTGTTCAACAGGATTTCTATTTGAACTGCACTAATTCGTAAATCCAAATTTTGATTTATGTTTTGCTCAACCATAATATCATCTTGTTCTTTTTTGTCATAAACTGTGCATAAGTAATCATTTAAGTGACCCGCCATATCCTTTATATCTGAAACTTCTATACCTTTTGCAAGCAGTGGTCCTATCTGTTTGGGTGTTCTCTTGTTGTTATTAATATATGAATATAGTCCCTTGCCATTTTCTTTTCTGAACGCTAAATTTGTTTCTCGTTTGAGTCTTTCTTCTCGTATTTTTGATTTTAACTTCTGCAGTACTTTTTTATATTCCATGACTGATTCTGTATTTCCATAATTTCTCATTTTGTCATATGTTCTCTTCTTCTTTTTACATAACTTTATGAGTCTATTAGTATACCACATAGGTCTTTTACCCTTACTTGAATACATTTTTCTATTTGGAATAAATTTTTCTTCCAACTAATAGTTTGTTTCTTACTACATTCCACATTTCTTCCACTGTATTATTTTTGAAATCACATTCCTGGTTCCAGTCAGCCAAACACTTCCTAATTTTACTGAAGTCTGCCTTATTATAGTTCCTTACTACAGTTGCACCTATATCCAGCACCAGTTTTCTTTTAATATAGGATTCAAGGATGTTATGATCACTGCTGCTTAAGCTATCTTTAATACTGACTGTTGTTATTATGTCTTCTCTATTTGTAACTACCCAATCTAATAAGTTCTCCCCTCTAGTGGGCATATAAACTAGCTGATTCAAACCACTTTCTTCCATCATTTCCAGATACCTATGGTGAATTATGTTTTTTGCTGTTCTTTTAATCCAGTCGATATCTGGTAAGTTGAAATCATCTGCTATAAGCACATCCTCCTGCATAACTAGTTTTTTTATTTCTGTTTCAATATAGTCATCAAGGACTTTGTACTGAGAGGACGATAGTACAGGCCTAGGAGAAGGTTTTTATTTATTCTTAGTTTCCTGTATGGACACCCATAAGGATTCTATTTCATCATTTTGTTCATATTTATTATACATCACACTCTTAGTACTATTTTTTACATATATTGCAATTCCCCTGTCTTTTGTGTCCCATCTCCTTAGAATATAGTTCATAGCCCTCAATATTCCTATTCCACATAGCTTTCTGTTCCCACCACATTTCTGTAATGAAGCATATGTCTACACCTTCTGCATGTAGTCTTATTTCTAACTCTGATTTTTTTTATAATATTAAGGCTCCTAGCATTCAGAGACCAAACTTTAAGTCCTTTGTATTGATTTTTGTTATTATTTTTTGTTTAATTTTTTTCTTTCATCAAATGGTTAGTTTCAGTTTTTTGCCCATTTTAACCCCTCTCCCCTGGTTTATTAGTTTAAATTGGCATTCAGTAACTTTTTGACTTCCAACCCCAGTTTCCTACTCCCCTTTTTGCTTAGATGAAAAACATCCTTACAAAAACACCCCTGGCTCATTTACATAGTCTTCCCAATGGGTTATCACCCCATCCCCTCTTGCAATGTCCAACGCCTCAACCAGCTATTCAGTTCTTTTATTTTCCTTTGATATATCTCACTATCCCTTGGATGCATCATGTTCAATTATTGTACTGCATCCCTCCTTTCCATCGGTATTTAAATTCTTTCCTTCATCCACTAACTCTGTGCAATTTTCTTCTCTGATTGTCCTATCCTGCTTCTTCATTATATTCATATCCTGATTTGTATCTGCTTCTAGATCAATCAGCATAAGATGTTCAAATCGGTTATTTGTCTCCAAACTGAATCCCATGGCCCAGATTTCTTTTTTATATTTATGTGTTTCCTCCTTGCACTTCTCTTCATCTTTACCTCCATCTATCTTTCTGTTATTTGTGTGAGTATTGCTACTCTCCCCTTCCAATGGCTGCTCTTGATGTTACTGCATTACACTATTTTGTTTTACAGTTATTAGTTTCATTTCCAGTTCTAGAATTCTGTGATGTAATTCTTTAATGAGAATGCATTCCTTGCAGGTCTATATGAGGACCTCATTTGCCACCTCTGTGCAGATCTTGTTACATATAATACACCGTAGGCCTAGTTTTCCTCCCTCCAGTCTAACCACATTTTCATCCATTTTCTCCTCTTACTTTTTGCAGTGCTACTAATTGTATTATTTCAATCTGGAGCGTTTGTTGTCTCACTTTGACTTTGTATTCCCCTTCTCATGTCAAGCTTTACATGGGTCACTAGCTACGCACTTTCTTACTATCTCCTTGGTGCTCTGTTTTATCTTGCAGGCACATACTATTTTATTCTCTCAATTCCCAGATCTATTCCCTTTTTTCTATTCTCCATATGGCATATTTCTCAGCTGAGAGGTGTTCTTTCTGGGGCTGGAGAGAACACATGCAACAGCAGCCTATAATATGCAAGAGCAAGAGATTGAGTGTGGTAGTGGAGGGGGAGGTTGGCCGCTGGCATCATGCAAATGAAAGAAATGAAGTGCTCTTTCTCATTGGAGTGCTTCATTTCTTTCAACTAGAGAACGGCTTCCAGCTGAGAAACTGTGACTAGTGTCACAGTCTGGTTGCGTTCTCATTGGTCTGTCAGGGAAGAGCCCACTGTAGATTGCTCTGCATTGGACTCATCCCTGACACACCTCTGAAATGTTGTTCTACCACAAGATATTTCTTGCGCACGCGCAAGGAAGCATAAAAAGCTGCAGGGCCAGACTAAATCCCTGCAGATGTCTGTCTTCAACTTTTAAATGAATAGGCTGATTTACTGTTATTTTTTAGATAAATGTATTGAAAGTTATTTTTATCCCAAACTCCCGAAGAGGTACATAAATTCTTCCAATTTATTAAAAGGGCTATAGGTCAGATCCTTCTATGTACGGACCAATAAGCTTAATGGATGTGATGTCCACGGTTTCTCAAGAATTTTATTGGATAGATTAAAGGGGAACAGTAAGCACAAAGGAACCTCAACACTCATGTGGGGAGGGGGCTGGCCCCAACATGCACTTTGTATGCAAAAATATTTTGTTTTACTTACTGTTTACTGTAGTACAGTAGATTGTCTCAGACTAATTTTGCTTAGTCATAGGCTGACATCTTCTTTTATTACAATCCCAGCATCCCCTGCAACTGATGTCTGAACAGTATGCAGCAGTGGGAGATTCAATAGCCTGCCTTGTGCTGTGCCCATGCCATTCACTGAGCTGCTGCTGCTTCAGTAAAGGCAATACTTTTTGCATAAGTTTATGCCTTTGGTTTCTTTATTGGTGGTGTGTAGGTGAGTGCTGTGACTGTGTTTACATACAGTGCTTCCTTGTCACAGAGCACCCCATACCCTGGTGCAGCTCTTTCCATGCTAGCCTGCACTGCATGTTAGAGTTTATATACATTCTAATGTTCTGTTTGTTGGTACTGCTGTTTTCCCTAGGCTACATTACAGTGACAGAGGACTGTATTTCACCCCTGGAGAAAGCAAACCCAGAAAACATCTGATCAGAGATTATAAAAGCTCTAACATGCACTGCAGGCTATTGAGTCTTCCACTGCTGTCTACTGCTCTAATGACAGCTGCATTGGATTCTGGGATTTGTTGCAATAGAAGAGGTCAGCCTGCAACTAAGAAAAATTAATTGTTATGGGGACCCTTTGTGCTGACTGTTTCTCTTAAATGTACAAATACAAAAACTTGGAGGGTTCTCATAAATGCAAGCAGGATTTCAAGAAAATTATAGCATGACTGATAATTGTTTTATGTTGACCCATTTTCTAGAAAAAAAAATCTGTGTTCATAAGGAGACAAAAACTTCATATAACTTTTATTGATTATTCTGCTGCATTCATTCCTATATCTAGACCAGTCTTATGGCAGTTATTAATTGATTGGGGATAGAGACTAGTTTGGTGAGCATTACTAAGCAACTCTGTTCCCATACTTGGGCTAAGGTCTATATATGTGACAGAGGAAATCTTTCAGGGAAAAGGAAGATGGCTGCTTGAGCTGCAGATGTTGAGGAGGAGCTGCTGTTAGCAAAATGTTGGGCTTTTTTATTTTATTAAATACAGGTATGCCATTATTGCCTACTTCTGGAACATTTTAATGTATGCTTAAGCTATTTTACTGGTGTTGTCTCCCTGAGTCTCCTGCCTTTCCGGCAGAACTGACTGACTGCTGGCTGGGAAGTCTGATTACTCTGCAGATCCAAGGAGCAGAGGAGAGTAGACAGTCAGAATTCCCTGGAAATGGGTTGTAAAGAGACCACAAGCTGAAAAGAAAAAATGTGTAAGGAGAGTGCAAGTGACAATCAGTATAGAGAAAGAGAATGTGAACTGAGAACAGTGTGGATCAGAGAGGAATCAGTTAACAGAGGGATGGGGAGAGACCACAGCAAGCCAAAAAGATGACAAGAAAGACAGAAAAGGAGACTTGGATTGTGGGAAGTCTGTGGGAACTTCTTTCAGCCCTGAGTGCCTTAGGGGAATAGAGGCAAGACAGCAGTAGTGTGGCAACTGCAAGTGTTTGGTGCAAAATAACTGAAAATAGAGTTATAGAGGATCAAACGTTGTTAGTGTGGCTAATAGCTACAGTGCTGTATAGAAATAAGTCTTGCTGTATTCTGGCTAGATGGCATGCTTAGCTCTTTATAATTTAACTAGTGTGGCAAAACCAACCTTGGTTTTTAAGCAGTTGGATTTTAAGCTACTCTGAACATTTCTGAGTCAGCCTTTGCAACACTGTCAGTTCTGTGCACCATTTAAGTTTTAAATTACATACTGTAGCTTGCTTAGATTCCTGCTCTAGGTACGTGTGCTACATTAAGATTTCATTTAGTGCGTGCCACTGATTAAATGCTGTTTACTTACTGTTTAATGAAATTTCTTGTATATGCAAATTAGACTGAGCATAAAGTGACTGGCCCCTATTTTGCTTCAATAATCATGCCAGTCGGAGTTTTACATAGGATGCACTGATGTATATGAAACAGTGTGTCCTTCGGTTTTTTTGCATTCAGCACCTGAACTGACAAGAAGGACTGTTGATTACACTGGGCATGATCTATTGAAACCTTCTTGGTTTTTGGCTGTAGACTTTATACTGGGAAGCATTGTTAGCTTGTGCCTCATCTAACTCAACTTTCAGCACAAACCTTTTTTTTGTGGCACAGTGAAGACTGCTGGCTAGCTGAATCAAATCACTTTCTCAAAAATGTTCACAATGTTTCAAGCTCTAGTTAGTTTGCCTTACATTCTGTGACAGTTTAGATACAATTTTAAATGGTGCCAGAAGCTTTTGTTAATGGTATAATTGCTATTAACAAAAAAAATATTTTTGATGCCTTGTAAATCAATAAGAGCTACAGTGTTAGTAACTGGAATTATTTAGTGAGACCCACTACATTTATATATATGTAGAACAAATTTGTGGAACTATAGTTATTTCAATTTTAGGACCTGAAGACCCAATTCTTATTTCAGTTTCACCCCATTAAGAAATACTTCCACTCCTGAAAAGCTAAAAACTACAAGGGAACCACCACAGCTGGAGCAAACTGGGTGAACTGCTGAATACTGATTCTTTTGCCTACTATTGGTGAGCTTGTATTATAAGCCACAGATTGAAAAACTTTTATAGTGAGCCTTTCTTAAAGCCAACAAGACTTTTTACACAGCTAATGTTGTATATAACCAGGTAGCTTTAAATAAGAGTGCTGGAGCCCCATGTTCAAAAGTTTGTGTTGGCACAAACAAGTGTTTGCTCACACAAACCAGGTTTTACATCTGGTGTGTGAGTGTAGTCTATTTTTAGACACCTTCATAATGCCAGCAAACTCCATTAGTGCCTGAGAGCTAAGGTACCGTTGTGCATGTGCAAAGGAGGGGTCCCAGGAGCAATATATTCAGAGGTTTTCACTGATGGTAATTCCCACCCAAACAGGCACAATTTACTGCCATTGCAAACCCCTGCTTAATAGGGCACAAGGTCCTAATGGCGGTCAATGGTACTGCAACTGCCCACCCTGGCCTGGGCAGCCAAAGTTGTCCCTGGTGCCCAGTAGTCCCCACTACCCTCTGATCGCTGTCCCCATGCCTAAGTAAGTTATCAGAAAAGACTTGCCTGCTTCTGTTAGAAGCTGAGAACCTTGCTATACTGCAGAGAACAAACTAGAATGCATTTGAGGAACTGGGAACCTGGTAAAACATAATATTGTTGGGCACTTGTTAGGAAGGTAAGCTACGCTTTTTACAGAAAGTTTCATTTTTTCTTATTAGCATTAAGTAGAGAATTGCAGGATTCCATTAAAGTGTAGTAATTTTATAACCAGAGGGGGTTAAATACAACTGAAGTTGCTTGATTCCTGTGGTAGAGACCTAGTATTTGGAAGGATATTTGTGCAACATTTTAGAAGTGTCCTATTGGCTGAGCAGTGAGTTCATTTTTATCCCTGGTCTCAGTAGAGTGGTTTGTGTAGGAACAGTGGTCTAGTAAATTGTGGTGTTGGTTGACTTACTATAAATGGCAGTACTCACCATGGTGGTGGAGCAGTGGTGTATTTGATTGTTTCAAACAGTCACCAGTGGTTGTGGCCTACCCACCCCAGGCATGGCATTTCTTTTATAGCCAAGGTTCTGACATCACTTCCTCAACAGATCTTGGGGCAGAACTGTCATATTCTTAACAACCCAGCACAGTGCATAAAGGGTAAGTACACACCAAAAAAAACAAAAAAACAAAAAAATATTTTATATATTACTCATTGTATATTATAAGGAAGAGGGACATGTGGGGAGTGGTGCAATGCACTGGCTGTGGGGCAGCAGTTTTCTGGGAGACATTCTGGAACCTGCATTGCTGCCTTGTTTGCAGGCAACTGTCAGCTCTGAGGGAGGAGGTTGCCCACCTCCAGGCTGAACTGGCAAGGACTAAGGAGGCCTCCCCAACCCAAAAAGCACCAGTTCCACAACCACTGCCTCAGAGGTTGCCATGTGTGAAGAGCAAATGGACCACAGTAGGTTCTGGGAGGGTGAGGGTGGTGTAACAGAGGCATAGCCCCTGAGTTGTACCTCTACACAAATCATATGTCAGTCTGGCAAATCAAGGTTCCTCTATGATGACACCCTCAGTGGAGACCAAGAAGACTGCAGGGGACATCCGCAAGGGAGACCCACAAAAGAGTGGCAAGGGTCACCACAGGGGAAAGAAACAGCTTCTGATAGGGGACTCAGTTGTTAGGGGTGTAGACCTGAGGAAGGGAGAGGAGAGGGAAGTAAGGTGCCTGCCTGGTACCATGGCTTGGAGAGACAGGAAGCAAATCCTCAGGATTGCAGAAGCAGCATCACAGGAGAGGGAACTAGATATCATTGTCCACCTCAGGACAAATGACCTGGCTAGGCATGAGATCAGTGCAGTGCAGGATGAATTTGTGGAGTTGGGGAGGGGCCTCAGACAGGTAGCGAGCATGGTAACCTTCTCAGAGGTGCTGCCAGTCTATGGCAGGGGTGAGGCTAGGGTACTGCACACCATGCAGTTTAATGAATGGTTGCAAAACTGGTGCAGTGCACGGGGTTTTGGCTTCATTGGGGACTGGGGGTACACCTGGAGAGATGAAGGTCTATACTGGCATGATGGTCTGCATCTGTCCAGGAAGGGAAACAAGCTCATAGGTGACAGGTTTAAAGGCTTCCTTGACAAGCTTTTAAACTAGCCAAGGGGGGAGGTGCTGATAGGAAACAGGAAAGTTCAAGCCTCCCTCCACAAAACATGGCAGGTAGTAGGGTAAACACTGAGGTACAGAGCTTGACAGAGGGCAGGACAGGGGTAAATGGAAAAAGAGACAAGGGCAATAAGAGTAGGGATGGGGTAAAAAAGGATAAAGCCAACATTAAATGGAGGGCAATGAGTACCAATGCCCTTAGTCTTGGAAACAAGCTTCCAGAGCTAGTAGCCCTGATGGAAGAGGAACATTGGATATTGTTGCAGTCACAGAAACATGGTACACAGAGAACCATGACTGGGATGTCAACATACCAGGGTACACAATCTACAGAAGAGACAGGGAGGGTAAAAGAGGAGCTGGAGTAGCTCTCTACATAAAGGAAGGGATCAAAGCTACAGAACTAAAAAGTAAAGGGGGAGAACAAAAGGCACTCTAGGTCACCTTGGAGACAGGAAATGGCATCACAATCTGCACAGGGGTTGTATACAGACCCCCGTCTCAAGGGAAGGAAATGGACAAGAAAATGATAGAGAGCATTCTCAAAATGGTTAAAAAAGGGGAGATACTGTTGATGGGGGACCTGAATATGCCATATGTTAACTGGATGACATGGACTGCAGCCACATCCAAGAGCAGGGTCATTCTCTTTTTAAAACTTCTTTATTAAAGTTTTATTATTTCCAACATTGAGACATATATACAAACACCCCAGGTTACATGCCCGGGCCCATATCCCCAAACTGGATATGAATACTATATACATCCCCCAAAACTATTTACAATCACAGTTATATATTATCACAACCTAACACTTAGTCCATTTGTATTATAGTGACCTTCAAGTCTATTCTTTCCATTCTGGTAAACAACTATTCCTTTACATAGCCCGGATTACTTTGTACAGATTTCCCAATTTAGTGATACTTATACTTTCTCCGGACTAAACCTTCATAACTGTGTCCCTAGGAGAGAGAGAGAGAATCCATCCTAGCCAACCAGAGAGAGACATACCATCTAATCCCAGTAAACAACTTCTTGAGAGTTTTATGTCTATGCTCATAAAGGACATATCTTATGAAAAACATATGTTTCTATTCAGGCCTAGACCCTTCTTACATTTTTGCAAAAGAACATTATCGGCTAATCTCCTTCAGACAGACAGATCTGTGTCTGAGGACCCTTCCACTTCAATAAGTACACCGTCTCCAAAACCCCCCACCGTCTATCATACAATTTCTTTTTCCCTTCTAATAATATACGCCTTTTAAGTCTATCCAGAACCTGTAGAAGGTCACTGACCCACTGATCATAAGAATAAGTATTGTCCTTCTTCCAATGTCTCAGGACAAATGCTTTAACCGAGGCTGACATCAAAGACACATGATATTTAGCTGAGTCTTTGACTACAGCCTGCATATCTCCTAGTAGACATATCTCTGGTTCAATGTACTCAGCGTAATTTAATAATGGATCCATTTCTTTTCTAATTTGAACCCATAATGGGTGGATTCTGGAACAGGACCACAAGACATGAAGTAAGTCCCCTGATTCCATTCCACATCTAAAACATCGATCTGTCTGTCTGAGTTTTCTAGAGTATAGCTTGACTGGGGTATAGTAAATATTTGAGCAAATAAAAAATTGCATAGTCCTATACTTCGGAATAGACAAAACTTTGATATTTTTCCAAATTTCTTTGCAGTCAGGCCTCTGGGGGGATAGAGTTTTATCCCAATATGTTACCTGAGATTCAATTTCTAAGCTCACAAAATCCAGCAGCACCCTGTACACTTTTGAGAGGGGATGCCGTAACAGATCAATCTCCTTCAAATGGTCCCAAGTAAATGAGGCTTGTCCCCCATCTTTATTATCCCGTATAAATTTCTGCACCAGTTTTGTAATTTGTATCCTTTTGAAAAAATCCCATTCCTTAGCCTGTCTTGGTAAGTTCACCCTATCTGCCAGTATGAAATCTGTCAAGTTCAATTCAGACAGTTGTGGTGCCCATTGACGGGTAATTATTCGATTCCCCACATGAAAATTAGGGTTTCCTATTATAGGCTGAACTCTAGCCCCCCTTTGTGTTCTCCTCTGTGCCTGGTTTAATAACTCCCACCACCCCTTAATTGATTTATATATTGGAGAGTATTTTCCTATGTCTGGCAAGGCATCCGGATCTGTAAACAATAGTGCCTTAGGGGAAAGTTTAATGTCTTTTAAAATACGTTGTTCAATTCGAAGCCATGTTGGGGTATAACCCCCCTCTTCCCCGTTCCTTACCCAACGCCCCATCAAACCCAATTGTCCTGTGACATAGTACAGTAACAGATCCGGAAGCTTAATGCCTCCCCTAAGGTGAGAGAGGCGTAGAGTGATCTGTTTCTTTCTTGGAGGTTTGGAGTCCCGCAAGAAATCTGAAATTATCCTTTGAATGCTAGTAAACGTTCCCTTTGGGATGCTGTGGGGTGAAAGATAAATCGGGTATAATAATCTAGGTAAAAGGTTCATTTTAATCAGTCCCAATCTGGTGGTAAAATTTAGGGGAAGTCCCTTCCACCTTAAGATGTCATTTTTAATTACGGCCATTAGACTACCCAAATTCTCCTCCACCCCAGTTTCTGATCTAGCTAAAATCTAAATTCCCAAATGTTTAATTTTTTCTGGGGCCCAGTTAATCTGTAGGCTATTGAAGTCTGCTCTGTGAATATAAACAGTGAGCGGTAGAACTTGGGTTTTACTTAAGTTTAATTTATAATTAGACACCTTCGAGAATTTCTCAATGATCTCCAAAGCATTTTGAAAACTGTCAGCCGGATTGCTTAGATGCAGCAATATATCATCGGCAAATACCGAAAATTTAAGTTCCAGCTGTAGGAGGTGCTACACTTTGTGCCATGTGATAAGGTGCAGAGTGCCAGAAGAGGGGGTGTAAGCTATGGTGGCAGGGACCCTACCATAGCTGGTACATACCTCTTCTGTTTTGCAGTGGCCAGCCACAGTGGGATGAATGATCCCCCTTGCCATGTTGCCCCAGCCCTCCAGACATGCAAGGAAGGTAGGGGGCACCCACTGGGGCACTCTCTTGTTCTGTTCCTTCTCCCAGAACCTGCCATGTCCCATACTCCCCTGTTTTGTGTAAGATAAGGGATCCAGTTGGGCATTCAAGTGGATGCCCAACTGTGTCCTCTGGTCTGCCCCTGCAGTCCAGTGTGTCTGTGGGGCAGGGCTGTGGGCAGTCTGCCATCTATAGCATACAATGTGCTCTTATCTGGTGGTGTTGGTAGGTGCAGGCTGGATACCTGCCTGTTGCAGATACCCAGCCAGCATTGGTGTGTAGGACTCTATATGATGCATACTACTGCTTTAAATCCTAAAAAGACATTAGTTTTAACTAAGCTCCTTGGGCTTTTTAGATTGAACCACAAATGCACAGTTTACTTCGACAGTGGCTGCAGCCACCTGCTTGCTCCCCCAGCTGGGAGCCAACTTTTAAACTAAATCCTTTTGGGGGTCTCTGGACCAGAATGTTATAGGTTCGAATCCCATGCTAGGATTGGGCTAATACCATAAGTACTGGCACCTTAGTGCTGTACAAAGGAGATCTTGTACTGACAGGGTGTGGCATGCTTCAGAGGAGATGTTAAATCAGCGTCCTGTTTGCCTTTTCTGGCTGTTGTTCTGGAGAACCTGAAAGATCCAGTTGGACTTTTCCAAAACAGCAGGGAAATTTTTTACTAGAGGAGATGAAAACAACCTTTACCCTGTTTGTTTTGTCTTTTACCTGACGTGGAACCTTTGTAAAAGAACCTTTGGCTCAAAGGAATCGTAATCCAAGAAATACATAAACAACTCAGGAAACCAGAATACTTGCATTAAACCATATGGAAATCCAGCAAAATACATTCAAAAACACAAATACTAAAAAAATAGAAAAAAATATCAACTGTAGAATAAGGGTCACCCTAAACAAAAACAAGATCGTAACAGAAAAACCTAACACCTGAACCACACAAGTTACATGGGCTCTGTTATCATAGGGGTCATATGTAATGCAGACCAAAGGAGACATGAATGCCCTTATGCAGTGGAAGTATCCTTTGGCATCATTACTAACCCTGAATTTGTCAAAATTGTTTTTGAAGGTGTCCAAACTGCTACTATCAATTACATGTTCTGGTTATTTGTTCCATAAGAAGACTACGCTCTGGCTGAACTATGCCCATGTTCAGTTCTGAACTACAACACTTTTAGCTGGGGGGCAGTATACTAGAGTATACTGGTTAAGAGCACTGAGCTGCAAACTAGGTGAACTGTGTTGGCATCCCACAGCCACTACTTACATACTGTGTCACCATAAACAAGTCACTCAGCTTCTCTGTGCTCCCAGGATAGACCTGGAAACAAGCCTTGCCTTAATGTGCCTTTCCTGATCAGAAAACTGTAAAATAAAATTAAAATAAAGTTCTGCTTCCTGTTATTGCACCTGCATTTTTTGTTGCTCTAGATAATAGCATCATACCCCCCTCAATCTCCATTGTTCTAGAATGAAAAGACATAGATCCTCATATGTCCTCTCTATTAGATTCCAAATAATTTCTATAGCATGTCTCTGAAACCTCTTCGACCTTTGGATGTTCATTTGCAGGTAGGATGCCCAAAATCGCTTGTACTATTGGGTATGCAGCCTAACCAAGGATACATACAAAGCTGTAATCAACTTCCTGTCATGGTTTAAAATATTTATAGTGCTGCTACCTAGAATACTGTTACATTTTTTGACAAGGACATCACTTTGACTTGTCTGTTTGAAATCACTGACAACCATAATACCTAAGTATCATTTATAATTTGACTCACTTAGTTCTTTCCCGTTCAGTTTGCTTCTGGCTTTAGTATTTTTGTCCCAACCAATTTTAAACCCATTAAGGATAGCTGCTGAAATCACTTCTGCTGACAGTCTGGTCCATGCTTCCATCATCTTCTCATTGAAGTAGAACTTCACTTTGTCCACCACCAACATTTAGCTAACAGGCCTATTGTTACTTATATTGACCTTTGAACCCTTCGTAAAAATCAGGATAATGGTTGCATCACTCCAAACTTCTAATATAGGCCCTTCTGTCAAGGATTTAGTAAATATTACAGTAAGGGGCCCTGCAGTCTCATTTCCTAGTTATCTTATACTGTAGGATGCATATTATCTGGGCCTGAGGATTTTGTTGGATCTAGTGCAAACAACAGATTTTTCTATCTTACTTTCATCGATTCTAAACAAATGATTTTGTAAAACTGCTATTAGGTGCTAAACTGGAATCTGGTTAAAGAAAAACTGAACAAAAGTACTTGTTGCATAACTTGATCACTTGCTTCTCACTTATGTGTGTGGTGTGGTAGTAATGTGTGGTACAGTGGAGTCAGCCATGATGAAGCGCAATAACTTGTAGTAATGACATGGGCTTAATTGCCATTGACTTACAATTGCTCCTGCAGTAAACTGCAGCATTCTGTGATATTTTGCAGCATTTCTGCATGGCATCCTGGCTGTCACATCTGTAGTATAAAGTATTACAGTATCAGTGATTGTCTTATTTATTTATTATGAATGAGTATCATAGCCGGATGTGAATCCCCCATACTTGAAATTTGTGTAAGTATTGTAAGTGAATTTGCTCCATTGTTAAGGAATGTTACTGTGTAATTTTTAATTGTTTATATTTCTAATATTTGCCTTTCTTGTACTTACGTAATCAGGTTTTTATGCAAACAAGGCCATTGAAAATGAGCCTATGGCTCAGTGGGGAATGTCCATATTCATGTTTACATGAATAAAACAATGTACTACTACTACTACTTATGGTGGTATCATTAGTTTTATTTTCTGCTCCTCACTCATCTGGCCTATAGCCCCCCCCCGAGTCTGGACCCTGCAGTGCCCCAACCCCATCCTCCCGCTATCTTCTGGGTCTTACCTTGTGTCCCCACATTGCTCTTGTGGCTTGTCTCCTTATGATGAGGCCCTCAGTCTGGACTATTTCCCTTGCACATGCTATCAAGTTACTAGAAGAGAGCCCAACTTAGCAGGGTGCAGGGTCTGTGGGCACTACAAGACTAGCATCCTGCACAGCAGAGGCTTCCATTTTTCCCCTCCCTGCAGAGGTGCTTGACTGGGAGTGGGCATGAACACAGCGTGCATTAATGTTCCACTCCAGCCAATCAGCATCCCAACCCCTCTCTGCACTCTTTCTGTGTCACCAGGCATGGACACCCAGCTTATAGTGTATGGTGGAACGTCGTTCTCCACCGAAAATCGATCATTTTCGAAACCTTGTAGTCACACATTAGTGACGTTCACAGTACAACAGAATGATGTTTTCTACTGTACTGCGAACGTCACACTGTGTCCTTGCGCAGCATTTGACAGTTAGGGCTCACTCCATAGACAGGACACATGGCGAAAGCAGCAATGTCGGGGGCAGTATTAATGGTTAGTGTGAAAACGTTCACAATGTAAATTCTTTTTTCCTTCTAGTAACTGTTTTTTTTCCAAAAACCACGTTCCACCATACACTATAAAGAAAAGTGCATGGGGAACAGTTGACAACAGGGCATCTTTCACCTCGTTGGCACTATGACAACGGATTACCTCTCGAGCTGCACTCTCGAGGTAATCCATCGTCATTGTGCCAACTCGGTGAAAGAATAGCCCTGTTGTCAACCGTTCCCCATGCACTATCCTATATGTGGTCTCATAGCAGTAGTGAAATCCTTCCCTCCCTGGAGGGGAACATTCTGTGGGATGCGCTATCCTCCTTCCCTCCCCTGTCTGAGCCTCCAAAAATTCAGGCTCATTCCTGAAACCAGGTCAATGGCATTGTGAGCTGTAGCCCTACCTCTGTGCTGACAGACTGGTATCATTAATGTGAATGGGACCCACAGGTTTTTGATGTACCCCTTTTGGCATTTATCTACCTAAATAATTCTTCATAATTATCCCTTACATTTAATGCTATTTTTCTTTCCATATCTCTTTTTGCTACTCTTATCTCCTTTTTACACTCTCTTACCAGCTTCCTGTATGGAGTAAATTCCAGTCCTTTTCCAGACCTCCTTTTTGTGCCTTTCTACATACCCTTTTTTTTTTTACCCTTTTCTATATATGCTTTTTTTATGCCTCTCTGTTTTAACAGTTTGTTAGACACTCTTCCCTTATTAATATACTTCTTTTGGATAGAGATATAGACAGACTCAAAGTCTAATAGTTTCCTATGTAAGCAATCCCATCTTAGTCAAATGTCAAGTTACTGAATGCTACTTTCCAATCCAACGCCATACTGAACTTCCTAAATTCTCAAACCTTGCTCTCTTGAAGTCCCTATATGTTGTGGTCCCATGATCCAGCTGTTCCTTTACCATCATGCTGCACTGTACCGTACTGTGTTTACTGTTACTCAATAGTTCTCTGACGTGGCACTCCCCTAAATCAAGCACCACATCCAGTATGTTATCACCGCAGGTGTTTTTATGTACCACCTGTTCCAAGCCACTACCTTCAAAAGTTAGTAAGAGGTCCTTTCTGAGCTTGAAACTACATGCATTATTCTTCCAATCTATTTCTGAAATGTTTTTGTCACCCATAACTATTATGAACATATGAAATTTGCCAGCAGATAAAGGCCTAGAGGTCTATCAAGTCTGCTCGAATGTGCAGCTAGCACCCCTTATTCTGCATCTGCCCCTCCCTTCCACACTCCCCCTTGTCCTATCCCATCCCCTTTTGAAGCAGTCCATTGTTCTACTGGATACCACTTCTGCAGGTAACGCATTCCACCCAGCCACCACCCTCTCTGTAAAAAAGTGCCTCCTCATCTCCCTCCTGAACCTTCCTCCCTCCAGTCTCATATCATGGCCCCTGGTGTCCCTCCCCTCTATTACTTGGAACAGCACCTCTGTACCTGTCTTGTTTATTCCTTTCAAGAACTTAAAGATTTCAATCAAGTCCCCCATCCCTCCTCTCCTCCAGCGAGTACATGTTCAACTCCCTCAGCCTCCTCTCATATGATAAGTCCCCCAGCCCCTTGATCATCTTTGTCACCCTGCGTTGCACCCCCTCAAGTAAATTAATGTCCCTCTTCAGATATGGATGCCAGTATTGCACGCAGTACTCCAGGTGCGGTCTAACTAATGACCTATACAGTGGCAAAATCACCTCCTCCCTCCTCGAGGATATACCCCTTGCAATACAACCCAGCATTTTGTTGGCCTTTGCAGCTGTCTTCCTACATTGTGCCAAGTTGTTCATTGACCCTGTAATGAGCACCCCCAGATCATTCTCCTCCTCTGTCTGGGATACCTGCACTCCCCCCAGCTGGTAACTCCTCCTTGGGTTCTTCATCCCAAAATGCAGCACCTTGCACTTTTTGGCATTAAACCCCAGTTGCCAGGTGTCTGACCAGATTTCAAGCTTTGCCACATCATCCTGCAACCCCTGCCATCCCCCTAGGTCATCCACCACCGCTCCTACCTTGGTATCATCAGCAAACAGACTGATCTTGCTCTTGATGTCCAATGATATGTCTGCAATGAATATCCCAAACAACGCTGGTCCCAGCACTGAGCCCTGTGGAACACCGCTCATCACTACTTTTGGGTATGAGAGCTCCCCACCCACCACCACTCTCTGTTGCCTTCCCTGAAGCCAGTTCCCTACCCATCTCACCAGTTTTGTACCCGCCCCGTGCCTTCTAACTTACTTCCCAGCCTTCCATGTGGCACCAAGTCAAATGCCTTACTGAAGTCCAGATACAGGACATCTACTGCATGGACCCTGTCCAGTTGCCTAGTTACCCAGTCATAGAACTCCACCAGGTTAGTTTGGCAGGATCTGCCACATATGAAGCCATGCTGTCTGCTGTCCTGTTACTCTCTCCTTCTTCTTGTTTGAATCTATGCTTTTTGAAAGTATCTCATCCTTCTCTGGTGCCCAGTTTTGAGGCCTATAATATAATCCCAGGTGAATATTTTGAGCCCTCTTGATACCAACTTTTAATTTAGATTCAGTTTCTGTTCGGCTAGGAATATAAAGTTTTCTGAGTCAAAGACTATGAATACTCAGATTTGAATATTGTTTTAAGACAACTGGTCACTCTATGAACTAAGTCTGATTAAATGGTATGTTTTTGTTGTTACAAGGCCTGGCCTGCCATATAGTATTTCAGGACTGCAAAAATAATTTTGAGCATACTAAAGCATTAGGAAAGAGTAGGGAAATTTCACTGGTGTCCTGGCCAAATTTCCCTAATTCATTAAAATACCACCAAGAGCTTAATCCCGTTTGCATCTGTATCTCCCCCCCCCCCACCATTGAAATAAGGCTGAAAATAGGCAGTGTTGTCTAGCCCTCCTTTTCCAGTCAGCAAACACTAATTAAAATAAATCCCCACATCTGTGGGAGTGGCTTCTATGTTGCCTTAACCTAGCTCCCAATCAGGAGTTTCAGAGCTCCTCATAGCTTTAAATAAATAAAAATAAGCCCATCCCCCCAGCTTTCTGACACTACCACAGGAGCTGTGTCATATTGGTAGATCCAGCTGCAGCTTTGTTTGGTGGCTCTGGACACATTGCTTCTGCTGTAGTTAATTCATTGTGGTAAAAGTTTTGCACATTCTAGGTGCATGGCTACATTAGTGATCAATAGTTTTTGAACTATTGTCTGTCTCCATGCACTATTGTGAGTCGCTATGGACTTTGAGAGTAACGGTATACAAATATTAACCACATTAGAAGGATATAGTCAGAAAACATTGACTCCAAGGGATGAACTGTTGAATGACAATAGTTATATTGTCCAAAGCCAAAGGCTGAGGCCAGCATGACTATTAGAAGTCAATAGTTTATCCCACGAGGTCAAGATTTTCCCACTATTTCTGAAAATAGCTCTGCTCAATATCTATTTTATTAAACCTTGTCTGAGTTACATTGCCCTCCATAGATTAAACATTCATTTCTTCTTACCTTCATTTCCTGGTCTTGGCACTGCAACCAGTTTGTTTCTTAACAAAAAGGAATTCACTGATGCTAGTGGGTACACACACAAATATACACACACACCTAGTGCATTTGTTTAAAAAAGAATTCCCCGACGCTAATGGTCCTCTCCTCTTCCTGCTTCCCTTTTTAAAAGTAACATTTCCCTGATAGTCTAGTGGCTCATCCCTCTCCTGATCAATTTCATTACTTGTTTTTTGTTTATTTAAAATTTGGTGAATCAAGCCAGTCCATCGGCACAGTGGTAGTGCTTCCACTCACAACGCCAGTGACCCAAGTTCAGCAGTGAGCTCAGCACATTGGAGATCTGATGGGGGAGAAGGACTGAGTGTCTGAAGAACCACTCTCCTCCTCTGTGGTGGGAGGGATTGCAGGGCCCATCGTACACCTGGCCCCTAGCATAAAGCTAGAAGAAAGGCACCCGGGACTGCCATAGAATGAACAGGAGCAGCAATCGGACACTGATGCATGGCACGCAGGTGCACGGTTCAGGCTTCATGGCATCATTGCACACTGCAACCCTCGCAGAAGAAAAGCAGAAAATCCTTGGTGGCAGTGTTACACCTGGACTCTCGCAGTCCCTGCACTCAACTAGCTGGGCTCACCAGTCCAACTACTGGATCCAGTTCATAGCCATGAATTTGGGGACCCTGAAAACCCAGCCAGAAGCACCAGGGGTACTGGCTGGCAGTAAGTCTGGCGTACATCAGTGTGATGGGACTAGGGAGTCCAGGCTGATGGGGGCTGACTGAGATGTGGGAAGGGAATAAATACATAAAATATAATTTGATAAATTTGGGGCAATGACCCATTTTCATGGGTGAGCAGATAGATCAATTATAATGATCTACCGTATGAGTGTAACCCCCCTGTTACCCAGGGTTACTAGAATCCCAGTAAGACCTAGTGGTAGGCAGGGAAGGCAGCTCGTGAAACTCCTGTTAAATGGATTTCACACTGTCTCACTCTGTTCTCAGTCTCAGCTGACACTGAGGGATGACATAATTTAGAACTGTCGCAGCTGCATAACCCACACTGGAATGTTGCAGTTGGAGGTTAGAGTAGAACGTTGGGGAATTTGAAGTCAGTCTGGGAGAGAGTCTGTAGAGTGCAGCAGAGGTGCTCTGCTGAGTGCAGGCCCTCAGAGCTCTAAGCTCTGGTAAAGAGCTACTTCTCTTTTTTTTTATGAGATGTATGTTTTCACCAGAAGAGGAACACAAGAACTGTATATTGAAGTGGTGGAGACCACTTTCAATGGTTCAGGGCCCCATACCCGCGGGGATGGGGGGAAGGTATCAGCCTGTTTCAAGGGGCAAACCCCTTGGTCCAGCTAAGGAAAAGAAGCTGCCTGTTTAAGTTCGTGCTGAGGCACTAGAAGCTCTGAAAGAGAGTTCTTTGAGGAGGAAACACCTGTGGGGTGCCTACAACCGAAGGGTAAGTTCGCTCTGCTAAAGGGCCATGTGTTTTCACCTGCATCAAGATGAAACTAAAGGGACTGATACTGTGGGGTCAGGAAAAGACAGCCAAGTACAGTTTGGAAGATGTGGGGAGTGGACTGCTTAACTCTGTGGGGGGGTCTAGAGTAATGGACAAAGCCACTTATTAAGTATGTTCAAGTCCAGCACATATGGGATGTAAAGACAGTAGATTGAATGTGAAATACATTTAAAAGAATCTACACAGCAAAGTTTTAAAGGATGAGGTGTTTACAGTCCAGAGAAATGGCCAGGTATGAATTGTGGGAGCGAGAGTTGGGAGACCCCCCCATCAGTAGTAACCAAATTCACCTCTACGTATTTGCTCTGGAACACCTGTTGCTTTCTCTCAGGTACTTGGCCAGTGCCTGAGGAAAGTATCCAGACGTGGGATTGATGAAGAAGATTCCCTTATGGAGCAGAAGTGCTCATAGGTGGTTTAGGGAGCCACCAGTAAATGTTTCCATGCTATATGGAAAGTGTCCAAGTGGCTGGCAAGGGAGCCGAGCCAGGGAAAACCCAGAGCAGTGTACAAGTTCGGGCTGTGTGCCCAGTGTGTTTCACAGCCTGAGGGCTAAAGTGATGAGGATGTGTTCTGGTCTCCTTTAATCTGCATTACCAGGAGTGTAGCCCTGTGGGGGTCCATCTATGCTTTTTTTATTCTGTCGGATGTGAATAAAAGCCACACTTTAGAATCCCACTTCTGGTATTGGACATTACAGTTATTGCTTCATTTGTCCAGAGTTACTTGGGTGCCCCTGTTGCAGAGTAACCAAACCTAGCCAATGTGCCGAGTGACATATTCCTCCCCGAACCAAGCCCACCTGGTAGAGCTGTCTGATAGAAACGGCATACCTGGTAGGGGTTACACAAGGTTAGATATAAACAGTATTACATTCCCATTAACCATTATCAAGTAGGTGCTTTTTTAGAGCATATCTAAAACTAAAAATAGAGCTATTATTCATTGTTGATGAGACTGGTAGTGAATTGTAAAATAAAGCCAATTTATAAAAAATGGTATTTTGACCAGTAGTGGTTTTCATTCTAGGTATGGAAAATTGACAAATCATGGCTGAGTAAGTAGAGACAGAATTAGTATAATTTTGAAAAATAGAAAGAAATGAGGCAGGAACACAATCCAAAGCCACTTTTTTTTAGTAATCAACCGTATTTGTAGCAAATATCTTAGTTACAGCAGAACCCATTTGATTGTATAATGCACAGTAATGTGTATGGCAAGGTCGTTGTGCTGCAAATGTTGTCACCTGATTGTACAGGGTCCTCACAATAGACAGTAATCCCTCTCCTGTCAAATAATAAAACAAAATACTATATCATGGTCAGTAGGAAACTCTGTGATAGTAGCATCCTTGTAGAGGTTGTAAATAATGGGTTTAGCCTACATAAAGCTCCCCCTCTTTGATTGATGTACTATGGAAGAAATAGGCAGGCGACTGTATTCACAAAGGGCAACGCAGGATGTGCATCAGGCTTTGTGGAAAACCCAGTGGTTGGCTCAAATGCATTGAAAATTTTGCTGCACACTGCACCCAATTCAAGAAGATCGGGCACATTTATGACAATTTTCCTGATTTATGGCAGCTTGTGCCCAAGACCCATAAAAAGGGTACCTGAGATTGCACGGGATTGAGAATCCCAATTGCTTGCAAGGGAATGTCATAAGCCCCATGCGCCATACGTTCGGCACACCCAGGGCTTGCAGAATTCTCTGCCTTTTTGGGAATCCAGCCCGTGATTTGTAGGAGAGGGAGTTGCCCATGGTGAGGCCTAGATATTTAAAGTCCTTTACTTATTCAGTCTCTGCACTCTTTAAGGTGCATAATGAAAGAACTAGATCAATGGTCAGCCTTTTTATGTGGTTATAAAAAACATAGATTTTTTGTTTCTTTTAAGGCATTCATCACCAGTTTGTTTTTAAGAAACCAAATCTGAAAATTTACAAAGTTAGAATGTAATGATTCCTTTAAATCAGGTAGGCTGGACCCACTTGTGAGGATCACTGCATCATCAGCATAGAGAAAAATGTTATTGTTATTATAAATATTACAAAATGTATTCAAAAATGTACTAATTAAAAGGGGCCCCAGTACTGACTCCTGGTGAACACTCAAGACAACAGGGGATGAAGTTGATAAATGCCCTAAAATTTTTGTTCTTTGAGTTTGCCCATATAAATAACTCTGACACCAGCCCACCATGTCACCAGACATACCCAGTTTGCTAAAGGCAGCAAAAGGCAGTTCATAATTCACAAGATCAAAGCCCCTAGTGAGGTTCACAAAGATGGCCTATAAAAACTGGCCCTTACTGAGGGCCTCATGAACCGCCTATGTGAACCTCACCAAGGCCTTCACTGTGCTATGTCCAGGATGAAATCCATGCTGGGCCAACATCAGTGCATCATACTCAACTAGGTAGTCCAGCAGCTGATCAAAAACAATTTGATCCAATACCTTTGTCAGGGGAGTCAATAAGGAGATAGGGTGATAATTGTGTACATTTGCCTGATCCCCAGATTTGTGAACTGGCAAAACCACAGACTTTTTCCAAATTATAGGAAAGTAACCAGAGCAAAGGGATACATTAAACATTTGAGATAAAGGAAAACAAATGATATCTGCAGTGATCCTCACGAGCATATAGTCCTCATCCACACCAACCAAGGGCTGAGAGTGTCATTTTAAAAGATAAGACATTACCTCTTGGGAGTTCAAAATCCTAAAATAAAACCCTGGATGCATGTGGGAGGGAGGAATGGAATTGTTACCCTCACTGCTCTTTAAGGCTCCCTCGTCATTATTCAGGATATATTTTGACAAGCCAGTGAAGAAAGTATTGCATTTATCTACAACAGCTTTAGGCTCAGCCAATATCCCAGTTGGTAAGATTTAAATTTGGGAAAGTGTTTTTTTTTTTATCTAAAATTTCATCAGGTCCCAGGTAGCAGCAACACTCTTTCCAGCAAAACATTTTGTTTCTCAAAGAAAAACTATTGCTCTAGTTATCTAAACTTAGATGTGCAATAACTGCAGGCTTATTTGTATGCCTCAAGTATGGCCATAGCCTGGGTCTCTCTAAAGGCTTTCCCTTTCATGTCTGTGTCTCTCATCAGATGAAACAGTTCTGGGATGACCCGTTTTTGCGTATTTGCCTTGATTCTTAACTTTTTTATCCAGATGAGTCTATTAAAGATCATATTAAAATGGGTACAGAAGGAATTTAGTGCATCATTCACATCTGTAAAGTGTGCCAAAAATGACCAATCGACAGAGGTTAGGGCCTCCCAAAATTTAGTGACATCCAATTTTTTAATGTTTCTAGTGTTAATAAACACTGTGGGAACATAAGTCTTGTTTGCATTCCAACAACAATACATAGGGCTATGGTCACTGATACTATCAGGTAAAATACCTGAATGCATTACTTTTGAAGAATAGAAACATAGAAACATAGAAGTTGACAGCAGATATGGACCACGAGACCCATCCAGCCTGCCCATTTCTTTTTCTACCCTATGAATGTGCCATTGGCCTTTGCTCTGTTAATGGCCTATCTAGTCATACTCATCTGTATCACTCCCTTATGCCTATCCCATGCTTGTTTGAAGCCCTGCACTGTACTCATATCCACCACTTCCTGAGGTAGGCCATTCCATGCATCCACCACCCTTTCTTTAAAAAAGAACTTCTTCACATCAATCCTTAATCGGCCTCCCTCTAATCTCATGCTGTGTCCTCTTGTCCTGCTATTTTTCTTATATTGAAACATGTTAGACTCTTTCACCTTGTTAATGCCCTTAAGGAGTTTGAATGTTTCGATCATATCACCTCTCTCCCTCCTTTACTCTAAGGTATACATATTGAGCTCCGTTAATCTGTCCTCATATGTTTTCTGATGCAGTCCCTGCACCATTTTGGTGGCCCTTCTCTGGACTGCCTCAATTTGGTTAATGTCCTTGTCAAGGTGTGGCTTCCAGTACTGCACGCAGTACTCCAGATGGGGCCTAACCAGTGTCTTGTAAAGAAGGATTATTATCTCCCTCTTCCAGCTTGTGATACCCCTACTAATGCACCCCAACATCCCCCTAGCCTTACCTACTGCTTTAGTGGTCTGCTTGGATGATTTCAGGTCATCAGTGATGATGATGCCCAAGTCTCTTTCTTCCCATGTGACTGCCAGCAACTCCCCTCCCAGACTATAGGTGGCTTCAGGGTTTCTCTTCCCTATGTGCATGATCTTGCACTTCTTTGCATTAAACCCCAGTTGCCACTCTTTCGACCATTTTGCTAGTTTATCCAGATCTCTTCTCATTCTGCCCATCCCATCTGGATCATCTACTCTGTTGCAGATCTTGGTGTCATCTGCAAACAGACAAACTTTACCCTCCAGTCCATCTACAATGTCACTGATGAAGATATTGAAGAGGACTGCCAAAGGACTGATCCCCGGTGTACCCCACTTGTGACTTGCATCTCTTCTGACTGTATACCATTTACCACCACTCTGTGTTTTCTGCCCATCAACCAATTTGCCATCCAGTTGACCAACTTCTGACCCACCTGTGCCTACCCTGCTTATTAATCAATCTTCTTTGTGGAACAGTATTGAAAGCTTTGCTGAAGTCAAGGTAGATGACATCAACTGCCCCCCCCCTTGGTCCACAACTCTGGTTACCCAGTCAAAGAAATCTATGAGATTAGTTTGACAGGACCTTCCTTTTGTAAACCCATGCTGTCTTGGATCCTGTGCTCCTATGGATTCCAGATGTTGCACTATCCTTTCCTTAAGGACTGCCTCCATAATCTTGCCCACTACTGAGGTAAGACTGACTGGTCTGTAGTTCCATGCCTCCTCCCTGCTACCAGTCTTGTGGAGCAGGATCACAAGAGCCCTTCTCCAGTCTTCTGGGACCTCGTCTGTGCTCAGAGACTCACTAAACAGTTCTTGATAATGGCTCTGCTAGTTTCACCCTTAGCTCCTTTAGTACACTGGGATGTATGCCATCAGGTCCCATTACCTTGTCCACCCTGAGCTTATCAAGTTCTTGTAGGACCCTTTCTTTTGTGAAGGGACTAGTGCACACCTCCCTTCCCCTGTGTCCATGGTGCAGAGCTGTGGGCCCTGCTCTACTTTCTCTTCAGTAAATACTAAGCAGAAGTATCTATTTAGGATAGCTGCTTTTACATGGTCCTCCTCATCACATGCCCCCTTATCCCCTTTGATCTTAGCAATACCCCCCTCTGGACTTTCTCCTTTCACTAATGTATCTATAGAAAGTCTTGTCACCTTCTTTTACTGTTTGTGTTAGTGTTTCCTCGGTTTGGGCCATTGCCTACCTTGCTGCCTTCCCTACTTTCCTTAGGGAAGTTTGGTATGCCTCCCTATCTTCATCCTGCTGTGTTCCCTTTTATTTCCTGAAGGCCAGCCTTTTGGCTCTGACCTTGTCTGCTACTGTTTTTGAGAACCAAAGTGGTTTTCTTCTTCTTTTGCACTTCCTTTTCTCTCTAACACAATGGGATGTTGCTTCAAGTATTGCATCCTTAGTGCTTGCCCATTTTGCCTGTTCCCTCCCACCTGTATTTCTTTTTGCCAGGGCTAGCTTAACTCTGTTGGCCATCTTATCAAAGTCCGAGACCAAAACCCAGTCTATAGTCATTGAAGAGCCAGTCTTGTAGTTGATCCTTGTGGGACCATTGATTATCTGGGTGAGCCTATAATTAAGTAATTCATTCTTATATTTTGAAAAATGTTTCCCGTTCCAGTTTAAATTCATATCTCCCATAATAATTAGCTCACAGTTAGAGGGAATAGCTTACTATACTTACAAATCAATCAAGTCCTTCTTCCTGAAATCTGATGGTGGGTGCATTTATGACTGCTAATGAAACAAATTTCTTTTGTCCCAATTCTAGGGTTAATGGCAGAAATTCACATGTAGTGAAACAGTTTTTAAACTTGCTGTAAAGCACTGTCAAATAATTCTTAACATAGAGCAAACACCCTCCCCACCAACCATTTCTGTCACTACAAAAGATATAACCATTGAGACTGACCACAGAGTCAGACATTTTTCCCTGTTAACAACATCTCAGTGAGTGCAGTAAGTTCCAGTTAATAATAGTGTGTCCAAGTCACATAGCCATCCCATTTAGCCAATAGACTCTGTGGGTGGGATATTCAGAACTGCGCCAGGCAGGGGCGCAAGCCGGGCCAGCGCAACTGGGATGTGCCAGGGTGTGGTCTGGGTGATATTCAATGGTGCTGCACCATGGCACCGCACTGTTGAATATGGCACATGGCCACCCGCATTAGTCATGGTACAGTGGCACTGTGCCAGCGCAAGTGGCCAGAGAGGAGCAGGGGGATGCGCTAGCGCAAGTGCCGTTGTGCTAGGCACAGATACCACGATATTCAGCAATGGACATGCAAATGAGGCCTTAATGTATGCAAGGCAGAAATGGGGCCATTTGCATGTCATTATGGCCCCATTTGCATGCAGGTGTGCTGATTCCCTGTGACTTGCACCTGGCGCCCTGCCAGGCTGCAGCCGTCGGGGACTGACGCCCCCTGCCCCTCACCAGCAACATGCCCCATTGCCCAATTGTGGGTTGTAATAATTGTTTAACTCCCTGGTGGTCCAGTGGACCTAACTCCTTGCCCAATCACAGGCTGTACAATAATGTTAACTCCCTGGTTGTCCAGTGAACCTAACTCCTTGCCCAATCACAGGCTGTACAATAATTGTAACTCCCTGGTGGTCCAGTGGACCTAACTCCTTGCCCGATCACGGGCTGTACAATAATTTTAACCGCCTGGTGGTCCAGTGGACCTAACTCCATGCCTGATCGCAGGCTTTAAAATAATTCTAACTCCTTGGTGGTCCAGTGGTACCCGTACCCCCCTCCCAACCCACTCATACCTACCACCCCGCTCCCCACCCTGGTCAGTGGTGAGCGGCAACACCCCACCCGCAAGCTGCCCTGCCACCCGCCGACTGACAGTGTACAGTACAACTGCACACCCATTGGTCCACAGCGTACTGTACTACACAGTGCCGATATGTGAATGGTTCCATTCAAAATATGTGTGTATAACCAATACAAGTCTACTATGTAAGCAGTCCCACACATGGAACACAAATTGCAAGGGGGCTTAGGCACACAAGTACATGCCCTTGCTGATATCAATACTGTAAGTACAGCTGACGTTGCTACATTAACATTAAAAATCTAGACACAGTATTGATCAAACACAGCAAGGGGAAACATGAGTGCTGCAGCTGTCTGCCACACTTCTGCAAACTGTCCAACTACCCACTCTGTTTTGCCACCATCACTAAGATACTACTAGGTAAATTTAAAACTAGAGTAAACTAGGCAGTCTTTGCCCAGAACCGAGCTGCCACCACAGTCGGGCCAATCTTTTCTTAGGGGGAGGCTGAGGAGATCTTATCAGCTGTAGCACCAACAGTGAACCCTGAGAAAAAGTAAAGAAATGCTTTCTGTTACATTCTTATTGAATTACCACCAAATTGTCCAGAACCTGCAGTCTATTGTTGAAAGCAGGTTAAAGGCTTATTTGGTGCTATGTTTGTTGTTTTTAAAATATGTATCTTAGAGCAGGGCTTGCACCACTCATGCAAGCACTTCACACGTGGTCACTGTGCAAGTGGTGTGGGCTTTTATCATGAGTTGTCCCACCCTCTGGACACTCACCTGGCTGCTGGCTCACCTTTGAGCCCACTGCCAGCATGAGGTAGATGGTAAAATGGAGCAGACAGTTCATGGGAATGTAGGTGGAACCTGCCAGCAGTCCAACTCTGACAGCAGTTCTTCAGGTCAGTGTAGTTGAAGCAGTGATGTTACTCTAGGGCTGCAAGCTGCTTTACTGTAGTGCTGGCAGCATTGGCTTTTATCATGAGTTGCCCTGCCCCCTGGACACCCCCTCGGCTGATGGTTCACCTTAAATGTAATTCTGCTAATTATGGTCTTATATACATCACTGAAACTTGGTGGGATCCTGATACTATTAGGAACTCAAGTTTACCAGGTTATAAGTTATATCATAGGGATCGACAAGGCCAGGTTGGTGGTGGGGTTTGTCTTTATGTTAGGAAGGATATAACCTCCTTTCAGCTCCCCATACTAACAATATAGAATCCATTTGGGTGAATATTCAGATCAAGGGTCAACCCCAACTGTTGGTTGGAACATGTTATAGGCCCCCATCAGCTAACTTCAACTATACTCTACTTTTACACAAAGAGATATCTGATATGGCCTCTAAAGGCAATAGTCTTGTCATGGGAGACTTTAATATGCCCTCTATAAACTGAACCACCTTATCTGGCAATACACATAGCGAAAAGGACCTGGTTGCACTTATTGTGGATATGGGCTTGGAACAAGTTATAACTGAGCCTACTCGGGGGGAGAATATATTAGATCTAGTTATTTACGAACATACGAACATACGAAATTTGCCAGCAGATAAAGGCCTAGAGGTCTATCAAGTCTGCTCGAATGTGCAGCTAGCACCCCTTATTCTGCAGCTGCCCTTCCCTGTTTCTAATATTGGGAGTACAGTATCTAATATTCATGATGGTGCCCCCTTGGATACTAGTGATCATTACTCTGTTTCCTTTTCTTTACTCTTTTCTCAGCAAAACCGGAACTTTACTGAATTCAAAAATTATGACAATGCTAAATTCAATAATATCAATACACATTTAAATAAAATTCCCTGGGAAGAAGTATTATCTCCTCTTTCTCTCGGGGAAGCTTGGGAGTATTTGAAATCTTTGATCTATTATCTAGAAGATCTATTTGTCCCCACTAAAAAGAAATAAAATAAGAAGGGGAAGATCCCTCTGTGGCTAAATAAAACTATAAAAAGACTAATTAATAGTAAACAAAGGCTATTTTTTCTTGTAAAAAATAGTGAGGGAGCTATCAAAGAAATGCAACTACTTCTTAAATATAGAAAAACTTTAAAACTCTTAAAACATGCTGTTTTACAATCTTAAAGGAAATTGGAGTTTCACTTGGATTCACTCCAAAGACATCTATAAATCATTATTCTCTTATCTCAATAACAAAAAAACTGAATAATAGATACACTGGTCCTCTATGGCCCTGTCCACACTACACCACTTACAGTCTGTAACGGTTCCAAACCATTACAGACCAGAACCGTTACAGTGTGTCCGCACTGCCGGCAAACAGTCTCGATAGCGGTTTGGAACCGTTACAACCTATCCACATTTGTGGGTGCCCTGTAACATTATAGCTGCACCCTATCCCACAATGCAGTTCGTGTTGCATTGGGGGAATACTGGAGCTACACACTCACACGCCCACACTATGGCTGATAACGCAGTATTGTCTCAGAATTCGCTGTTCAAACCAATTTCAGCGGTTTCAAATAACGGTTACGAAAACGCCTTCTGTAACATTACAGATGTAAACACAAACCATTTTGGTAACGGTTTGAGCCCTCTGTAACGTTACAGAGGCATAGTATGGACAGGGCCTATGTGTAAATAATTCTATAATTTCTACTGATAGGGGAATTGCTGATGCCTTTAACCATCAGTTTTGTTCTGTCTTTACTAAAAAAGAAGACCCCAAACTCTTTAGGCACTCAGTAAATAATATTTTGTTCTACACCATCTCTGAAGCTGACACCCTAGAGGCCATCCATTCCCTAAAAAGGTCATCCAGTCCAGAACCAGATAACATTAATCCAAGATTTTTGTTAGAAACAGCTGAAGCTATAACTAAACCTTTGGCCCTTATCTTTATCAAATCTCTTCATGAAGGTGTTATTCCCCATGATTGGGCAAATGCCACAGTCATACCAATATTTATTTATTTATTTTTATTTATTTAGTTTTTGTTGACCGGGTAAGTGCACTAGACAAATCCTGCCTATTTTCAGGCACGACCCAGGGAAGGGGGATACAGATGAATGCCAACTGAACTTGAACCAGATTAAGCTGTTGGTGGTATTTTTAGTGAATGAGGGAAATTTGGCCAGGACACCGGAAATTCCCTACTCTTTTGATAAGTGCCATGGGATCTTTAACATCCACCTGAACTACCACCAATCCAGGCAGATGGGACCTCGGTTTAACATCTCATCTGAAAGATGGCACCTCAGAAGTGCAGCACCCCTCTCATGCTGCACTACAGTGTCAGTACTAGGGTATTAACCCAAGTGCCAGATGTGGGAACTGAACCCACAGTCCTCTGATCTCCCAGCCTCAGAGGTGAGTGTGCTACCTTCTGAGCCACTGACACTGAAAAAATGTTCTTAGGTGGCCTTGAACCACCAACCTTTTGATTAAGGATCCAATGCACTACCTGATTGAGCCGCAGAGTCAACACTTAAAAAAGGTAATCGTTCCAAGTCTGAAAAGTATCGTCCAATAAGCTTACTGTCAGTTATAAGTAAATTAATGGAGAAAATTATTAAAAAGGAAATAATTTCCAACAATATAACTGACCAAACTCAACATGGATTTAGGCATGGGTACTCCTGTACCACGAATCTAGTAGCCTTTTATAATTACATAAGCATAGAACTTGATAATGGTAACCCTATGGATGTAATCCTTCTCGACTACAGTCGAGCATTTGATAAGGTCCCATATGATAAATTGCTTGACAAAATGTTGAAACTGGGATTTTCCCAGTCTGTAATTACTTGGGTCTCTGGTTGGTTGTCTAATAGACATCAACAAGCAAGTATAAACGGCACACTCTCTGATGTAGGGAGTGTTTCTAGTGGTGAGCCACAAGGTTCTGTCCTTAGACCAACCTTCTTTAACATTTTCATCAGTGATTTACAGGTTAATGCAGACAATCTCCTTTCAAAATTTGCTGATGATACTAAGCTGGGGAAGGGGGTCAGTATTAACAATCTCTTATAGGACCACTATTAAGAACAACTTAAAAACTATTGAAGAATGGTCAGATTCTAATGGGATGATACTTAATACAGATAAGTGTCATATATTACACTTTGGTAGGAATAATCCTAGACAGACCTCCTTTCTAAATTATATCCCTCTTCATGTTTCACTGATACAGCAGGATCTCGGAATCCTTGTTAATAATAAACTGTCTTTTTCTGACCACTGCACAAGGGTAGCTAAAACATCAAATGCATTGCTCACTCAAATTAAATGATCCTTCATCTATAGGATCCAGGAATGTATTATCCCCCTTTATAGGACCCATGTAAGGCCACATTCAGATTACAGCTCCTCTTTTTGGAGTCATTATCTAAGACAGGATAATGACAGAATTGAGAAAATTCAGAGGAGAGCTACAAAAATGGTTCCCCGGCTGTCCAATATGGATTATCAGGGTAGACTCCATGAAACCAGGTTATATTCACTTCAGTCGAGATGAATTAGAGATGATCTCCTTCTATTGTATAAAATTCAGAACTCAAGGGGTCTACTGCACCAGTGTGGTCTGAACTTTTCTAGTAGAAGAAGTGCCCCTCAGCTTCACAATAAGCAAATAGATGTGGCAAAAGCCAAAACTAATGAAAGGTTAAATTATTTCATGGTAAGATCCCCCAGACTTTGGAACACTCTTTCCCAAGATCTTGCAAATATTAATTCCATTCTTTCTTTTAAAAGAGGATTGGATAATTGGATGGAGGCTAACATCTCCAGGGTATAGCTATTCCCACCATGGTGGTGGGGGACAATCCCAATGGGCTACTGCCTTCTTTTGTCCTTTAAAACCAAGTAAACCAAGCACTACTCCCCCAATTTCAACACAGTGACCAGTATTTGGTTAGTTAGTTCAACATTTTTATCAGGAAAAGCATACTGAGCTAGTAACAGCATGTTTCCAGATGCATTATGGGAGAATGGAAATGGAGAACATTACAGTTTTGTGATAAAATCAATACGATAAAGGTGCATAGTACATTGTACTTAAAAACAGCAGCAGTGAAATAAAATACAGTAATTAATGACACATGATGGAGAACTAAGGAAATAAAAATAAAATGAAATGCAGTGCACATTTAGAGCAGCAGCAGAGAAATAATTATAAACAACAAGATAAGTAAGCAGGCATCTTGGGGCAGTAGCAGCAATGCGCAAAATGTTAAATTAGCTGCATAGGGAACCTGCAGTGGCACTGCAAAACATATAATTAACTGGGTGTTTTGAGCTGCCCTGTGCATAATCTAGGCTAAAGAAGTGAGGTGACTTAGGGAGACTAATAGAGGTAATTATATCAGGAGGAGTGAGTTGCAAGTATGGGTCCCAAGGTCATAGAAGAGGGTTTTTAAAGCAGAAGGAGAGGAGACAGAGTAAATAGCAGGGGCGAAGGTTGGGCCAGGGTCAAGAGAATCTGAAGGTGAAAGCAAACTGACCTACAGATGAATTTGTGTGGGGGACAGAGCAAGCATAAGTGACAGAGTTGTGGAGGGTGTAAGTGGGGGGAGGGGGTGGGTGAGAAGGGAGCTAAGATAAAGGGGGAATGTTCCAAACTAGACTTCTGAGATAAAAGAGGCACTGTTAGTGAGACCGCTAACTTCAAGAAAGGGGGTGAGGGGAAAGTGTAGCGGGAACAGTGGTAGGAGAAAGGGAGACAACCCAGTGTAAAATGGAAGAAGAAGAAGTGAAAAGGGGGATCCAATCACGCAATGCTGGATTTAGGTGCCTGACTATACTCAACATCCCTATAATCAAAGACCAAGAGAATCATCTTAACAATGATCTCTCTATCAGCGGGGAGTGGAATCCATGTTTTGTTCCTGTACAGCCCAACGAGTGTGGCGATTCTGATACATGGTGTCCTCCACTCACCTCCACTACCAATCACTATCTCACCTAAGTGTAATGACTTGTATTATCTAAGTGACTTTTTTGATAAAAGACTCTTGGATGATGTAAATCATTGCACTTGCATGAGATGGCAACCAGCAGTAGAGGTGAGAAGAGAGTAAATACCGGCCTCCATCTCAAAGTCAGAGGGGCAGAGCTGGGATGTCATGATCATGACTGGAAGGCAGTGAGCCACTAGCAGTAAAAATGGAAGTAGGGAGCACTCACCATTGGGAACCAGCACCATGTTTTATTTTTCTAAAGAGAATCATGGACATGTGCGACTTTAGCAGGCAATAGTTTTTATTACCATTGCATGTTGCTCGGAAAATTGCCAGTTGTTAGGAATTTTAGGAGGCAATAGGGCCTGCTATTTCTGGTTACGTGTCGAGATCTTGGACAATCAAAGGCCAGAATTTAAGTCTAAGATTTAATACTATACACATATTGACCAGAGTTGAGGAATATACTGGGAAAGTATTAATCTGTGGAAAGAACTATTGATTGACAATAGTTATATTACATAAAGCTAAATGTTGAGGTCAATATGACTATTGAAGGTCAATAGTTCATCCAAAGGGATCAGTATTTTTCCACTATACCCCAAACGAATCCTGGTAAATATTGTTTTTTATTAAACCTTGCCTAAGTTACATTATCAGTATGATGCTGCAGGTGTAGGATACTGCCTGTTGGAGCTTCCGGGTCTGTGTTGTCCCAGCTGTTGATATTATATATTCCTCAGGTATACCCTGTTATGCTAGTAGGCTCTTAATTATTTAAAAAAACTCCCCAGTCTGGGAATCTTCGTTCCCTTCTGGCCCCACAAAGTGGCGTTTTTTACCAGTGGTATTGGACACCTCCTTGCTCCTTCACCAGCAGCTTTACCTAAGCCCCTCGGGGCATACAATATGTAAACAATGCCCCCTGAGCTTTCCAGTTGCTGCAGGTGTGGTGTCCATCTATAGTTCAAGCCATATGCACTTCACTGACGCTGACCTCTGGCACTACTGCCCACACTCATGAGGGTCATGACAGGGGACTCGTTCATGCATTGTAGTACTTAGGATTGAACACAAACTGGTATAAAATAAGCTTCATGTTCACAATGTACCTGTTGAATGCATTAATTATGTGATGTATATTTGTAGTGTCATTTTGTATATTATGTTATCTTTATTGATTTATAATAATGGAGTGCTGTTTTTTCTCATAGGGAAACTCAGTTATAATTCACCATTATAGCCAGTTAGTTGTACTGCCAAACACACGCCAGGTTTCTCTGACTGTAGGCATGAGCATGATGCTTAGTCATAAAAAATAAACGCTCAGGGCGAAAAAAATAGCACACAGCACTTATATAAAGTAAGGCATGGGCTGGTGTATAAAACTTAAATTTTGAACACATCCTCGGTGTGGGATGCATTTATAAACTCCTCAAACTTCCCTCTCGGGGTTTATGTAGCATTCCACATCTAGGGTGCGTATAATAGTCTCGTGATACACACCACCCCACAAATTATTCTTACATAATGTAACTAGTGCTTTATATAACAAGACCACCCTGTAAACAGGGTGTTGTTGCCCTAATGGTGATTTACTACCTAACCCTGTCTGGAAGGATTCTTGTTAGTACATGTAGTTGTGCAATAATTTTTTTATTGCCTGTTCCTATGAACTATTGCCTGTTGTCAAGTAACCCCAAGACATAATCATTGCCTGATTAGCTGTGTATATATACCCTGTATTGAATGATGGCCCTTCCAGTCCTACTGTTTATCAATGATTATGTCCCAACTGTCTGTTGATGGTTCACTCACCTGCTATACCCACAAACGTATTACATGGATTACCTGCTTTTTATGGCTGTATGGTGCAAAGTGTAAGAAGCATTGCTTTATTGTCATATCTGTAATTCAACTGTCTATTGATACGTTTACTCACCCACAGTAACCACAAATGTATTGTTTGGATTACCTGCTGTTCATTACTGTCTTATGGTGTGAAGTGTAAGGTGCCTTCTATTACTGTCATGTCTGTAAATGTATTGTGTTAAATGTATTTAGTTCTGGGTCGCCCCTGAAAAAGGGACTGTAAAGGCATCAGTGGGCCTACCCAGTTACCAAAATTAAAATAAATAAATGAGGTCAATAATGTAAGCAGTTCTGGTCATGTGAGCAGGTCTGGGCCAATTAGGAAGCAGCTTCAATGTCAACAGTTTAATAAAGCAGCCTATTTTAATTATGTAATGGCTTTTAGCAAATGGAAGGGCTCCACTGTAATCCAAGATTTAATAAACTGAACTATTGCCCTTAAACAGGATAATAGTTCGTATAGAGGGCTATAGTGTGCATTATGATGTCATGCTGCATTCCAGTCTATGCCTCAACTCTGTATAGTACTGTATTAGAATAAAACATAGACAGACAGTCTGACAGACAGTTGCATGGGAAGACAGGCAGAGAGATTATATTTATTTATTTATTTCTGCATACATGGATTTAAGACATAATGCAGTAATCACATTTACAGCTGCGACCCGTGGAAGTAATGGTGAGGGAATAAAACCAGTGGAGGATAAAATGATCTTCAGCTTTAAGTCTGGCCTAATAACCAAGGAAATTGATATGATCAGTGAAAAAAAAAGGAACACAGCTTTATATCTCATACCAGCATGGCAACTTTGTTCTTTTTTTTTGTTAAAGACAGAGTTAAAAGTGGGCGAACAAGAAACACAAAAAGAATGCATGAATTCCAGGAAGATGGTAGGAGGTTGTGGGGGAGGATTGATTAGGGTTTGATTTTTTTTTTTTTTTTTTTAGTTTTATTTTTCGAAAAGGGAATGTGGCACTTTTTTACTCCTGGCCAGTAGGAAGCAGAAAGCACTGAGTGGAATATGAATGACGTGTTTTCCCCACTGTCAGCAGCTCTGTCAGGCTGTTCATTTTGTTGAGAGACAGTTCCTAATTGGGATGGATCGCAATCTTTGAACTGCGGCCCTATTCAGTTCCCCATGGGATTGCTTCTTCTGATTAGGCAGCGAAAGTGTTCCTAACCAGCACAGACTTAACCATTTCAGAGCCTGTCTGGCTCTGCAGCAAAATACAGAGAGATAGTCATGCATACTTACTGCGCACATTTGTGTACACAGTTTTAAAGAAACTGTCCAAAACAACATGCTGTTTTTTTTAAACATTACACTTATAATCTGGAGTATTTAATTTAGTGTAGGCCACTGAGTAGTGTTGGTGTTTGACCTGTTATTTAGGACATAAATATAAATGTCTGTTTAGAGAGAAGATGAGAAACCTGGACTAGTAAAAATCTGATTTTTGTGTAACAAGTGTGGGATGGGGGAGGGCAGCAGTAGGAGAGAGTGTATACAAAACTGACATTTTTGGCTACACTCCTGGATAGACATAGCACACGTCTTCTTCCTACCGAAGCATCCCAGAGGGAAACAGACTGTGGAACATATGGACTAAAACACTCCACCCTGGTGAGGTATTTTGACATTCAACTGTTCCTGGAGTGGGGGTGGGACATCAAATCTCAGATGGAGGAGGGCACTTGTTTCTCATGTGCTGCTTTGCTTTGGTGTACCACCCAGTTCTTCAATTTTTCGCCACTGATTGGTAATTCTGCTGTGGTACTGCCTTGTATTCATTGTAGATAGGAGTCTCTGGTATGCAATTCATTGGAGAGCAGTCAAGTGCTGACTGGAAAAGGGAAGCTCACCTTAGCATTCATCTGCAGTAGTTGCAGGGGCTCTAGGCAGCAATAAGGATGTTGAAAGCTGGGCAAACACTCATCTGGCATAACGCATGATATGCTGCCAATGCTTCCAAGTGCCTCGAACTCCCAGTTCAAATGCAAGGAGATAAAAAAAATATAAAGACATTTAGTATTTTATTAATGTCTTTCATTTTGTGGTAGCTGGTGAGGTAGGGTGATTTGAACAAGTATGATTTTTTTTCTGGCCGATACACATTTCGCTTTTTATATTGACTGTGGGCTAACAGAAGTTCACTATCAGCGTTTAATGTTGCCTCCTTTTGGTGTAGGCCTTATTTAGACTTTACTGAAAAAGAGTAGATGCTCAGTACCTATTTCTCTTTTGTTTTCATAATTCATTCCCCCTACTCCATCCTTACCTTAAACTGCTGTCATTTGCTTTTTCACATGTATGAAGTGATGATAACATTGCACATTTCCTCCCAGTCGTACTCTGCCACTGTCAAAGAGATTACAACAACAGTGAATGCTGACCCACTCACAAATATCTTATGTGTGGACTGTTCCTCTTGCCTGGTACACTGAGCCCTTGGACCGCAGTACAGTTTCAAGAGTTTGCATCTCACGCTATGAAACTGTACCATCCCAGACTTCAAATTCATGGTGCTTTTAGCAGTACAGGATCCCCACAAATATGCATTCCTCCACACAAACGTAATTTCTTTTCTTTCAGACTGATCAGTATGCAACATGTTCCCCCTCTGAAGCTGATTATGTCATTTCCCGACCATGTTGATGATATCGTAGTACATCACCAGCAGGCTCTTTGCAATCTTGTTATTAACCAGTCATGGTTAGCCTGATGCAGCCCAGCAATGACTTGCTAAAGCTGTACTGCAGCCTGTCAT
This sequence comes from Neoceratodus forsteri, assembly GCA_016271365.2. NCBI lineage: Eukaryota > Metazoa > Chordata > Ceratodontiformes > Ceratodontidae > Neoceratodus > Neoceratodus forsteri. The sequence continues at coordinate 225,960,738 of CM057450.1, read as the reverse complement.
CATTCTAAAGGGGAATAATGTAGATCTAGAGAGGCAGTGTAGTCAGTGGTTAGAGTACAAGCTGTGGAGGAAACAGATGCCATACTGAAATCCCACCACAGCTGCCAGCTCATTGACTGACCATAAGCAAATGTGTCTGATCTCACTGAGCCACAGGCCTTTGGTAGAAGCAGGATTTCACTGAAAGTGAGATGTCGCATTTCAGCTGAGCAGTCCTGTCCAAAACAATATTATTTAGGACAGAAATATAAATGAGCAATCCTGACAGAATACACTGTGAAAAAGATCTTACCTCAGTACCTCACAAGCTGCCTAACTCCCTGCATCCCTAGTGCCTATTCTCTCAGAAGTCATACCGTCTTATCTCTGGCTAGCCCTAAAGTTAAAACGCGCTTTGGTAGAGCCTCAATAAAGCTTCACTCTTCCTACTCTCTGGAATAAGATCCAGAAAACCTTAAGGCTCACTTCCCCTGTCTCATTCTCCCTCTTCAAATCCTTGTCCCTGAGGACTTTCTCCGAGGTCTGTCATTGCTTCAAGTCAAGCTCTTAACATCACAGTTTGTTACTGCTTTAATTTCTGGACTTAAACCTCAACCATTACCTGAGGCAATTTGAGTCCTCCCTTCTGTCATTGTCCAAATCAAGGTCCAAACATCACGATCTGTCTTTACTTCAAATATTGGACTTAAACCCCAACCACTGCCAGTGGCATCTGTCATGTTTCTCCCTTAGAAAAGTCCTTCCTTCCTAGGCCATCATGTCCACCCTCTCCTATCTCATTTGGCCTTCCCTCCCCACTCCTTATCCTCCCCTCCCCTTCCCACCCCACTTGCCAGGACATGCCTACAGTACTTATCAAAGGACTCTTACATCTCAATCTTCTTCACACTTTAACGCTAGAGGGACTGCCACTCCTGCTCACAGTGACTACTCCAATGATGTTTACTGTATAAACATTAATTCATTACCTTACATCCATATATCTGTATCTATGCAATTGTATTTAAATGGCATTACCTCCTGTTGAACCCATTGCTATGTTCTGGTAGAAGTATCTTGTTTCATGTGATGGTTATATGTTATTATGTTGTTGTTATTATTATTATTATATGATTGTTATGTACATTCACTCAACCTGTTATGTGATAACCCTGTTGGCAACTGTTTTGCCCCAGGTCCATCTTGTAAATGAGCTTGTCTCTATGATGTTCCACCTGGTAAAGTAAAGATTTTGATTGATTGATCCATTGATCTTACTTAAGAGAAGAGCAATGGAACCAGAGACAAATTACTGAAATGACATGTTGCTGACTTGAATGTCCAGTAACATATCAACTCTTTCCCACTATGATATTTTTTCTGAAAGCAGGAAGAGGGTAGAATTGGATCTGGTGGCTGGCATGGCATAAACTATGGATTTCTGGTCCAGGTACCAAATATCAGGCTACCCTTGCTTTTATGTGGCATGACCCTGTTTCAGTACTCATATTGAACTGCACTGTGCGATAGTCACTGGATCCCAAGTGGTCACCCACCCTGACATCTGTAATTCTGTCCTCATTGGTTAGAACCAGGTCCAGAATTGCTCTCTCCCGGGTTGGATCAAGAACTAACTGCCTGAGGCCTGCCCTTAGTAGGGAATCCAGGATGTCTCTGCCCCTGACCATTGCAGCCGCTTGGATGCGCCATGCTTTCTGGCCCATAGGAGGCTTGTAAACAGGCTAGGCAGCCTGGAAGTGGGTTCCAAGGTAGCAAACTGGCTTAGAAATTGGTTAAGGAATAGAACACAGAGAGTGGTTGTAAATGGTGTTCATTCTGAGGAGAAGAGGGTGACCAGTGTGGTGTCACAAAGATCAGTTCTGGAGCCAGTCCTCTTTAATGCCTTCATAAGTGACATCACAGTGGGGCTGGAAGAGAAGGTATGCCTCTTTGCAGACAACACTAAGATTTGCAACAGGGTTGACACCCCGGGGGGGGGAATGAGAAGGGACTTCAGCAGGCTTGAGGAGTGGTCAAGAGTGTGGCAGCCATAATTCAATGCAAAGAAGTGCAAAATTATGCATTTGGGGCACAGAAACCCAGGGGAGTAGTACATGATGGGAGGGAGGGGAACTGATGACCACCAAACAGAAAAGGGACCTGGGGGTAATCATATCTGTTGACCTAAAGATGACCAAGCATTGTGAAAAGGCTGTGGGGAGAGCCAGTGGGATGCTGGGGTACATAGGGAGAGGTATCACCAGCAGAAGAAAGGAGGTGGTGATGCTACTATACAGGTCATTGGTGAGGTCTCATTTAAAGTTCTGGAGGCCACATCTCTGGAAGGACATATACAGAGTAAAGGCAATTCAGAGAAGGGCAGCAAAAATGGTGCAGCATCTGTGCCAAAAGTTATATAAGGAGAGACTAGAGGACCTCAATATGTATACCATGGAGGAGAGGAGAGAGAGGGCTGACATGACTGAGACCTTCAAGTACTGGAAGGGAATATATAAAGTACAGGAGGGCATCATCTTTCAGATGAAAAGATGCTCTAGAACAAGGGGACATGTCATGAGACTGGAAGAGGGTAGACTAAGGAGCAATGTAAGAAAGTACTTCATCACAGAAAGGGTAGTGCAAACAGCATGGGCTTTTTTCATGCACTGCCCTGCCCTCTGGACACTCCCTTGGATGCTGGTTCACCTCCCTGCTCCCTAATGTCAACACAATGGCCAGTAGTTAGTCAATTAGTTAGTTAGTTAGTTAGTTAGTTAGTTAGTTAGTTAGTTCAAAAGTTTTATCAAGAAAAACATACCAAACTAGTAACAGTTTGTTTCCAGATGCATCATGGGAGAAAGAAGGAAAATGGAGAATATTACAGTTTTGAGATTAAGAGCAATACTATAAAGGTGTACAGTACGTACAGTACAACTAAACAACATAAGTAAGCAGGCATCTTGGGGCAGTAGTAGCAGGGTGCAAACTGTTAAATTAGCTGCATAGGGAACCTGCAGTGGCACTGCAAAACATATAAATAACTGAGTCTGTTGGGCTGTCCAGTGCATAATCTAGGCTGAAGAGGTGAGGTGACATAAGGACTAGTAGAGGTAACAATACCAGGAGGAGTGAGTTGCAGGTAGGGGTCACAAGGTCATAGAAGAGGGGTTTTAAAGCAGAAGGAGAAAGGGTAGTGAAGGCATGGAACAGCCTCCCAGCAGAGGTGGTGAGGGAATTCAAGACTGCATGGGACAGATATGGGGAAACCCTGGTGGTTCAAAAGAGGAGGTGATACCTTAGATCAAGTAGGATCTGAGGCATTTTTTTTTGTAGGGCGAAAACAGCAGACTGAATGGGCCTGGCGGTCCTTATCTGCTGTCAAATTCTGTGTTTCTATGTTTTTATGTAACGGTGTCGAAGGTCTTGCTGAAATCTAGGTAGGCCACATCCACTGCCCCTCTCTGATCTAATTCACCAGTCACCCAGTCAAAGAAATCTATCAGATTTGTTTGACGTGACCTTCCTGCTGTGAATCCATGCTGCCTAGGATCCTATGATCCACTGAATTCAAGATGTACCACAGTCCTTTCCTTTAGCAGTGTTTCCATTAATTTCCCCACCACCGAAGTCAAGCTGACTGGCCTGTAAGTGCCAGCCTCCTCCCTGCTCCCACTTTTGTAGAGAGAGATGATATCTGCCCTCCTCCTGTCCTCCAAAAACACTCCTGTTTCTAGTGATTTGTTGAATAGGGTTGTCAGTGATGCTGTGAGCACCTCTCTGAGCTTCTTTAATATTCTTGAATATATCCTATCCGGCCCCATTGCCTTGTACACTCTAAGGTTTTGCAAGTTCCTTTAGGACTCTTTCCTCTATAATTGGACTGGTGTCCACCTCCCTTCCATTGATGCTCCTGTCGCTTAACTGAGGTCTCACACCTTCTCCTTCTTCTGTGAATACTGAACAAAAATATTTGTTCAGGATTGCTGCTTTCTCCAGGTCCCCCTCTGCACACTTCCCTTCTTCCCCTTTTAGCCTAAAAATCCCACCCCTGGTCTTTCCCCTTCCTTCTTCATCTTATAGGGGATTCCTTACTCCTGCAAGATCTTCTTTACTTCAGTGTATCCCTTACATTTCTTTGTCAGCTCCTTTGAAAAGTCAGCAAATATGTATATCCTGTGATCCTGACAATTCAGCGGGTCACAGTCCTGTGCTAATGATAGGATTTTTTCTTGTCAGAGAAATGTAGGAAATATGCCGATATAGTTCCAGAACATTCTCCTTCCCGGGGTAATGGTCCAAGGGTCCTGTGTGCTCAGTCTATTTCAAGTTCACTAACTCCCTCCTTCTGCTGTTAATACTCCTTCCAACACACACCAGCATCCTGTTTGCCTTACTGCTGTCCTTGTTACACTGGTTTGATGTTTTAGGGTGTCACTAATGATGAACCCTAGTTATCTTTCCTCAGAGGCCATGCACAGCTTTACCCCCCCCCCCAAGCCAGTACTCTGTCCTGGGGTTCTTGTTCCCTATGCGCAAGGCTCCAGAATCTCATGGCCGCAGAATTTGGCGTAGAACTTGCAATTCATAGCAGAACTTCGGTGCCGCAGAATTCACTCTTTTGGTGAGTTTTATTAATATTTCTGTTTATCCATAGAATCTGTTTCCCTTCCCCTCTTTTAATATCCAAAACTCCCCTATATGCTCAGAATGTGATGTTATCATTGCTATAACATCATACATTAGCTAATGAAATGGCTGCATTCTGCAACAGAAATGAACAGTCACTCATCTACAACAGCTCCCACTGCCAGAGACGGTGGCACAGCACATCATGCATGGTGATAGTTGCTCAACCTGCACTACAGCCTAATACAATTTTCAGTCTTACATTATTGCACTAGGACCAACTTAAACAAAACCCTGTCAATAGCACAGACCTGTTAACCATAACTCACTTTGTACAAACCTATTTATGCCTTTAAGGTATAGAGATGCCATCTGAAATGAATAACCGTAAAATGAATTTAACTGTCATTTTAAGAAAAATAAAGTAATTATGTCCAGAAAAGTGGAATATAATAATGTGTAGACCTGTTGAAAGAATAGACCTGTTAAATAAATAATTGCACTGTATGCATTTTTGCCAGGGTTATTGATTACATATTGTCATTGGTTGATAGAATCACCTAAAAGTTATGGAGAAATGCAGTGTGCAGGGACAGCTGTTGGACCAGAGGGTAGCATGCTGTGTTTCTGTGCCGGCAACTCAGGTTCAGAGATTAGCTCTGGGAGCTGGCTGGGCAGCACAAGGATTGGTGGAACACATCACTGCTCGGAGCCTGGGAAGGTATGGTGCAGTGTTCTGTCACATGGTGGACACATTGTGATGGGCTGGAGAGCACTATCTCACTATCGGTTCACATGCATGTCATGGCTTGATGGTGTTATGCAGTGTGTCAGGGAAAGCAGGTTGACATAAAAAATGAGTTTTGCAATAACTGCTCTATGCCATTTCCAATGGGACCTGTATGAATGAGGATGCAAGTTCATGGAAATAAAAAAAAATATATATATATATATATATATATACAGTATATACACACACACACATACAGTATCTCTGTCTCTCTCAACACACACATGTTTAAGTATGTATTTTACAGATTGCATATAAATATGTAAGTGATACACAGTGGGAACCTCATGAGTGGTGTAGAAAGCACATACAAATATATAACTGATAGACAGTGGAAACCTCATTAGTGGGATAGATAGCATGCATATAGAAATACATTGTTTATCACATAAGATCCCCTCTGCATATCTCATTTATGCAACAGGCTAGGACCTTAAAGGAGAGACATTTGTTTTGCTTTTTTAGGCATAAAATTATTTTTATAAGTCTGCTATTTTTGAACTAGTGTTACTGTGCTTTCCACCATCCTGATTGCTATAATCACTGTCATGAAAGTGAAGTCAGGATGACAAGCTGACACTGTGATGTGGTTGTTTGTTAGTGCCGCAGAACTTCCGCAGAAATTACAAACCACCGCTGCAGAAGTTCTGCGGCAAATGGTAGTCTTGCTGAAGAACTTGGTCCCATTGTGCCGCAGAAAAGCAGGGGCCCTGCCTATGTGCATCACCTTGCACTTTTTGGGATTGAATTTCAACTGCTAAACCTTTGATCACCTCTCTAGCTTTTGCAAGTCTCTCTGCATCTCCCTAACCCACTCTTACCTCTCTACAATGCCACGGAGCTTAATGTCATCTACAAAGAGATACATCTTGCACTGGATTCCTTCTCCCATGTCACTACAGAACATATTGAAAAGGACTAGATCCAGGAACAATCTTCTAATTTGACCCTGTTAACAACAATCAACTGTTGTTTCCCTTCTAACCAGTTTCTCGCCCATCTAACTGTGTCTTTCATTGTACCCAGATCCTCTAGCATCATCCACAGCCTTCTATGAAGCACTGACTCAAAAGCCTTTCTGAGATCAAAGTAGACTAAATCCATAGCATGACCCTTATCCACTACCCTCATTACTCAGTCAAGACCTTCCTGCCACAACCCTGTGCTGCTTACTATGTTGGAATACCATGGTCTCCAGGTAGTTTACGAGGTACTCTTTGATTAGTGTCTCCATCAGTTTAACCAAAATAGAGGTAAGATTGACAGATCTGTAGTTACCCAGTTGCTCCTTGCCATCCCCCTTATGAAGCCAGACTATATCTGCTACCCTCAGTCTTTTGGAACTACCCCTGTCTGAACTAAGCTATTCAATAGTCCTACCAGGGATTCAGTTCGGTTGCCAGTTCCTTGAGCAACTTCAGATGCATCCCATCTGGCCCTGGGGCTTTATCTATGTTTAGGGCTGCTAGCATGTTCCAAACTCTTTCACTGGTAAATACTCACTACCATGTCTCAGAGATCCTCCTTACAACTGCCTTAGTGCCACTCTCTGAAAGAGACCTTCTGCCTTCCCTTGTGAATACAGAGCAAAAGTAGTCATTAGGAACATAGAATTCTCATGCAAGACTTTGTTGCCTCGAGAATGATCTCCCTGATTGCCCCCCCATCTTTCCTCCAGATCCCTGATGCTGTCCACTCTGACTAACCTATCCTAGACCAGCTGCCTCATCTAGCTGAAGTCTTCTCTTCTGAAATCTAGGACATTAGCCTTTGATGAGGGCTTACTTGTCCCAAGGGCCAGGTCGAACCATATAGAGTTATGCTCGCTGGACCCTAGTGTTAAATGTTAGATTTAGATGTTACGGGCCTGCCGAAGCTTCAAAGAAAACTTTGAAAAGCATTATGACTGGGTACAATTTAGCTTGAATTCCATATACCGTATGTTCTGCAGCTTTCTCCTCCCCAAAAATTATTACTGTACTATGAAAATTTGCATGAAAAGATGTTCTGTATCCAATAGAGCTTATCTGTCTCCATAGTTTGCTACCCACTTTAAGTCATAATACTGTGCTGTGACATCACTGTCTTTTGTCAGGGGAGTAACTGTGATGTCACAGGCAGTGGACCATAACATCAGGTAGGAGAAAGCAACAAGAACATATGAACTCCGGAGCAAAGATCATGTTTTCATGCAAGTTACCTTAGCAATAAGTAACGTGGAGGAGAAATTCAGAACTGATGTTAAATACAAGTTGAACTGTCTAAATGTTATGTTTTCATTAATTTTTCTGAAGGTGTCTGCTGCTCTTTAAATATTCAAAATATGAACATACAAATTTTATGAAGAAATATAAATACATATAAGCAGATATGGATGTGCTTATTTGATTTTTTATATTTAAAAAATAAGTTTTTGGTTAACGAAATGCAAAGTATGAACATTTACTTAAAAAAGTTGTTTTCTTTTCATGGTGTGAATATGATTAACAATGTTCCTCATACCCACATATGTTCACATGTACCATCACATTTCCAATTAAACAGACATCTGGGAACAACCAGGGCAGGTGAGCTATACTATGGAGTTTGCTTACCTTAGCGATAATGGGCTCGATTCTCACAGCCCAGCACAAGTCACCCCAATGGTGGCTTGCACCAATAGCTAGTGCACCAGGGACCCTGTACCTAATTCACCATCAGGAAGGATCCTGGTGCCAAAGTCCAGCAGCTTCCAGCAACAGTGGCAGAAGATGGTGCACCCAAAAGATATTCTGCAAACTGCAGGGCAGTCGGATGGCACTCACAGAAGGGTAGAAATAATTTGTGCTGTAATGCAGACATGCTAGGCACATGAGTATATATACGGTAACAAACAGCAAACAATAGTACAGCTAAACATCAAGAAGACGGCTGATAGTATGTAAAGATGATGCGGACAGTGCTTAATAGTAACCAACCACTACACAATATATAATATTATATAATACTGTACATAATTATATACTAGAGTAAGTAAAGTAGATAATGAGATCATATACCAATATTTGGATGTTGTGACATTTCCTAGGGTCCCTATTGGTGACTCACAGTGCAGTCTCTCTAAAATGTCTATCCATTTTATTTTAATGCCATTGGTCAGGGAACACACAGTAAGACAAGGCTGCCATGGGGTATGGGGGACCACGGGTGGCTGCCAGCACCTGTTCTCTCCCACCCAGGGAGGACTCTGGGGGTGGAGCAAGAACCATTTAACTATCCCTGGCTGATCTAACAGTACTTGTAGACGTGCCCTCTGGGGAATTTACAGAATTCTGATATTGGGGACGTGGCCCCTTGTGGCTGCTGCAGGCCCCCAGTGCCCCACGCAACCAGCAGCTTGGCACAGATGTGGTGCAGGATGGGTCTGGTGCACACAGTCCCAGTGTGGTGCAGGGGGCATACGAGAATCTCAAAATCTGCATGTCATGATGCAAGGTGCCCCTTCTGCCACTGCTGTGTGATGCAGGCACCTTGCGTCACATTCGGGCCTTTGAGAATTGGGCCCAAGGTCTAAATGACATCCACAACTAGCAAACTCAACATGTGTTGACTGCAATGACAAAGTAAAATCCTCTGTAATGAAAATGAGAATTATTCACAGTCATTAATGTGGACAATGCAGACTGGGCAGTAGTAGTATTGGGATCCATGCAGCCTATGTAGTTGCTCTCACAAGCTGGGTAATGACACCTCACTGATTCAACATCTCATATCAGCACTCCCTCCCTTATCTTCCTTCCCAGAAAGTCACATACCCAGTAAATGTTCTGGTGCTAGGATGTGCACCTAAAATGTTGAAAGAAAAGGCAATATAAGAAAAAAATGAATATTAAACAACCATAAAAGCAGCATTTTAAACTCAGGTCTGGGAGACATTCAACAGTTTGAAATTCCATGTCTAATTACCTTCCACCTTTTACACTAATTAGGCAAGTGATACAAATGTTGATATAAATTGTCTTAGGAAATTAAAGCATAATAATGTCTTTCAGTAGTAAATTTCATTTTTATTTTTTTCATTTTAATTTTTTATACTTGTAAATCCAAATGAGCAAACTGCCCGTTTTCATTGGAGACAAGTTTACAACTAAAAACACACAAAATATTAACAAACAAACATAATACAAACAAAACATTCAATCAATAAAATACAATACATAGAAATACATCATGTTCCAGTTTGGAGGCAGGTGGTCATTAGTGAGGGGGCAGACAACCATTTATGGGCAGGGAGACAACTAGGCATCAAATAATGCAACTACACCAAGCATGTATGATCTGGGGGTGGGGGGGAAAACACTACACATGAAGGAAAATTAATACAATACTAAGCATAGGCAAGCTGGGGGTGGAGAACCATTAGACCCCCCTCCCCACCTTCCACACCCTGGATGGGACAAAGCTGGAGGACTGCACCTCCTTTACATATCTTGGGTCTGGCTTGACCAACACCTCAACTTTTCTGTACATATTGAGGCCATCCACAAAAAACTTCACCCCAAACTGGGTGCCCTGTACCATAACCATGGATGTATCCTGCTGCTGGCTCACTGTGCAATAGTACAGAAAATTATTCTCCCGATATCTGACTACAGTGATGCAGTATTCAGTGTCACTCCCAAAACTTCCCTAACCAGACTGGACACCCTCTTCCACTCCTTCTGTCATTTCACCCTTGACCGTCCTGTCAGTGCCCATCACTGCGACCGCTACCAATCCTTGGGCTTACCGTCACTTCAGGACAGAAGGCAGTGCCACAGCACTAGAGTCACAGCTAAGTTCTGGTCCCAGTCACTACTCCCATACCTCTCCTCAGCTCTATCCTAGCCCCCCCTCCGTCATGCCCTCAGACATTATGACACCCGCTCCTTGTCTGTCGCACACATGTCCACCTCCACTGACCAGGCAGCCTTCTCATACCGCTTACATAAACTGTGGAATTCACTCCCTTTATCCATTCGCCATGCCTTCTCCACTCACTACCTCAACTCCCTCCTCAAAGTCCACTTCTGCTCCACCTGTGCATGCACTAATCCTCTCTATCTTAGGCCTGAGCGCTTTATCTGCCTGGTAGGATGTCTAAACCATGCTTCTAGTTGATGTCCCAACTGGGCCTGTAGCTCTGTAGTCTACTACTATGTGATTGGGTCTTATGACTATCCGGTGTATTCATGTATGAATTGTGCTGTTCTAGTTATTGTCTGTACATATTGGTGTTGTCTCCCATGTTCCCCTCCCCAGGACACATCTAGAATCGAGCAGTCATCTGCTCAGTATGCCTTCCTGGTAAAACTTTTAAATAAATAATTATGAGTACACGATCCAGCGTGTGCACCAGCTGCACTGCAGCACTCCTAGATGTGTGGCACAAATGTCCAGCTCAGAATACAGTGTGCAAAATGTGTCACCAAAGGCTGGATCACCTTATGCTGAGTTTTAACTTTGGTCCATTAAGTCAGGTTAAAAGGACTACACAGTAGACAATACGTAAGGGCAGTGAGATGAGCAGACTAGGTAGGCCAAATGGTCCTTATCTACTGATAAATCCTATGCTTTTATGTTACATGAAACAGCTAGAAATGGATGTGGTGACAAACAGTCCATCACTGATGGTAAAGGAATCAGAAGACAGAGAAGTGATCCCCACCCATCCCTCCAAAAAAACAATTGACACTTATGTTGCACTCAACGCTGTGAGTGTAGTGCACTGGTTAACAAACATAATAAAATATTTATTGACAATGTAAGGGACACTTCCAAAATTTCCATAATTAAAAATGAGACTATTATTGGACTGCCTCTCAATGTAGGCATTATGATGAAGCGTCATTATCATTAGGACTGCTCAATGTAGACAGACCGCCTCAAAGACACTATGATTGACAATGCATTGTAAACCCTCTTAAACTTTCTTATCAGTGCATTCTTGTAGCTCATAACCACACAGGCACTGATGGCTGATTGGTATCAGGACGTATCCTCCACATAAGCATTGCTTTTCTGCTGCCATCATTGTTCAATCAACAACCTCTTCTTTCGCAACCTCATCAGTATTTGTAATTACTCTTGGTTGCCTCTCCATTTCAGCCAGTTCTTCTGTAAATTCAGGCACAAAGGCAAAACCACAGATGTAGTTATATTCAGTAAATTCAGACTCATCTGATGATGACAATGAGGATTGTCTGTAATAAAAAAGACAGCTGATACTGATGAATAAAATTACATGATGTGATGTATGTATACATCAGGAGGGTAACTAAAAAGGTACATGGTTTTCAAAGGAATCTCTACAAGGAGAGATGGAGGAATCTCAGCATGTACACTACGAAAACAGGCTTGAGAGAGGTGACATGATCAAGACTTACAAGTACCTCATAGGGGTGAACAAGGTGCAGGAGAGGAGCATCTTCTAAATGTGGTCAAATGACAAGACTAGGGGGCATGTGATGAAGCTGAAGGGGGGTGGTGGAGTTTAGGATAGATGTGCGGAAATATTTCTTCACTGAAAGGGTGGTAAACACATAGCACTGACTCAGCCAAAGTGTCAGAGGCTAAAATAGTAGGGGATTTCAAGCACGCATGGGACAGACAAAGGAGTATGTTACAGAAGAGGCAGGAAGTGGGACAGTCACTGGAGATCACATAGAGTCTGCAGATATTGAATAGACAAGGAACGCTTAGGCAAACTGAGTGAGCCAAGTGATCCTTTCCTGATGCCAAATTCTGTGTTTCTATGGTGGGTTAAAATTATAACATAACAGTGAATGTTTGGGTACTGATATCAGTAAGAGCAACATATTAAAAGAACAGGTGACAGGTGTCATTTTAATTGTCTGGTAGAGGCTGCCAAGTTGATATGGGCATACAACAGAATGAGACCTGCACAAAGCATACAGTACATTCCATTCACAAATGCAATTGACATTGACTTTGTTGATAAGACATCTCCAGATGGTCCACAGTGCAGATCCATGGTTCACGTTCAGAACAGCTAACAGAGATAGCATTCTGCATGAGAGGCAAGACAAGATGATACATGTTAATTCGACGGAGATGCTGCAGTAGAAATAGTTCAGTAGGACACCCATGTGTCTGTATAGCCACAGAACTGAATGTCATCACTCAACAGAGGTGGAAAATGTCCCAGGAGTTAATCCATCATGAGGCCACACAGCATCACACTAACCACTAATGAACAATTTCAAGTCCATGTGATTTGCATAGCTAGAACTGAAACAGCCATAAGACAACCAAAAACTGTATTCATAAAACAGTAAAATGATCAACCTGAGAGAAATGGGAACTCCAAATGAAGTCAAACGCATTATAATTATTAAAAAAACAGTAGGTAGTAATATAATGTTTTTATTTACACAAATACTTACCCAACAAGTAAATCACAGATACTGGCAGACCCTTGACAGCAAATGCATTCTGAACTACAATGGAGAACAATACGCAAGACTCCCACAGTGCTTAGTTGACATCTCTGATTTGGGCAAATTAAAACTAGAATTTGACAAACATATGGGGTACAGTTAATATCTTAGATCTGGGGTGAAAACAATAATTTCCACACAGTGTGGGAGACAGTCCCGATAGACTTCTGTCTTCAAAATCCAAGTACCCAAGTAAATGTAGGTTTAAAGAAAAATTAATATGTTAAATAAACATTGTGGAAAAGAACCACATACGCCTCAAAAGAATAGACAATATTACAAATGGTATGCCTCCCTGCACTTTGTGGCGAGTAAGGTTAAAATGTGCACAATATTGTTGTGAGTGGTTGTGTGAGGGTAATAGGGGTTGGGGGGAAGGGGGGAAGGGGAAGTGGCACATGCTGCTCCATGCCAGGTGTAGCAACATTAGCCTTCACGTGAACTCAGCACAGGGCAGATCATTGACAGCCTTATGTGTTTTGGGGTACAAATCACGGTTAATAATTGGGTACTCATATGTTAATGAACATATCTGGACCACTGGACTGCAAAAATTGTTAATTACCTGACCAGACAAAATTTGCGCAATACAATTGCTCTAACTGCATCAATCATTCTGGCTTTAACACTGTTGGTCAGTCCATTGATTGCAGGATTTAGTCTAGGAAGAGGCCATGGACAAAAACAGGAACCACCACGCTCAGAAAGAGAAAAACATGGCAAAGGTACAGTCCAGGTCCTACTTTTACACATATTCTCACTCTACTCACAGCAAGCTAGAACAGACTGACAAATTCTTTAAAGAACAAACCATGCAAGTTTCGGCAGCAGTCCCACTGACAATATGACAGTATAGTTGCGGACCAGAGTCATACTATCTCACAGAGGAAGACAGCTTCCGCTGAGACAATTGATCCTCCAGTACCACAGCAAGACGCTAACAACTAAGGCACACTTAGAAACCGATTTCAACAGTGTTCCTTGCATTACTGCAGATGCAATGTCAACAATATACACTATGCATCTAACAGTAAATATATCACCAAGGCTCAGGTAAGCTCTGAGTCAAACATTAATAGAAAATGCATTCAAGAACATAATTGATGGGAAAAAAATAGGAAGGAGTACTATAAGGTTTATATTTAAAGAAATACTTACCAGAAAGTTGAATCCAAGGTGCAGGGACAGACTGTCAGTAGATAACTTGTGTACTACAAAACAAAAAATACATGAAAGATGTAAATCTGAAAGAATTATGAATACCATAAACATTGGAAAATGAACCACAAAAACAACTAAAAATAAAAAATAACACAAATTAAAAAACAAAGATATATGTAACATGTATCTTGAGTAGAGATAGGAACAAACATGGATGAAAATGATGTGTGTTTAGGAGGAGAACGTGCCGGACCTTCAGTGCAGTGGTAGCACCACCACTTATGAATCTGAGAACAATGGTTTGGAAGCCAGTCTGAGTCATCAGAGGGTTAGCTGGCGGGGAGGAGGTTCAAGCACATGAAAGGACGCTATCCTCCTCAGGGAGAGGGGTTCCCAGTCTCTGCTACACTACCATCACTCGGGTGCCCACAGGTGGCAGTCCATGCAGATCTGGGTACATGGAGGTGAGATTCCAAGGGAACATTTAGGTACAGGACTCGTGATTGGGAGGAAGTGGAGAACAGGATGGGGTGGGAGGGAGGAGGGGGACAGATGGGTGGAGGGGGGCAATAGGGGGAAGGGCAGAAAAACAAAGGTGGCAGACTACAGGGATAGATACCAAGGTAGTAAGGTGGAGGCGGCAAGAAGGAAGGATGAGGGGGGATACTAGTGCTGAGGGATTCTATACTAAAAGGGATAAGATGGGGCACTAAGGAGGAAAGGCACAGTCATATATGGGTGGAGTGCATACCTAGGCTAATGGCAAGCAGGACGGGGCAGTCAAATCTGAAGTGCACAAGTAGGAGTAGGAGGAAACCGCATCTGGTGGTGCACGTGGGAACAAATGACCTGGTGGGGGAGACTGTGGAAGTGGTGAGGGAGAGGTTTGAGGAACTGTGTAGGGTGTGTGAGGAACTGGGGGAGTCGTGGCCTTCTCAGAGGTGCTCCCAGTACTGTGCACAAGTACAGTGAGAAAAGAGATGATTAGAGAGTTCAACACATGGCGGAGGGAATGGTGTCGATCCAAGGAGTATGGGTTAGTGGGGGGGGGCTGGGGATGAACCTGGGACAACAGCGATCTATATTCAGGAGATAGGCTGCACTTGAGCTGGGAAGGGAGGAGATTATTAAAACAGGGGATGGGGGTACATAACAACAAAGGAGTGTTTAAACTAGGTGGAGGGGTGGTGAGTGGACAGCTGGTAGGCTGAGTACCAAGAGAGGGGAGCCTCATGAGCTTAGCCCCCCAAGCCAACAGGTGAGGAGTCAGGGCAGAAGCACAGGGGGAACAGGGGAAACTCAGGGTAAGGTAAGTCAAGGAAGGATACAGGCTGGAGGGTGGTCACTTTGAATGCTCGGAGCCTAGGTAATAAGTTAGCCGAGTTGCAGGCTCTCTTGGCAGTGAGGAGGTTGGACATTGTGGCCATTACAGAAATGTGGGTTTCCCAGTACCAGGACTGGGATATGATGATCCCAGGGTACAAATTATTCAGGAAGAATGGGGCTAAAGGGAAGTGGGGGGTGGCAATCTATGTACGGGAAGGGATAAGGTGTTTAAGGAAAGAGGGGGAGGAAGGTAGAACAGAGGCCTATGGATGCAGCTTCAGGACTCGAGAGGTAGGACACTGTGGATGGGGATAGTATACAGACCTCTGGCACAAGGGGAGGACCTGGACAAAGAGCTAGCTGAGCAAATCAGAAAGATCTGTAGGAAGCTGAGCACTGTGGTGGTGGGGGACCTCAACCTACCTGGGGTGGAGTGGAGCACTCCTGCTACCATGAGTACGAGGGAGCAGATCATACTGGAGGCATTTCAGGACAGCTTCCTGGAGCAGCTGGTACATGAGCCTACTAAAGTGAGTAGGACTCTGGACCTGGTACTTTCAAATGGGGAGGCTGTAAGGGATCTGGGGGTGGAGGACCCTCTGGCTGTAAGTGACCACCACTCAGTGTGGTTCACACCTAATATGAGAAGGGAAACAGAGGGTATGGATACCAGGGTGATTGATTTTAAAGGGGCAGACTTTAGTAGGATGGGGAGATTTGGGGTAAATATCTGGCAAGTATTCGTCAGGACATGGATGCTAGTCAGAAGTGGCAGGTTATTAAAAGAGGACTGACAGAGGTCATTGGATCATATTCAAAGGTGCAGAGCAAGAAGGGAAGGGCAGAGAAGCCCAGATGGTTGACTCGGGATGTTATGGAGGGGGTAAGGGCCAAGGGAAGGGTATTTAGGAAAGTTAAGACATCGGGGGGAGGGGTGTGTGAAGCAAGAGTATACAAAGAAGTCCAGGGAAGTTACCAGGCTAGTCAGGGCAGCCAAGGCCTCAAGAGAAATGAGACTGGTACAAGGTATTAAGGGAGGAGAAAAGGACTTCTTCAGATACATTGGAGAAAGAAGGAAGAACAAAGACCAGATTTTGAGGATTAGAAAGGACAGAGGGTGGGTGGAGAAGGGGGGGAACAGGCAGAGGCATTAAAAAAATGAATACTTCTGTTCTGTGATCACAAAGGAGAAAGGGGGGCAGATACCCCAAGGGGGTAGGCTGGGTAGTGGGGGGAGGGGGTGACTGACATAGGGATTATGGCGGGCAGGGTTCTGAAGGGGATTGAGGGCATTAAGGGTGGACAAGGCACCAGTCCAGATGGCATCCACCCTAGGGTACTCAGGGAGCTGGCAGAGATCCTGGCTGGGCCTCTGACTGACCTGTTCAATACCTCCCTGGACACAGGATGTGTACCACAGGACTGGAGGGTAGCCCATGTAGTGCCCATTCACAAAAGTGGCCCCAGGGACAAGCCGGGCAACTACAGACCAGTGAGCCTCACATCAATTGTGGGGAAGCTCATGGAGACAATCCTAAAGGGGTGACTGGTGAACTTCTTGGAGGACAGTGGTCTCCAGGATGGTCACCCACATGGGTTTGTCTCTGGCAGATCCTGCCAGACAAATCTAATTGAGTAATATGACCTGGGTGACTAGGGAACTGGACAGGGGCCATGCGGTGGATGTCCTGTTTTTGGACTTCAGCAAGGCCTTTGATTCTGTGCCATGGGAGGCTGGGGGGGCTGGAATACATAGAGGTGGGAACAAAGATGGTGAATTGGATCATCAACTGGCTGAATGGAAGGCAGCAGAGGGTGGCAGTGGGGGGGGAGCTCTCATCACCAAGGGAAGTGACAAGTGAGGTGCCACAGGGATCAGTGCTGGGAGTCTGTTGTTTGGGATATTCATAGCTGATATCTCACACAGGGTCCGGAGCAGGATCAGTCTGTTCACGGACAATACAAAGATGGGAGCTGTGGTAGATGACATCGAAGGCTGGAAGGGGCTGCAGGAGGACCCGAACAAACTACAGGAGTGGTCGGGAACATGGCAGCTGGGGTTCAATGCCAAGAAGTGTAAGGTACTACGCTTCGGAACCAAGAACCAGTGGAGGAGCTATCAGCTGGGAGGGGTACAGCTGAAGAGTAATGTGGAAGAAAAGGATCTGGGTGTGATTATAACGGGCAACATGAAAAACTCAGCTCAGTGCAGGAAGGTAGCAGCAAAGGCCAATAGGATGCTAGGGTGTATCTCCTGCAGGAATAGGGAGGTGATCCTTCCCCTGTACAGGTCTCTGGTCAGGCCTCATTTGGAGTACTGTGGGCAGTACTGGTGCCATTCCTGAAAAAGGACATCAAGTTGTTGGAGAGTGTGCAGCATAGGGCGACAAAGATGATCCAGGGATTTGAGGGGAAGTCCTATGAGGAGAGATTAGCAGAGCTGAACATGTATTCCCTGGAGGAGAGGAGGGATGGGGGGACATGATCGAGACATTTAAATACCTCAAGTGGATAAATAAGATTAATACAGAAGGGATTTTCCAGCTTAGAAGAGGGAGGAACACAAGAGGGTGTCAGCTGAGGTTGGAAGAGGGTAGATTCAGGAGGGAAATCAGGTGGCATTTTTTCACAGAAAGTGTGGTGGACAGATGGAATGCTTTGCCCTAGGAGGTGTGTCTTGTGGAATGGTGGGTGGCTTTAAGAGGGGTTAGGATAGGGTGAGGGGGGTTATGATGAAGTGAGGTGGGAAGGGTGGGGCAGCTACAAGATGAGGGGCTAGCTGCACAATTGAGCAGACTCGATAGACCGTAAGGCCTGCTTCTGTTGGCATTTTTGTATGTTCGTATGATGATGCCAGTGCCTGCTCTGCAGGTCTCGCTACATAAGCAATAAGACACAATGAGGTGTGCATTAGACAGTTCTAATGCACAGCTGGGGGAGGCTAGATACCCATTTCATAAGTGCAATATGACACTCTAGGGTGTGTTTTAGACAGTTCTAATGCATGGCTAGGGGGCTGGATACACTGGGCCTGCAGGCTCATGCCTCACTATAGAAACATATAGAAACATAGAATTTGATGGCAGATAAGGACCGCTTGGCCCACCCAGTCTGCCCATTTCCCTACCTACTGGATACGCTGCAGATCTTAGGCTGCTGGTTAACTAGGATCTGCAGCTTATCCATTAGGTAGGGAAATGGGCAGATTGGGTGGGCCAAGCGGTCCTTATCTTCCGTCAAATTCTGTTTCTATATGTTTCTATAGTGAGGCACGAGCCTGCAGGCCCAGTGTATCCAGCTCCCTAGCCATGCATTAGAACTGTCTAAAACACACCCCGGAGTGTCATATTGCACTTATGAAATGGGCATCTAAATTTTAGATGCATGTTGAAATTAAAATTGTTTTACTAATAAAAAAGTTTCATTTTTGTCCTTGTTTTACTTAAAATAGTTCCTCCACCTGGGTGTGTTGCTTTTTTTTTTTAACTTGAAGACTTTTGTCCTACTGTGGCCACCAGAGTTGTAGATTTATTTTTGTCATGGCTCCCATCACACACACACACACACACACACACACACACACACTTGTTCCCAATGAAAGGAAAATGAGAGTGGGTAGCATGAGATAATGAAGTGAGCAAGAGGAAAATGAGAGTGGGTAGCATGAAATAATGAACAGAGTAGCATGGAGTGGCAGCACCTGTGACAAACCCAGCTGCTGAGAGAATAGAAGGCACAGAAGTCATGGAGGAAAGTTATTTATTTTTAATAGTTTTTTGGGGTAAACTGAATTTGAGGTCTGTATGTGGGAGGGGATTTTTCTACTGTGTGGTGCCTCCGGTTTGTCATGCGGTTGACACAGGTGGCGAGCAGACAGGGGAATGAATGAGCAGGTGGGCAACAGAGATAGGAAACAGTGTAGTGGTTGCTTGAGAAGTGACTACTGTTTAAAAAAAATTAAAAAAGTGAGTATTGTTTAAAAAAATTCTGGCTATTGATGTGCAGGATTTTTTTCTTCACGTCCGGTAAGAGAGCAAGTGAGTGGGCAGGCAATAAGAGATTAAGTGAAGTAGGTGACCAGGAGAGAAAGAGAGAGACTGTGGCAGGCTGGCACAATGATTTAAAACTTTGGCACTGCGTCCTGTTTGCCAGGACTAGTAGCCATGCATTAGACACTTCTAATGCTCGGCTACTGGCCAATCAAATTGCTTAAAATGTCCTGGCCATTTCATAAGCTGACTTAGCACCTACCTCCAGACTGAGCAGAACCTCTGGTGTGAACATGGCCCACCCCCAGTGACCACACTGTGGAGGGAGGTGGGTTAAGCCAGGGAGGAACAAGAATGTATTGGCTAAGTGTGGCATAAGGCAGGTGGGTAAAAATAAAGGAAGAAATGAGGAGGGCGCATAAGATAATATTGCTATACCATTGCAATCCCCTCTGCCAGAACATAGCACTGGCCATGTCTGGTACATCGTCAGGTGGATAGCCAGCAATGCACCCTGTCCCGAATTCCTATATAGCCAGCAGTGTAACATGGATCAGGTGCTGTGGAGTACAATAATTCAATTCTGTGGGTGCAGGGAAGTGTGCCAATGGGACTTATAATGGATATAAGTGTGCACTACCTGTCTTTTCTTATTTCTTTATTTTGTTTTCTAAATCTATGATTTTTCAACCACCCAGATATCCCCAGTCCAGGATAAATGAGTCATCATATAAACATACTTGAGTGATTTCTTTCCTGATTTCTCTACAAGTCCAATATCAAACACAATTAGATGGACCATGCCTCTGTCCACCTCAACGTCACAGGGGGCAAACAGTAACATGGCAGCTTAGTGTTATATCTACAAGGGTTGCTGTGGCAACAGAATACATCATCACCCCTCCCCTGCTGTGATGCACTGCAGAGCAACAGATACATCAGCTGGGAAAGTCCACCTAAGTGGTGACACACCTCCACTCACAAAGCCAGGTCTCTGCTGCTGGGCAATCCAAGTAAACACAGTGTGTGTCACATCAAGGAACTCAGTATGTTCAGATGCAAGTCATCTACTGATAAAGTCAGATACCAACTTAGATTTTGTGGATCCATGACGGGTCATCGACAAAATATTTGTCGAACGACCCAACAGCAAAACCAGCAGGTCGAATGCATTTTGCAGTCAGCTGTCGGTTTCCAAAAGACACAAGTGTTTTCTTCGGGGGGCTTTTCCCCCCAACCCCCCACATGGGGGGCTGCACCCCCCACTTAAGATTCTCAACTCCGAGTCGGAGCTGATTCTGAGGAGGTGCAGGACCCCCAACAGACAGTGCCAGGTTCCAGCGGGGTTTCCTACAGTGACGTGGCGCTTTCGTCGCTGTAGGGGTCTCCGCTGTCGAAATGTTGATGTTGGGGGTGTATACCAGATTTTGTGGGCATCCAGCAGGGTTAGTAATAGGGGCCCATGCCAGTGCCTAATTAAATATTATTATGACATTTTGAAACTTAATATTTTTATTAACATTTCAGGCATATTACAGAGCATTCTTATTGTATAGTAGTTTGAGCAATTAAGGCAACATGCATTTTAGTCATGGCAGCAGGTTGTGGTAATAGTACACCTACAGTTACTATGGGTTTTCACTCATTTACAGATGAGGAAGCAACCAACATAGCCAATGGTGGCCTGCTCAGAATGCTTTGCTCCATCAGCAAGCACTACTACATGTGTACAACAGCCTGATGGCACACTGTTAGAAATGTGAAAAAAGAGAGAAATATGGTATCATCTACACACTTTATCCCTCTCCCAATATTGGAGGGATACGCAGATCCCAGGAGAACTTAGAATCCAGAAGCCACGAGTCTATGGCCTGGATGATAAATTATTAATGACAGAAAGGGAGCAGATTTTAAATAAAGCATTGAGTGACCTTATGCTTGCATTAATTAAAAAAGGCAGACATGACCTTGCTAGCACTCAAACAGAGATCACTAAAATAGAAGCTGATATTCTGAGAAATGTGCCAAATTATGAAGCTGAACAACTCTTTTTCTAAAACGTATCCAATGTAAACAAATTTCAAGAGGAATTAAGCCAGTGCAAAATCGAGAAGCATGAAAGAAACGCATGGGACTATGCACAGGGAAGGGTTTATAACTGTCAATCAAACACTTGGAAAGAGCCCTTTAAAAGCCAGAATGTGCATAAATTAAGGGTCCCAAATTTGGAATCCTCACCTGAAAGTGAAGACGAGTATCATCATAGTTGGGAAGGTTTTTTTTTTCAGGAAACAGAGGCAAACAGAATTTGACCCAGTACCAACACAACACCAGCCCCATAATTCAGTGGCCACAATACCAGCAACTCACAGAGGAAAGAGAACAAGGTGAGGGAAGGGGATGAAGAAACAACAGAGGTAGAGGAAAGGGCTACTGGCAGCCACCTTACCAACAACTGAGGCAATCAACACACCAGAACAAATGGTGATTGTTAACCTTATTGAAATACAGCTGACAAGAGAACAGAAGCAGGTGTTACAAAAAGGTTTATCATTTGCTCTGTTTGTATCAGTAAATTGTTTTCAGCTTAAAGCCGATTTATTTAAATTTTACAGACAACTACACTTAAGATCACTCTTAGCCCGCCCCCAGAATGTACATTGGGTGCTAGTAATCAGGATTCTGTGGATACCGATTCTGCAAATACCATCCCAGCATTAGAGTTTAGGAATGATAAGTCACATTTTGAGACATGTTCACTTAAGAAGAACTCTACTTTATGCTCCCCACCAGCTTTATGCAATGTAGCCATCAACATATTTTCCGCATGTGTAGACCGAGAAGTTGAAGAATTTCTACAAACTACAATGCAAAAACAATATGCCTCCAGTTTATCTGCAAGTGAATGCAGAGCATTAAAGGAATTTCAAAACAATCCCTCATTGGTTATAAATCCAGCTGATAAGGGCACTGCTATCGTTTTCTGGGGTCCCAGCATGTATGAGGCTGAGATGGAAAAACAACTAAATAACGCTACATATTATAAGAGAATCAACAGTGACCCTACAGAATTAATTAAAAACAGAGCCCTCTCCTTTATCCAGCAGGGTGATTGGAAGATCAGTTAAAACATCAGGAATGTGCATATTTGAAGGTTGAATGTCCAGGAAGACTGTGTATCTATTTATTGCCCAAAATACATAATAACATGATGACTCCACCAGGATGCCCCATAATGTCCAGTATTGACTCATCCATGAAATCTTTCTCACAATTTTTCACTGCTTCCTATGTCCATTGATTAATGACTTTGCCATTGAATATTTCAGACAGTAATGATACTATAAGGACAATATCTGATGTGGTGATGTCTGACATGACAATTCTGGTTACCACGGATATTGAACATCTTTATTCCAATATACCTCATGAAGGTGGATGTGACAGGGTTAAGTAGGACCCTGTCCCAGTTGTTATGGAGAGTTTGAATACAAGGATCTGTTCTTTCCTTTCCTGTCTCTTGTCTATCTGGTTGCGCAACCAAATTTTCACGTGAGACCAAGGATTTGATCACATGAACAGTCGTGCAATTCTTTGCCTCTCACTGTCTCTCAGCCTTTCCTTGCTATTTCTGTCTTTTCCTCCCATGCATATCTGGTGGTATAAAAGTATATGTGAATTATTATGTGAAAATGTAACTGATATTGGGAGCCCTGTGTTTAGAAATGATATAGTGTTACTGTTGAAATGTGCATAATTATAGTTTGAGATGATTGCAAAAAGCTATTGGGAAATCAAGGGGTTAACCTGAGAGCAGTTTTTAAAGCTCTTTTTCTGAAGTTGTGAAGAAGGGGCCTCAATTCTGGGACATCGTGTTCTTGCTGCACCTACCTGAAATTTACAAGAACATTATAGAGAAAAAAAACAGGATGCTTGCAAATACTTATAAGAGAGGTCTGCAATGTTTTGGGGGACACACAGAGATTGCAAGAAAACTTAGATGGATCTTCTGTGTTTATTCTGCATTTGTAAATAGTTATATTGAAGAAGTTTTTTTTCTATGTTACTGCTAGTACTAATAAACACTTTTTACAAATTCTACAACTTCTCCTGGGTTTTCCTATGCTTCCTGACCTGTGCCTCAATGATAGATGAAACATGAAAACATAGAATTTGATGGCAGATAAGGACTGCTTGGCCCACCTAGTCTGCCCATTTCCATACCTAACAGATAAGCTGCAGATCCTAGTTAACCAACAACTTACTTCCTCCTATCCCTCACTAGAATTGCCTTATATCTGTCCCATGTATTCTTGAATTCCCCCACTGTTTTTGACTCTATGACCTCCTCAGAAAGGCTGTTCCATACATCAACAACCCTCTCTGTAAAGAATTACTCCCTCACATTACCTCTGAGCTGCCCCCCATCTTCAAATTGTGCCCCCTTGTTCTTGCACATCTCTTTGTCTGAAATGTGCTACCCTCTTGGACCGTGTTGATTCCCTTAAGGTATTTGAAAGTTTCTATCATGCTCCCCCCTTCCTTGAGGCTATACATCTTAAGCTCCTTTAGTTTTTCTTCATATGTCTTCTGGTGCAGACCCTGTACCATTTTGGTTGCCCTCCTCTGGACAGCCTCCACTCTGTCTTGTATTTGTGGAGATGGAGTCTCCAGAACTGTACAAAGTACTCCAGATGTGGTCTTACCAACTGTCTGTACAGAGGGCCTACAAGATGGTGTCAGCCTAAGTGGTATTAAGCTGTGCATATTCTAAACCAGGAGTTTTGTGCGTGGGTGCTGGACCTGCGACCAGGGAAACATAAAGGAAGGTATGGATTCTGCAGCAGCAAGTCCAGGAGTAGTTACCAGGAGAATAGCAGCCAAACTAGGAGAGACAGAAGTCCAAGATGAGATTGTACAGCCAGCACAAGTTATGGAAAAAGAACAGGCAGCGACAGAACCTGAAAGACTGATGGACTTTTTTAAATGGTGGGCTATATAATAAAAAAAGATGGAGAAGCAGAGAGAAACAGAGATTCAACATTTAGAAGCACAGAGGAGAGAAGAGATGCAGCGACAGGAGCAGAGATGTAGCAATGGATGGATGCCATGCAAGCTGTCAAAGGCAGAGGATCTGGCACAGATCCAGATGAGCAACAAAACACAGCAACTTAAAAGCCAGTAAACTTACAAAGTTGTATCCCTTAGATGATATTAAGGCATACCTGACAACTTTTGAAAGAGCTGCCACAGCCTGCCAATGGCCAAAGCAGCAATGGACAATCAGACTAGTACCCTACCTGACAGGAAAAGTCCAACTTGCCTACAGCAGAATGGACACTGCACAGTCAGAAAACTGTGACCTTGTGAAAAAAGAAATCCCAAAAAGATATGACATCTCAGGAGAGACCTACAGGCAAAGATTCCAGTCCCTGAAGTACAACTCAGTCAACAAACCTCGGGAAGCCCTCACCTGACTCAGAGGACTCCTGATAAAATGGCTTCAACCAGAGAGCAAAACAGTCCCACAGATCATTGACTCATTTGCAATGGAGCAATTCATCAACATCCTGCCTATAGATGTGCAGCTTTGGGTGAAAGAACATCAACCAGAAAGTGGGGAAAAGGCTGTTTCTTTGGCTGAAGACTACCAAATGGCCAGGCAGATGCCACAGCAGTGAGGTAACAGTCAAGCACCAGTAAGACACTCTTTTTCCCATTTAAACTCCAAGACTGATAAGATCTCTGGTGGGGGTAACAAATCTGTGCCCAAAGATGTTATTTGCTATAACTGTAATAAGCCAGGTCATACTGCAATAAATTGTCATAAGAAGAGTGACACTGGAGCAGATTTGTCCTTGGAAAGTTGGGGCAAGTACTTAACAGATGTGAATGTGGGGGACAAGACTGTAAAGGGGCTCATTGATTCAGGAAGCAGACAGACCCTGGTGCCCTGTTGAAGTACTAGGAAAACACTATGCAAAAGGACCAGGTACCGGTGTCATCTGCATCCACGGGAACACTCAATACTATCCCACCACCCAAGTGACTCTGACCATTAAGGGTGTGTCACACCAAATGAATGTGGGGGGTAGTACCTAATGTATCTGTACCCATGATTATTGGAAATGACTGTCCAGGCAGAGGAACTGAACCCTGCAGTTTCAGCAGCAATGGTAACGAGCTCAGGCAAAGGAACTCTCAAACAGTGGAGACACTTTTCATTTCAGTGATTTTGATTCAGACTTGTTTGACCACAGCTCCAAGATCCAGAAATCCAGGGAAGAAAGAAGATGCCTGCAGAAACTGTGGCAACAAATTACTGATGGACATAAGGGGTTAACATATAAAAATGCTGAAGCTAAACTGGTAACTGATTGTGATTTAGTTTCAGAGCAAGCTAACAATGTTTCTCTCCAGGCTTTTTTTAAGCAGCTGGGGGTGAAACCAAAACAGGGTGAACCAATGTTTCAAAAATGTAATAAGCTACTGTACAGAGTTTGGGTTAAACCTCGGACACAGGAACAGACGGAACAATTGGTTATACCACAGAAGTATAGAACAGAGTTGTTACAGACAGCGTGTGATAGTCCTATGGCTGGTCACTCAGGGAGGGATCGCACCCTTGCTAGATTGCTGTACAGATTTTACTGGCCTGGAATTCATGAGATGTTGCTACCTACCGTATTGTAATTCCTGTGTTGAGTGTCAGAAAGTAGCCCCAGTCACTAGAAAAAACAAGGTGCCCCTGGTGCCCCTACCCTTGATAGATGTGCCTTTTGAGAGAATTGCAATGGATGTGATTGGTCCTTTAGACAAAAGTAAAAAGAGTAATACATTTATCCTGATAGTATGTGACTATGCTACTTGATACCCAGAAGCAGTTCCGGTGCATACTGTTACAGCTTCAAAAGTGGCAGCAGAGCTTACAAAACTTTTCAGCAAAGTGGGCCATGGAATCCCTTAAATTTTACTTACTGTGTACTGACTTTGTACTTATCATAGATCACAGTCCTCTCTGTTGTCTTAACCAAATGAAAGATAAAAATTCCAGAATCATGTGGTGGTACCTGGCAACACAGCCATTTAAATTCAAGGTGATACACAAATCTGGTAAAGAAAATAGTTATGCTGATTTTCTGTCAAGATATGGATCAGGAATTGAGGGTTCTGACGGTTAAAAAACAAATGTATGAGTTTAAACTTTACTGTTTGCTGTACCTTTATAGAAAAAAGGATACTGCATATGTGCTTGATTTCTGAAAGTTAGAAGTTAAAGTTAGAAGAGAATTAATAGAAAGTTTTGGAAACCTGTTTGATAAAACAGGTTCCCTCTTATGGAGGGGGGTGTATGTGACAGGGTTGAATAGGACCCTGTCCCAGTTGTTATGGAGAGTTTGAATGCAAGGATCTGTTCTGTTCTTTCCTCTCCTGTCTCTTGTCTGTCTGGTTGTGCAACCAAATTTTCCTGTGAGACCTAGGACTTGATTACCCTGACAGACAGTTGTTCAGTTCTCTGCCACTCACTGTCTCTCAGTCTTTCCTTAAAGTTACTGTCTTTTCCTCCTTTGCATATCTGCTGCTATAAAATGCGTGTGAATCATTATGTGAAAATGTAACTGATATTGGGATCCCTGTGTTAAGAAATTATGTAGTGTTACTGTTGAAATGTATATAATTACAGTTTGTGATGATTGCAAAAAAGCTATTGGGAACACAAGGGGTTAACCCAAGAGCAGTTTGTAAGCCCTTTTTCAGAAGCTGTAGAGAAGGGGCCTCAGTTCTGGGACATTGTGTTCTTGTTGCACCTACCTGAACTTTGCAAGAACATTCTAGAAAAAAAAAACAGGATGCTTGCAAAGACTTATAAAAAAGGGCTACAAAGTTTTGGGGGACACACAGAGATTGAAATAAAACTCAGATGAATCTTCTCTGTTTATTCTGCTCTTGTAAATTATACTGAAGAAGTTTTTTTTTATGTTGACTGTTAGTAATAATAAACATCTTTTTGTGAATTCTACAACTGCTTCTGGGTCTTCATATGCTTCCTGACCTGTGCATCGATAACAGTAGATTAGAGGCTGTAAGATATGAGGGACCAGCCCCATGAAGCAAGTATTGATTTTCTAGTGGACATGGCAAATATGGTGCTAAGTTCTAACTATTTCCTCTATACAGACAGATACAGCATGCAATGCAAAGATACTGTGATGGGGACCCTGTTTGCTTCCAGCTTGGCTAATCTTTAAGTTGGGAAGTGGAAGGAGACTTTTGTGTACACAAATACTGTATAGCAGGAAATATTAGCTTTCAGTTTATTTTTGCTATATTGGCTTAACTGACAAAAGCGCTAAAATAAGCTGATCGCTAATATTACAGGGAGCATAGTACTGTAACTGGACATGAAGCTGATGCACTAATTCAGTTGGGTGCTAAATAGTACTACACCCCTCTCCACTCTAAATAAAGAGGGCACTAAAATAAGCTGCTACACTGTATTATATTTCAGCAGAATGCTTTATTATAGTGGCATTATATGGATGACTGCTTGCTATTGTGGGAGGGCATGATGGGTGACCTTGAGCTCTTTGTGCAACATGTCAACAACACTGATGCAAATCTTAAATTTACAGCAGTTATGGATACACAACAATTTGACTTCTTGGATTTGAAGACTGTTAAGAACGAACATCGATTGGAAAGCAACATATTCCACAAACCCATGGAAGGGAACATCATGCTACATTTTAAGAGTGTTTGTCAAAGATCTTTAGCCCAGAATATACCAGTGGGCCAGATGTTGAGAGCAAAAAGAATTGCAGTACAGAAACCGAGTACAAAAAACAAAAACAAAAATATTATGATCCAGAGATTTTTGGACAGTGGCTGTACACCAAATAGCATCAATAAAGGTCCACTGCATGCTGGTAACACAGAAATGGAAGTGCTGTTAACTCCTAAAACATGCACAGATACTGACCATACCACAACCGTGGCGATGACATTTTGCAATGAAGACAATGAGATCTCTGGTATAATATGCAAACATTGGCACATAGTGAGCAAAGATTCAGCATTTAAAGACAACCCTAATGAAAAATTAAGGATTACTTACAGGAGAGGGACAAACATCAAAAACAAATTAGTGCACAGTTTCTATAAAGCTCCAGCAGTGGGATCGAACGTGGTTGCCCCTCATGGCAACTACAGGTGTAGCCACTGTGCCCAATGTAATAACACTAATGACTCTAAGGAGTTCAAACACACAAGGACAGGTAGAAGATTTAAGATCACATTATTTGTAAAATGCTTTATGGCATCAGTAATTTATTTGCTTACTTGCATCTGTGGTCTGGGTTATGTAAGCCAGATGAAATTTCCTTTAAAAGATCGTATCTGTGAGCACAAATCTGCCATTAGGAATAAGGTTCTGATGAATTCAGTGACTAGGCATTTTCTTGACAGAAATCATGGGTCCCCAGTTAATTTAAAATTTACTGCCATTGAAAAAGTCTCAAACCAGGAGTAGAGATACAACCGCATTCATGAAGAAATCGCCCAATTTCAAAAAGTAGTGTCAAAATCCACTTTATTCCAGTGAAAACAAAAGCCAGGGTACAGAACAAGCTGTGAATCACAAAATCCTGGGCACTTCGAGTGTCACACCCTTTATCAGGGGCATGGTTTGGAGCTACATGTCAGATTTAAATAGTGCATATTGTGACTATTAAATAGTGATGGATGAAAATGAATTATTAAGTGATGATGTGAAAAGTAAAACCAAACAGTACCATTGCATACTCTAATAAAAGGAAATGCGAGAGGAGATGCAAACCATAGCATTCATTTTCACAGTGCTTTCCTTAAAGCTATATATTAGAGTACAAATAGCAATGAGCAAATAAAAAACTAAGAGATGAAACAGAGTTAGACCACTGCAATCCGGAGCGCCTGAGTTTAAATACATATGTATGTGAATATGGAGCTATGAAATATAAAACAGAGGTAGGGAAAATTGTAATAGATAAAAGGAGTGTGCGTAAGGGGAGGGGGTGAAAAGGAAAGGGATAAACACAAAGGAAATTTGACAACATGGATCTGCTGTATGTCATCCTTATAGTTTGGGAGACAGACAGAGCCTAAGTAACACCTGAAAAAGGAAAACAGGCAGAAAAACACATTAATTATGGTAATATACTGCACATATGTACAATTTATAGTTGCATAACCTGTACTAAACACACATTCTGTTGCAAAAACAGTTTTGAATCCCATTGGTCATTAAGACAAAATGATTTAATACTCTGCAATGTAAAAATCCCCAAACTTTCTTTTTTTCAGCAGAATATTTGTCCTGTTCCCTCTCTTAGAAAGGGCCTCCACACACTCAGTGCACATCGACTTTGTAAGATCAGGATTAGATCCATGCTTGTCAGCAAAATGAACCCCTACAGGAGTGTCAGTCCTCTGATTTATTACGAACTGTACATACTCCTGAATATGTTGTTTTAATGGACAGACAGTTGTGTCAACATATAAAAATTGACGGGCACCACAAAGCATACACTGAGAAGAGTGTTTTACACATTGCTTAATTTCAACCCTTTCTGAATCATCCCTAGGGTGTAGAAAGCGGTTGCCTGGTTGTGCATATTTGCATATATTACAATGAAAAGGTCTCGATTTGACCACGTGGTGGTGATCTGTCAAAGAAGTTATCACAGAGAGAGTGTTTCTGAATCTACACTCCATAAACAATGAGTCTTTTTGGTCTCGATAAAGAGCTGCCTTTGAACTGTTTTCTGTCACTGATATCTGAGCTTGTCATCTAATGTATTATACCGCTTTTATGTTTTGTGCTCCCATTTCTGTGCCTTTTATATTTTCCCCTTCTCTCCCCTCTTCCAGCCCTCCCCTTCCTTTTTGCCTTTTCTTTTCCCCCTCTCCCTTTTCCTTTTTTTTCTTTCCCTTTTCTATTTGCTTTTAATATTGAATAAAGCTAGTTATTGTGATGTTTTTAAATATATTTGGAATGCGCTATGCAACAGAGTTGTTCCTCTGACAGCCTAGCATCACACAGGATCATGAATATTCATTATGTGGGTATTTACGACAGCTCCTGACTGAGAGAAAATTAGCTCTGAGGAAGGCAACTTTGTTGAAACATCAGTACATTACGCATCATCTTGGATGTGAATTCATCATCATCATCATCATCATCAAATCTTTATTTATTCAGACGATCATCATTGAGCAAGGCTCATTTACAAGATGGACCTGATAAGGTCAAGGTTCGAGTTGATACACAGTAATTACATCACATACTTATAAGACAGTTATACATACAGAAAAAAATGATGTTTATAACACAATTATGCTATCTTCAGGCCTCCAGTTACCATGAAGAGAACACCAATGATGATGTTGATGGTTAATTTGTTTTAATTTGGGCCGCATAGCAACTTTGCTGAATATTTTACATTTTCAGTTTTGGCTTCATGTATTTTTTTATCCCTCACTTGTTGCTGCACAATAATTGAACTTTTTCGCCTACGGCAAGCCTTTATTGCATGTTCACAAGTAATTGGTATAGCGGCTGTTATGTTCGGTTTGTTTCACAGAAACTTTTGTTGGGTGCTTTTGCTCCCAGCTTTTGTTTGGATATTACACAGCATAATCAGGACATTTATAATAATATGATGCCTAGTTAAAAGGTTTAGCCAAGCTCAGTGATTCTGTGATCTTTTGTCATTACAAAGGCAATTAAATATATAAAAATAAACATGAAATAAAAAAAAAACAACTAATAACCTGCACTGCTTCTGTCTCAGCCCATAAGAGTTGGGGGCTGAGGCTGCACAAGGAAGGCCGTGGGTACAGAAATTACATGGGTAAGTGCATTGGAGTCATAGGATTGATAAAGGGGGCATCAACACACAAAAGTAGTACAAATACAGAACAGATCTGAATTATAACCATAAGCTTAGATAAACACTTACAAGCTATGTGGGGGAGTAAACATTTTTTTATGTCCTTCTATAAAACAGATGTACAAAAGGGTGTACAAGAAGTAAGGGGCACAATATGATTATGGAAGGGGAAGTTTAGGAAGAATGGGAGGAAATATTTCTTCACTGAGAGGGTGG
Organism: Neoceratodus forsteri; assembly: GCA_016271365.2. Lineage (NCBI taxonomy): Eukaryota > Metazoa > Chordata > Ceratodontiformes > Ceratodontidae > Neoceratodus > Neoceratodus forsteri. The sequence continues at coordinate 225,929,243 of CM057450.1, read as the reverse complement.
CAGATGCAAGTTACAATCAGCCAGTGGGTATGACAGGCAAAAACTGTAAAGGGTTTCAAGCATGGATAGGATAGGTATAAAGGAAAAACTGGTATTAAAGTATGTGTGTGTGTGTGTGGGGGGTGACCAGAGACCAGGTAGAGTCTGCAGTTCCAGAATAGGCAACAAAAGAGGGGCAGTCTAGGTGGGCCAAGCGGTCCTTATCTGCTGACAGATTCTACATTTCTTAGATGTAGTCTCTTATTATTTTTGTGCCATAACAATATAGTTGTTTACACATGCAACGTCATATTCTGTTAGTTTCTCCACAGGTAAAGGCTACACTGCACTGTAGGATGTGTTTTGACTCAAGAGATTGATTGATTAAAGGAGTCATCTGGCAGGAATCAGACCAGATATGGAGGTGGACCAAAGGTGGTCCATCCTTAAGGAAGGAATACTGGTTGCCACAGATGAGTGCGTTAGGCCCCGGGGGGGGGGGGAGAACACAAGGGACAAAGTGCCCAGGTGGTTCAGTTCTGGGGTTGTCTGGGCAGTAAGGAAAAAGAGATTGGTCTATAGAAAATTCAGGAAGACCAATAGAGAGGTGGATAGGGAAAATTACCTACGGTTGGCTAGTGAGTCAACTAAGGAATTCCAGAGAGCAAAGGCACAGAAGGAGCTGCAGCTAGCTGAAGGAATTAAGAAGGGGGAGAAGGCTTTCTTTTGATATATAAGTGAGAAAAGAGACAAGAAGAAAGGGATTGTTAGGCTTAAGAAAGGGGTAGAGTGGGTGGAGAATAACAGGGGAAAAGCAGAGATACTATATGAATACTTCTGTTCCATCTTCACCAGGGAGAAGGATGGACCAGTGCCTTCAGGAGGGAAAAGAGGAACTGGGAGGGGGACACAGATGTAGTGATACAGGAGGCTGGAGTGAGGGAGGGGTTGCTGGCATTGAAGGTGGACAAATCACTAAGCCCTGACAGAGTACATCCAAGGGTACTAAAGGAAATGGCCGAGGAGTTTGGAGGGCCACTGGCAGACCTATGTAATAGTTCACTAGAGTCAGGATAGAGTTAGGAGTGATACCACAGGACTGGAGAACAGCACATGAAGTGCCCTTCCACAAAAGCGGTCCCAAGGATGACCCAGGGAATTACAGACCAGTCAGCCTGATCTCCATTGTGTGCAAGCTCATGGAGACCATACTAAAGAAAAGGTTGGTGGAATATCTAGAGGAGCATGGTCTTCAGGATGTGAGGCACCAAGGGTTCATGGGGGGGGGATCATGTCAAATAAATCTGATTGACTTACTTGACTGTGTCACTAAGACAGTAGACAAGGGCCAAGTGGTAGACATTCTCTATCTTGATTTCAGCAAGATCTTTGACTCTGTACCCCACAAGAGGTTGAACAGGAAGTTGGTGAATCTCAGGGATGGGGAAAAGATGGCCAGATGGGTGGAAAACTGGCTGAGGGACAGAACCCAGAGGGTAGTTGTGGGGGGAGAGTTATCTGGCACTAGAGAGGTAACCAGTGGGGTCCCACTGGGCTCAATGCTGGGGACGGTGTTGTTCAACGTCTTCATCAATGACATTGGAGATGGCATTAAGGGCAAAATGTGCCTATTCATGGATGACACCAAGCTCTGTGGAAGAGGGGACACTGCTGAAGGGATACAAGACTAACAGGAAGATCTGAAAAAGCTGAAGAAGTGGTCCAGGATATGGCAACTTGGATTCAATGCCAATAAATGAAAAGTTATGGATATTGGAGCCAAGAATCCCAGGACAGAGTACTACCTGGGTGGAGTCTGAGTATCTGCATCAGAGGAGAAGGACCTGGGAGTGATGATTACTAGTGACCTGAAGCACTCCACGCAGTGCAAGAAAGCTGCAGCTAAGGCAAACAAGATGCTGGGATGCATATCTAGGGAGATCAGTAGTAGGAGACAGGAGGTTATACTGCCCTTGTACAGGTCACTGGAAAGACCATATCTAGAGTATGGAGTTCAGTACTGGTGCCCACACCTCATAAAGGATATTAACCTGCTGGAGAAGGTCCAGAGGAGGGCTACAAAGATGATAGGAAGTCAGCAGGGTGAGGCATATGAGGAGAAGTTGAGGGCACTGAACATGTACTCCCTGGAAGACAGGAGAGAGAGAGAGGTGACATGATTGGGACCTTCAAGTACCTGAAAGGAATAAATAAGGTTGATAAGGAGAGTGGCAACCATAACACGAGGGGCACAGTCTTAAGCTTGGAGTGTGAGGTTTAGGAGGGAGATCTGGAAGCACTTCTTCACAGAGAGAGCAGTGGACAGCTGAGTGACAACCATAACACAGGGGGCACAGTCTTAAGCTGGGAGTGGGAGGTTTAGGAGGGAGATCTGGAAGCAGTTCTTCACAGAGAGGACAGTGGACACTTGGAATGTGCTGCCAGAACAGGTCATCTCATTGAAAACAGTGGGCAGTTTTAAGAGAGGCTGAGATAGGCATAGGGGGAATGTAAGGATCATGGGTAGGGAGGATGGGAGGAGTGGGGAGGGAGGTCAGGGACATTAGCTCAAGCTGTTGCCCCTGCAATACAAGCAGACTTGATAGACCAAATGGCCTTCCTCTGCTGGCTCCTTTGTATGTTCATATGATTGTATTTACACATGCATAATATAAAAAAAGTACTCAGAAGGGCTACAAGTTTGGTTCTACAGAAGAATCAAGCACCTCAGACTTCATTTGTTCAATTCTTTTGGACTATGGTAAACTACCAGGAGAAACATGTGGATTTTTGGTTCAACTGGTTCGTCATGGTCTGAATGGTGCGGACCAAACAAATCTGTAGAGCTATGAACAGCAGTCTGCTACTGAAAGTGTGAAATGCACTCAGGATGTGCCCAGGATCTATTAGAAACCTCCCAGAAGTCCCAGCATCAATGTGCCTACAAAAAAACTTCCCTCTTACCTCCTTCAATCCCATTTCACAATTCCCATCACAATGCTTTTCAAGAAGCAAACCAGTGCGAACCAGTCTGCCGACAAGAGAACTCAGGCAAAGCCCACATGGTTTGATGGTCAAAGTTCACGTGGTTAAATTTGTGAGGGTTAGCACAGCCCTAGTACTCAGCAGATGCAAAGAAAAGTTTTTTTGGGGGGTTCAGGTTTTTGGTTGACCAGGAAAGGAGGACTAGACAATTCTGCCTATGTGGAAAATATTAATGCTAGCTTTTTTTTATAACTTATCATCACAAATTACATTCTGTTGTGCAAAACACTCAGCACAGACCCAATGCTATATTACACACATGAGTGTGACACAAACTCAGCAGCTACCACAAAAAAATTTTTCACAAATATGAAATAGAATACAAAAATATGCAACCATACTATGAGATTTTCATGTAGCATTCACATAAGGATGATTACATAATTAAAGATTGATTCCAGTATAGCTTGATGACAAATCAGGTGCTACAGGCTATGGGCCTGATTATCCCAAAGCCCTTAGATTGACGCAATTTGCAGAAATCTATGGCTGCGGCAAACCCTGGGTGCGCCAGGGACCCTGCACCGATTCCATAAAAAATAGGGTCCCAGTGCAAAACTCCCTAGGTTTGCCACACATCACCCACTGTGACAAACAGTTGGCACTCCTGTGGTAATTGCCATAGAAATCTGCCCCCCGCAATCCAGTGCAACACTAGAGGCACCGGGGTGGTGGTGAGAGTGAAGTTGTTGGAGGGGACCAAGAGCATAAGGGGCACAGGAGGTGTCAGAGGGACAGCTGGGCATTGCAGGGAGTGATCTGGTATCCAGTGGGGTGTGTGTACATTGTACTGTATAGTACAGTATAATCACTGATGCTCTAGTAGTCCCTCCCACCTGCAGCGCCCACCCACTGTATTAAATATAGTAGTCCTGGTGGCTGGCATTCCCTCCCCCCAACTCCTGCCCGCTGTATAAAATATAGTAGTCCTGGTGGCTAGTGGTCCCTCCCCAACCCAATCATCCACCACTGTATTAATATAGTAGTCCTGGTGGCTAGCGGTCCCCATTATCCACTCATTGTATGAAAATAATATCCCTGGTGGCTAGTGAACCCCCCTGTATAAGTCAAGTAACTAGTTCCCTGGTGGTGTAGTGGATCCCCGCACCATCAGATAGTGTCCCATCACCCTGCTCCCCCCATCCTGAATCAGAGCCAGCAAACAGCAAAGCCGTTCTCTTATCACCACTGCTGGCCACAGATTGAGCTCTCATTCCTTGGTGGTCCAGTGAATAGGGATACTGAGGGAAAGTGCAGTCACCAGAGGCAGCATGCCTATGAAATGCACCCCTACCATGCTCCCTTGAAGGCTGAAGGGTCAAGGATTTAAGTGAGATGAGAGTCATTCTGCAGCACCGAAGTTCTTGCAGAGTGGATTAAACATCAATCCCAAACACTCTTGAGCTCTAAAAGGGGCATTAACATAGAAACAGAGAAGTTGTCAGCAGATAAAGGCTTCCTGGCCCACCTTATCTGCCCTAATTTCCCTTCCTACTGTGCCACCTCAGACACTACTCAGTCCTTGGTTCCCACCCGTGCTTGCTTAACTTCTAGGATCCCCTTGTGTCTATCCCATGAGTTCTTAAAACCTGTGACTATTTTAGCCTCTATTGCCACCGCTGATAGACTTTTCCAAGCATCCATTCCAAGCATCCACCACCCTTTCAGTGAAGAAGAACTTACTCACATTTTCCCTAAGCCACCCCACTCCAGCTTCATAGAGTGACACCTTGTCTGTGAGCATCTCTTCCTATGAAAAATGATTCCTTCCTGTGCCTGTTTTATACCTGTGAGATATTTGAATGTGTTTATCATCTCCACCCTTTCACTTCTTTCTTCCAGTGAGTACATGTTTAATTCCTCGAGTCTTTCTTCATACAGTAGAGCTTCTGATGCAGGCTCTGCTCCATTTTGGTTGCCCTCCTTTATACCACCCCACCCTGTCGATGCCCTTTTTGAGGTGGAGCCTCCAGAACTGGACACAGTACTCAAGATGGAGTCTCACCAATGATCTATACAGGGGTATTATTACCTCCCTCTTTCTGCTGGTGATACCTTTGCCTATGCTTCTGAGCATTCTGCTAGTTTTATTCACTGCCTTGTCACACCATTTAGCCACCTTCAGGTCATCAGAAATGATTACACCCGGGTCCCTTTCCTGGTTACTGCTAGCCCATCTCCCTCTAATTGGTATGAAGCCACTGGGTTTCTGTGCCCCAAATGAATGATTGTGCACTTTTTCATGTTGAAGCCCAACTGCCAAACTCGTGACCATTCTTCTACCTTATTTAGATCTTCCCTCATTCTTTCCACCCCCTGAAGTGTCTACTCTGTCGCAGATTTTTGTGTCATCTGCAAACAGGCATACCTTCCTTTCCAATCCCTCCACAATGTCACTAATACAGATGTTGAAGAGGACTGGGCCAAGTACTGACCCTTGTGACACCCCACTGGTCACTTTGCCTTCCCCAGAGTGGACATCATTTACTACCACCCTCTGACTCCTATTCGTCAGCCAGCTCTCAGCCCATCTTACTACTTTAGGACCCACTCCATGGCTACAAAGCTTGATCACCAACCTCCTGTGTGGAACGGTGTTGAAGGCCTTATTGAAATCCAGGTAGGCTATGTCAACTGCTCCTCCCTGATCCACTTCCTTGGTATCTCAATCAAAGAATTTGATCAGGTTTCTCTGGAAAGATCTTAAGCCTGTGAAACCATGTTGCCTCAAATCCTGTAGTCCATTGGCCACAAGGTATTCCACAATTCTTGCCTTCAGTTGTGATTCCATAACTTTGCCCACTAGTGAGGTCAGGCTGACTGCTCTGTAATTACCTGCCTCTTCCTGCTTTCACTTTTGTGGAGTGGGGCTACATCATCCCTCCTCCAGTCTCCTGGTACCTCCCCTCTTTCCAGTGACAGATTAAACAGGACTATCAGAGGTGGAGCTATCTCTTCCCTGAGCTCCTTCAGTTCCCTAGGGTGCACCCCATCTGGCCCCTTTGCGTTATCCACTTTCAACTATGTTAGTTCCATCAGGACCCTTTCCACTGTAAAATGGCTTGTGTCCATCCCCCTACTCTTACTGCCCATGACCTTCATCTCTGGTCCACTGCCTGCCCCTCTACCATAAAAACCAAGCAGAAGTATTTGCTCAGTATGTCTGCTTTTTTGTGATCTTCTTCCAAACCCCTCCTTCCCCTTTCAGCCTAACTATCCCTCACCAGGTCTTTCTTTTGTCACTTATGTATCTGAATAATGTATTATCCCCTGTTTTTAGTGATGTGGCAATATTTTCCTCTGATTGTGCTTTAGCTCTTCTAACAGTCCGCCCTGCTTCTTTTTGTATCTCCTGATAAACCCCCATGTCCTCCTTCTGTGGTTTTTTCATGTCTCCTAAAAAAACATTTTTCTGTTCCTACTTTTTCTGCTACCTGTCTAGAGAACCATAGTGGTCTCTTTCCTTTTCCCTTGCCAACTAGCCTGGTACAGAGATTTGTAGCCTTTTCAATGCCTTCCTTAATTTTTGCCCACTGATCCTTGACTCCCTCTAATTTCCCCTATCCCAGCCAGGGCATCTCTGAGACATTCTTCTATTTTATTGAAGTTGGCCCTCCTGAAGTCCAGGATCCTCATCCTTGTGTGGTTCAGTTCTGGTGTAGTCTTTATATTAAATCACACAGACCAAACATTAAGGGTAGATTGTTTTATGTCAGTGGTAAAACCTGCCACTCAGAGCCAAGAGTATCTACAAAAGCAAACACCAGATGCAGCTGCCCTGACTGAAGCATCAAAGAAATCATATACAGAATGCAAAAAATACTTACCAATGTCAATACCTATTGTAGCAGATTTCAATAAATCGTCCTTGACAGGGCTATCAAGCAACAAAGTAACAGTAGTCATGAAAGACTTCCAGAAGCTGTTCCAATATTTCAACATAGATGCCTAATACATATTATCCTAAGACTCAAAGAAGTAGAAGCATTTGTCTTTTTGCCCATGACATCCAGCCTCCTGGATTCAATTTCAGGAGGTAGAGTGCATATGTCTAGATGCTCTTGACTTATCAAGAGCAGACATAAGGAATACAGACTCAGTTTCAGGCTGTGAGGCATAATAGGACTTGGATGAAAGTGCAGGGTATTGCTTGTCAGCCTTCCGAGAAACTGCAGAAACTGCAGGCAGAATATTGGGCTTGTACTTTGCTGCAAGAAAAGTATCCAAGAAGTAGTAGGGACTACCAGGAATTCAAGCAAATTGCATTTAGTGGAGTCTTTCTCCTGAGCAGCAAAGCCCATGGCACTCTGAATTTGTCTCAGCAGTGCCCAGAATAAGACATCCTCAGGTGTAGCCCAAGGTGTGTAAACAACCATATCCTAACTATAAGAGAATGAAGAGGAACTGGAACCCAACCAACTCTCAAAGGGACCCATGTCCCCTTCCTCCTCTTCCAAATCCTCTTCCATATTAAGTAACTCAGGATTATATTCCTCCACTTCATCTCAAATTACAACAGGGTGGTCTGAAGGACTCAACATCATTTACAGCACCTGTGATGAAGGAATAACAAGTGTACTCTATGAGTTACCTATCGATGACAGCAGTGCAAATGGAGGCAGCCCCACTGATGGTATGATTGGAATCATCATTGGAAGGGTCAGACTCAGACCCCAGAAAAGCTCTGACACAGTGGATAGTACAACGTGTGAATTGACAGTGCCGTGTAGAAGAGTTGGAGTGACTGTCGTTGACAGGATGGTACATGTCAACGAAGGCTGAAAATTGCCTATAGTAGATGTGGAAGAGCCAGACTCAAACATAGTGTCTACTGGACAGTCCTCAGGCTCTAGGAGTCATCTGTGCTGGGGGGGATGATGACAAGGACTTAACCCTCCAGAAGGACCGAAGACCTAGACCTCATTGGGGAAGCAGGAGGTTTATCCTTATACTTGTGGTGATGGCTGGACTATGAGGACTTAGGACTGGTCCTTGTCCCTGGATTTTCATGACCGCATCTGCAACAGCATCATCAAATGCCTGGGAGACTTTCTTGTGGCAGCGGTCCACATTCATGAAGGAGAAGCTGGCTTCAAACATGCAGCCTTTTCAGCAGCATCCATTGTCTTTTCAGCAATAAAAGTCTCAAGGGCCTTCCAATGGCATCTCCATCTTGCCAAGTTCAAACCCTGGCAGATCATACAGGCCCTCACACTGTGGAAGAAACTCAAACAGCAAACACATATGGAATTAGTGTAGTTTTTGTAGATCTTCTGGCTGCAGATACAAAACCTAAATAAAGGTTATTTGACAGCAGTGGATCCATGACAGTCAGGGCAGGATATTCAAATGGGTTGCGCATGGCACAACAGAGTTGCACCATGCGGAACCCACTGATTTGCCCCAGCATGATATTCAATGGTGGAATATGCGCAACACAAATCCCCATGTGCCGGGGTGCATCGGTGATATATGCGGCGCAGGTAAGGGGGGATGTGCTCATGTATATCCTGCACATCCCTATATTCAGCCCGGGATGTGCTGAGAATATGCAGGTGCAACCCTTACATGTGCTGCCCACAGTTAAGCCATAAAATAATGGAGCAACAGCTGGCCACCCACAGGTGAGCAGCCATAATGCAGGGCACAACACGGCAGCTGTCAGCTGTGGGTGGCCACCCCAAGCTCTGGCAGCACTGTCCAGTGGCATAGCACTCCCCCCATGCCTGATCAGGGCTGTAATAATAAAGAACTTCCCTGATGGTCCAGGGGACCCATCTCCTTGCCCGATCATGGGTTGTATCCATTCACATAACGGGACTGTGTAGTAGAGTATGGTCTGCATGCCCATTGGCCCACACTGTGGACCAATGGGCGTACAGCCGTACTGTACACTGTCAGTCAGCAGGTGGCTGGGCAGTTTGCGGGTGGGGTGCTGCCACCCGCAGCTGACCAGGGGGTGAGCAGGGTAGTGGGAAAGAGTGGGCAGGTTGGGAGGGGGGTACGAGTACTGCTGGACCACCAAGGAGTGTTTTTAACACTGCAGCCTATGATCAGGCAGGGGGGATGGGTCCACTGGATCACCAGGGAGTCTATTACTATTTATGGCCCACGATCAGGCATTGGAGCACGTTGCCAGTGGGGGTAGGGACGTTGGTCCCCAACGGCTGCTGCCTGGCTGGGCACTAGGTGCAAGTCGCCGGGGACAGGTGCACCTGCATGCAAATGGGGCCATAATGACATGCAAATGGCCCCATTTGCACCTTGCATGCATTATGGCCCTATTTGTATGTCCACCACTGGACATTGCGGTTGATGCACCTAGCGCAACGGCACTTGCGCTAGCACATCCCCCTGCTCCTCTCTGGCCACTTGCACTGGTGCAGTGCCACTGCGCCATGTGCTATGCGGGTGGCCATGGAGCAATATTCAACGGTGCTGAGTCATTGCGCAGCACCGTTGAATATCACCTGTCAGCACCCTGGCACATCCCAGTTGCGCTGCACCCAGGCTTGCGCCACAGCCTGGCGCAGTCTGAATATCCCACCCTCAGTCTACAAATTCTTTGTTAACTGACTGTACAGTGACACCTTTATGTCAAAAATCTATGGTAACCATGGTCATCATTTAGTCCTTTAGGTAGCAAGGCATCCAGTTCATGTATCCAATAACTTTCTCTCTGTTCTAATAACTTTTTGAAGTCCCCTCCTCTTGCTGTCAGTTTTATCACTTCAGTGCCTGTGAATTTCAAACTCACTGGGGAACCATGTCCCCTTTCCTCATAGTGTTTGGCCATGGTGTACAAGTTATTCTTCACCCTTATGGCGGTCTTGTGCTTGCCAGTCCTCTGTTTTAATTCTCTCTTTGTTTGTCCCACATAGAACAGAGAGAAAGTTATTGGATACATGAACTGGATGCTTTGCTATCTAAAGGACTAAATGACCACCATGGTTACCACATATTTTTGAACTAATTGCATGGTGACAGTATCGAGCTGCAAGTTAGAAAATGACCGCACTAGTGTGATTTTTCATGATCAGAAAATGTAATGCTTATGGTTAGAAATGGTTGGGGCAGTGCAAGCCCCATGGTAGTGTTTAAAATACTTGAAGACAAAAAAAACATTTTAATTTGTAGCACACAATTCCGCATTAGCTGGATGCATAAAAGAAATATAATAGGATCCTAAGGGTGAAATAATTGGCAATTTCCCTCCATTGATATACTGTATATATATAGATACATACATATATATATATATATATATCTACCTATGTATATATATATCTATATATCTATATAGATATATATATATATGAATCAGCTCAAAATTTATATCAGCAGTTCACTATAGAGTGGACTATATATTAAAATTAGTGCTATCTGTTACATTGGGGTGAATGATATAAGAACTTGATTATCCAATAAAAAGTTTAAAAATGAATCAAGCTGGGGGCATGGCCTGGACGCCGACTGAGTTGGCAGCATAATCTCCCAGCTCTTCCCCAGTGAAGCCCCATCTAAGAGTTACCTCCATAATCCTGTGGTGCTTGTGTCCCTAAATGCTCTACCTGTCACCCTATTGGTCCGGCAAGTGTTTTTGCAGCGGTGTGAAATCCAGCAATCACTTTTACAGTGCCGGTGCTCCCACAAGCTGGGCCATACAGTAGCAGGCCATGCAGGCCTCAACCCTCTTCTCACCTACCTTCACCATGAATCCATCCTGCCCAAAGAAGCGGTCTTAACATCTCAGGCCACCAGGTTTCTCTTTACCATTCAACTTGATCACTGCCTCAGCTTTATTACTACTACCAGGTTACCAGTATGGCCTCCCCGATCCAGCACAATCCCCTACCCCGCTCAGGTACATTGGAGGCCCCAGCTCAGCCACCTAATGTAGGCTCATCCCTTCAATATATAACGACCATGCTCGAGAAGTTACTGACTCAAGTTACTGGCATTAACAAGGCTTTGATGGTAACTGTTGCAGATGTTCATGCCCTGCAAAATAAGATGAACATGGTGGAACAGAAATCCGAAGCATTAGAATCTCAGCAAGTTAAATCTGGCAATGTCTGCGTATGCATGAAGACAGACTAATGGCCCTCTGGAACCGAGTGGAGGACCAGGAGAACCGGGGGTGCTGAAATAACATTCATATTCTCTGCATCCCTGAGGGCTCTGAAGGGTCCAACATGGAACGTTTCCTCAGCAAGACCATTCCTGTTATGCTTGGGGAAAGATGGCAAGGGCCCATAAAGGTGGAGCGAGCCCACAGACTCTTCAGCAGAGCCAGACTTCAAGGGAATTCCCCCCAGCCTCTTACTGCATATTTTCTCCACAATTCAACCAAGAAGAGGGTACTATGTGTCGCCAGAGACCGTGGAGAAATCGTTTGGCAGGGACATAAAATTTTCTTTTTTAGGGACTTCTTCAGAGAGGCTGTTGCTAAACTACAGGCTTTAACCCCTATTAAGAAAATACTACAGTCACAAGGCTTTAAATACAGTTTTCGACATCTTACTTGTTTACAAGTCTCTAAAGATGGTAAAAAATTCCTTGCTTCAAGGCCCAGGGAGGTGGAGAATTGGATCACTAAGCACTGGCCACAGTGTAATTCCAAAACTACAGAGACCAGGTGCCTCTGGGTGCCTACAGATCAGCCTAACCACAAGGGGAACCAACGTGAGGGGAGGTCTTTTCCTGGGAGTCCTGCAAACCATCAGACCAGTCCACCTCCAATAACTTACCCCAGCATTCCAATTCGGCCTGGTGCTATCTCTTCACAGGATGGGACGCCTCTAAATCAGCAGTCACTCAAGAAAGTTGTGGGGTCAGGTCAGCTACTGCGATCTCCTCCACGGCATATGAGACCCAGTCAGTGTAACCAAAGTGGGCCACCGCAATCTCCCGAGGAATATACACTGGTTCCCCCTGCTAAATTACTGCGAGATGACGCCTCCTCAGAATCAGATGCTTAAATTCACCTTTCACAAGATAGCACACCGATGGAAGTGGCTCATGTTTTAGACTGGTCTGAAGCTCTGACAGACCTCAGCGATGCAGAGACTGTAAGGCTGATCAACCAGGACTGAAGTCCTTTGCTGAGGCTGAAGTCACCGGGCTGCCTGTTTCAAAGCCTACACTGGTTGCAGATCAGCAGCAGTGTACCTGAACCAGTGTGTTAAAAACTGCATGAAGAGCTGTCATCACTATATAGTTTTTTCTTTCTGTCTTTGAGGGGGGGATCTGTGAAGGGGTATTTGGTGGCTGGGCCCTTTGCTCAATGAATAATTTGCTCAGTATCCGGCCAGTGTATCCATCCCTCCAACCTGTGGGGCTTTCTACTGCAGGCCTCCTGGTTATTGCCATATCCCATAGCTTCCAGCTTCCCCCAACAACTCTTAACCTACATGCTGCCGAAGGGGGGCCTGCCTAATAGGCATCACATTATGATGGGGTACTTTCCTCCTAATTCTTCTCCTTCTCACTTATCCCTCTCTCAGTGGGGGATATGGCAGGGGCCCCGTGGGTCCCCGTCCCACATATGCCACCTATCTTGGCTGGTTCTTGCTGGGTATGATGGTTCATGGTACACACCAATGAGATGCCTCACTAAATATTGCTTGGCACCTGTAATGTGGTGACCACTGCTAGGGTACCCCACCTTATTCCTTAACCTGCCGGAGAAGTGTTAGTTCCAGCCCTTACTGGGGCCAGATTTGTCCCCCCCCTGCCCATTCCAGGTTTTACCACCTTCCCTATACCCCTTGTCCTCTCCCCTTCCAACTGCACCCCCCCAGGTTGCTCAATACAATTGCTCAAGAGGGCATGTCTGCTGGGGAAGAATCACTGTCGTGTTCTTTTCCCTCACCTTCCCTCACGTGGCGCATGGGCTAGCATGGCTGAGCACACTCTTCTCCTGGATATACCTCATGCCTATACCCTCATCCTTAGAGTATCGTTAGGATTCACTATAGACTACTGTTAAAGCCGGTTGAGTGTCATTATTGTGCTGTTTTCCTGTTTCTTCCTGGTACAGCCGGCTCAGTTAGTGTTGCTGGAATCTAGTTCAAGTTTACCTTTTTATCTTGCATATTACCTGCATTGTACTACTCTTCTATTGTACTAACACTGTTGTTTGTTGTTCTCGCTAATTAAAAGTTATTCATGCCTCCTATCTGCAACTCTCTCCAGCTGGTTCAAATGCCTATCTGACTGTTGCTGCCTCTGTCGCAGTATTAACATCCCCTTCTCGTCTGCATTCTCTCTATCCTCTTCTGTTCTTCTGGGGTGAGTACTCTCCTTCTCATTGCTGCAGGGATTATTATGCAGAATTCAGGCCCTTGTGTTAAATGTGTCTCATGGAATGTAAAGGGTTTAAACCACCCGGTTAAAAGGACAAAAGTCTTACAGCATTTATGCTCCTTGCAGGCAGACATTGCTCTCATACAGGAGATGCACCTTGCTGCAAGAACCATGCAATGGCTAAGGAAACTCTGGGTGGGATGAGTTGTTGCTAGCTCAGCCCCTACGAAGTCTGGGGGAGTCGCTATACTCATCCGTAAATCCTGTCCATGGCGGGAGGAGGAGGTTGTTTCCAACAAGCAGGGTCACTGGGTGGTGGCCAGGTTTTCTTTCCCAGGGGATACTGCAATGTTGGTTAATCTGTACAGCCCTAACAAGGACTACCCAGACTTTTTTCCTGACCTCAATCAAACGATTGTCTTGCTCTCTCAGAATCATCCTTCCATTCCAGTTATGGTGGGGGGGACTTTAATCTGGTCCCAGATATTTTCGTGGACAAATCTAGGCCCACCCCCCAGACTCACCCCAAGGCTCAGGCAGTATTGCAGGAGCTGATGGATGAATGGGGGCAGATGGATGTATGGCGGAGAGACCATCCATCAGGAAGGGATTATATCTTCTACTCAGCGGTCCACTCCACCTCCTAGATTTAATTGCTACTCCATTGGAGGAGGGGAGGTCCGTGGGTGCGGTATACGTGGACCTATCAAAGACATTTGATTTGGTAAATCACTGTATTCTAGTAAAAAAACTGAAATGTATATCAAATTGCTTGAAAGAAATGTGATTGAATATAGCAAACCAATTAATACTAACAGTGATATATTATGGGAGTCATATTTATAGACATACCTCTAAAAAGCAGTTACAAAATTTGGAAGTATTTTATAATAAAATAGCAAGATTTGTATCGAAATGTGATATTAGTACTCATCACTGTGTAATGTATATTGAGTTAGATTGGAATTCACTAGATCAGCGAGCTAAGGGAAACTGGTTAAACCAGATACAAGGTTTACTTAAAAATAGATCACAACATTATTTGGCAAGAAATCTCTTAAAACCAGACCATGGATTAAATTTGCGGAAATCAGGAGCTAGAGATCTTATGATTCCAAAAATAAAAAATAGTTTTAGTAGTATGACATTACAATATAAGGTTTCAATGGACCCCCCCCCTTCTCTTAGAGACTTAAATTTATCTATCTCAGAGTATAAAACAGCATTAAAACATGAGTTGTGTTTTAGATGTCTATGTAATAGGTAGTTTTTTTAAATAACATTACATTAATTGTTCGTATAAGATGTTGTAATTGATTGAGATCTTTTATGTCATCGTGTAATTGTATGAGTGGTATGTGCATTAGTCAACTAAGAATAATTTGTTATTATGACTGTAATTATGAGAGCTGTAACTTTTGTAACTTAAATTTTGTATAAACAGGTTTGCCTTGTAAACAGGGATTCTTTGAACCCTAATGGCAACAATTCTGTATAAATAAATTTTACAACTACTACCTATAGCCATATTGACCTGTGGCTGGCCAATTCCCAGGCTGCCCAATGTGCTCTGTCACCTCGAATTGGCACCATCCTAATATGTGACCATATCCTGATCCTTTGCTCCTATGTCCCTACTGGCCCAGACGTTGCAGGTACCAGGTGGCGGTGTAATCCCACCTTCTTACAGGACCCAGAGTTCCGCACTTTAGTTCAAACTGTGGCATAGGACTATTTCGAATCCAGCTCTAATGGGGAGACCTCCTACTGCACAGCCTGGGAAGCCTTCAAGGCTGTACTGCGGGGACATATTATTTCACATACTGCTGCCAAGAACAGAGAGAGGCAAATGGCTCTCAATCAGCTACAGGCTGAGCTGACCCTGTTGGAGACCAGATTTAAGACCTCTACAGTTACTACCCCAGATCAGTCTTTTATTAGGGAGATGGTGGGCCTGAAACACAGCATAAACACTATTCTTCAGCAAAAGGCAGAATGGCTGCATTTGCGGGCCAAACACGCCTTCTGGGATGGAGGCGACAAAGGAGGCAAGCTGCTGGCCTACCAGCTTAGGAAGCAGCAGGCCTCTTCCTGAAAACACACACTCAGAGGTCCCTCTGGCGCAGTGGTCACTGACCCCAAAGGGATCAATGCCTGCATGCGGCAATACTACCAGGCTCTATACCAATCCTGGGACTCCTTTGACTTAGGACAGTTGACCGTGGGGCTTAAAGACTTCTGTCAATCCGTCAGTGTACCTCGTCTATCTGAGGCTATGAAGGAAACCTTAGACAAACCTTTTACAGCATTGAAGCTACAATCAGCAATCTCCCAGCTAGCTAAGCGTAAGGTGCCAGGCCCAGATGGGATGACCTCCAAGCTGTGCCAGCTCTTATCTCAGAAAATTACCACCCCTTGTCTCTCTGTATTTCAGGATGCACATTCCACTGGCACATCCCCCAACCATGAGTGAGGCCCTTGTTACTCTCCTGCCCAAAAAATCTGATGTCCCACTAAATTGTACAAATTACCACCCCATATGTCTTATTCCCATCAACACCAAGATAGCGGCCAAGATCCTGGCTAGTAGAGTGCTGAAGGTAATCCTGGCCATAGTACACCCATCGCAGGTGGGTTTCACAAAGGAGAAATCCACTGCGGACAACACCAGGTTAACCCTGAGTCTGAAGTGGCTAGCTGTACACTCTAAAATTCCCATGGCCGCAATGGTGGTAGACTTTTCTAAGGCATTTGATTCTATAGAGTGGTCATATTTACATGAAGTTCTCCAGCTGTATGGGTTTGGCCCATATTTCCGGCAATGGGTCTTGACTCTTTATAACTCCCCGGTTGCCAGTGTCCTTACTAATAAGGATATATCACCACCTTTCCCCCTACAAAGGGGCATAACCATCAGGGATGCCCACTTTCACCCCTCCTTTTTCTGGTGGCCCTATACCCACTAGCTAGGAAATGTCTTTCCTCTAGTGAAATTAAAGGGGTGTAGGTAGGGAAGAACTCTTATTTAATTTCCTCCTATGCAGATGACATGCTGCTCACCATCTCACCCCAAAGACTCCATCCCAAAAACACTAGAGATCTAATGAAGCTTCGCCCAGTTGTCAGGGCTTCAAATTAACCAGAATAAGATACTCTCTCCCCCTTAATGCACACTGCACCAGTGACTGCCTGCTGGGGACAGATCTGGCCTGGGTCCCACAGGGCTTCTCTTATCTTGGCGTAAGAATCTCCACTGACTGGTGCAGCCTGGAGGCTAGCAACTTCTCACCCCTGATCTCCCAGCTTTCAGCTGAGATTGACCAATGGCGTAGGCTCAATTTATCCCTGAAAGGGAAGGCAGTTGCTATTCCTATGCTCCTCCTACCCAGGGTAGCCTACCTCTTTAACAATCTTCCCATCCCAATAACACCTGAAGTGTTTCAGGCCCTGGATAGACTGGTTTGATCCTTTCTTTGGGAAGGCAAAAGACCACGCTTGAGCCACAATCAACCATGGGCTCACTGGTCAAGGGGCGGACTTGGGATACCATGGCTGCAAGGATAGCAATTAGCTTACCTGTCTGTGCAGGCCACAAAATGGTTTGTTCCATCTCAGTCTCCTCCCTTTCTATGGGTACAGCTAGAAACCCAACTCCTACAAATGACCCCTACTGGCCTCCTGCTGCTGGAGTCCTCACCCTCCTCCTCCTCCTCCAAGCTCACCCCGGTTATGACAGAGACCAGAAGAGCCTGGCATCAGACTATGATTCTTTCTGGCACTCCAAGACATGCTCGCCCCTTCCCCTTACAGTATATTACCCTGTAGAACAATCGCCACTTAACCATGAACAGGAAACCACTCCACTGATCAAACTGGGAACAGCAGGGCATTCACACTATTCAGGATCAGTATGTGGGTAGCTCCTCTGACTTACTGTCTTTCGAACAACCGAGGACGCAGTATCATATCCTAGTAAAGGACTTCTGGAGATATCTGCAACTGCTCAGTGCGATTCACACCTTCAAGTCCTCCCACCCTCTGGACCCTAAGTGGCAGTGGCTCACCACTCCACATACCAAACCCGCTTTCTGAGGTTTGGCCAGATGGTCTTACTGCATATTGAGTGACTACCAACCATCCCATTCAGAATCCTACTGTAATAGATGGAGCCAGGGATTGCAACTCCCCATCTCCCCAGAAGTCTGGTCTCGCTGCCTGAGTTTGACTCACACTGCCTACAAGGACACCAGGAGCCAACTGATCGAGCTCAAAATATTGCTCCGATGGTGTAGGACTCCAACTGCCCTTCACTCTTGGGGTTTACCACCACATGTGAAATGTTGGAGGTGCCAGCAATGCCCAGCCCATATCCTACATATTCTGGGGACATGGCCTTATTTAATGTCCTTCTGGTCCTCTGTGATGGTGGACTGTTCCACCATAGTGGGTCAACCAATTGATTTATTGAACCCCATGCTTCTCCTGAGTGACCCACTATCCTTACGTCAATTGCCCCCCCACTCATAGGGACTGGATCTTGGTCACCCTTCTGGAGGCCAAATGACTGCTGTTACTGAACTAGAGGCAGCCCACACACCCCTCAGCCACTGCTTGGCATGCTGCACTGTCTAGGTTGATAGTCATGGAAAGGCTCACATATGTAAAGCACAGTCAGCTTACCAATTATTACCACAAATGGAAACCCTATCTTAACTCCCCTCTCTGTAAGGTGCCTCTGCCTCTGCCTCTGCCATGTAACCCCCCAGCCTAAACCCCCTTTCTTTTTTTTTTCTCTTTCCTTCTTCATCCTCGTACACTCGGCTTCACTACCCCTTTACACAGTCCAGCACAATAGTAGTTGGATGGACTGCGATCATATAAGGCACTCTCAACCTTCTTTTCTGGTACTCAACCTTGTGCTTCCTTTTCACTACATCCAGTTTCTCTCCTTTGCTTTCTTCTTTCTCCCTGTCAGCTGTGAACTGTGCTTACATTGTATTTTATGTTGAACATGGCCTGTGATGATATTTTGGAGTCATCCTCCTTCTCCAGCTAAGATGATAGATGAGACCTTGAATTTTTCTATTATATTAATGTCCTCTACTGTTGTCAAAGGCATGTTACTTTGCCTATGTATACTACAGCCTGCTTATTGCTTGTTGGTTATTTGTCTGGATAAGTGAAAAATCAATAAACTCTTATATGTTAAAAATTAAAAAAAGAATCAGGCTGGATTTGGTTATGCCTAGGCACCTGGGTGACATAGGCTATGAAAGTGAAGCAGAAAGAGCTCGAGTACACAGAAAGGTGGAAAACAAGCAAGCATGTATCACTGTGAGCAGTACACCTGAAAAAACTTAAAAAACTTAAAAGCATAACAGAAGCACATATATTTCATTGAGAGTAGATTTTCAGTATGTAAGCATTGCCCATTTTTAAAGGATCTCACTTAAATATATCTTATAAGAGTTGCAAAAATTGTCCTGGAAGTCCTGAGAAACATATCAAATTTTGCAGTTTTTAACTGTTAATTCACAGACATTCACTTATTTTCAAGAAGGTGGAAGTTTAGCACATTAAAATAAAGGGAGCCGTATTTGGTAACCATGGCAACTAGAACTGCATAAATGATTGAGGAATTATGCTTGAAACTAGCTCTGATGAAGACATTGTACGTCAGAAATGTCAGCTGATAGGGGGACCACGTGATGCAGGGTACCGGGTAACAGCTCCTCCAAGTTGCTCCAGCCTCCCGACTCTCTATTTTCACATTTTGTACCAGAAAATCCCCTTTAAATCCACAAAAACTACTCAAGAATTCTCTTTACCACCCGGAGTACCTGTATATTGTTTGTCGCTTTGATGGATATCTACATGAAGAAAGCGCCGCAGAAGCATACTCCTCCGGCTACCCCTGAGAAGGCACTGAAGAAATCACGGGCCTCGGGTGCTTCAGAAAGGCCAGAGCACTCTAATGTTTCCATGGATCAGGAACCGTTAACTCTAAGTAGGTTCCTGGAGGAATTTAAACCCTTCTGTGAACAAATAAAGGACATCTCTTCAGAACTTAAATCCCTAACGAAAAAAATAGAAGAGGTTTCGATGACAACCTCAAATAATACAATCCGTATTAGTTCCCTCGAGAAGCGGGTGGAGAAAATTGATCCTGGGCTGGCATCTATGTGGCAGAAAATATCCCGGTTAGAGTTAAAGTTGGAGGACCTCGAGGGCCGCAGCCGCAGGAATAACGTCGTTATTCTCGGCCTCCCAGAGGCCAGAATACCATTGGTTTTGTACAAAAACTGGTTGAAAAGATGGCCGGCCTCTCTGCCTTCGGAGCCAAATATATCATCGAGAGGGCACACAGGTCACTGTGGCCAGAACCTCCCCCTGGATCTCTGCCTCGTCCCATTATCTGCCGTTTCCTGAATTTCCTAGAGAGACAGCATTTCCTAGCAAAAATAAAAGAGCTGCAGGAAGTCAGATGGGAAAACATTAAAATCAGAATAGCCCAGGATCTACCGGGTTCTGTTAGGCAGAAACGTACAGCATTCCACCCTATGGTCTCGAAGATTATTGCCGTGGGGCTCAAGTTCAAAATGGGGTACCCAGCCAGATTGCAAGTACAAGTGGCTGGTACCTGGTTGTCCTACGAGGATCCAGATGTTGCACTTGCTGGGCTCAAGACAGCCCTTCCAGATTTATTCCACGATCCATGATTGGTATTTCAAGGGCTGAAGACGTCTGTACTGGAGAGATGCTGTAGATTCCTGAAAAGAAGAAGGGAAGAATGTCATTTCCCATTTTGGACCTAGGGAGCCTGATACTGTAGGCTAAAGGGACATCATGCTGTTATGCTCATCCTACTGCTTAAGAGTGTTCAGCAGTTTAGTATGTTTCTGATGCAGTTTATTTTACCCTGTGCACAGCTGCGATTTATTGACAGAGCTACTTGGTTTTCGGTTTCTCTTGATCTTTTGGACATGCTTTTAACAAAATAGAAACTGGGTATTTTCTGGGTTGGACTTTTCTCCTAGGTTTCGCCCTCGGTTCTTCAGTTTAATTTATTTATCAGGTCTGGTGCCATACTATAGCCGTTTTTTTTTCTCATTTAGGCCTATGGTTAAATGTTGGCAGTTTGCATTTGCTAGAAGGAACTCCAGGCACATTCTTTTTGTAGCCCAGTCCAGTTATTTATACCGAGAACCTACTTTCTAGGTAGGACACTTCTATGAGGTGCCTGGTTTTACCTGCCATATCTTATAGAAGGACATACGGCTTAGCTGCTGCCACGGTTCTGAGGCAGTTATGTATTATTTCTACCTGCCTAAAATTTACAGGATTAATTTGCTTGTATTTACTTTCAGGGTTAAAAGCAGCTAACATATTAAGTTAGAGTTCCCTGTTTATTATTTTTTGTTATCTGGCTCTAAATAGCTGAGCATTTCCCTCTGACAACTTGAGGGTATTATTTAATGTTTTTCTGGTTACAGTGTTGAATTTACTGCTTTATATACTCAACAATTTCTTGTTTGTTGAATGGAATGGGTATATGCTCAGTTCGGGTTTATTGGGGTAATGTTGGGAGGCTGGAGGGGAGAGTAAGAGAAGTGGTAGTTTGCTGATCATTGTTTGTGACAGTAAGGGAGGTAAGGTGGGTTGGGTCATGGCTAGATATAAAGGATCTGTTTTACTTATATTATGGTACATGGGGTATTCTAAAGGGTGGGGGATAGTGAGGGATTGGGGCAAGGGGGAGGGGTGTGGTGGGGGGGAATCGTGCATGGTTAAGCCCTTTGGTAGCTATTCTCTGTTCTTTTTTGCTACTCCAGCAGGTATATGTTTTCTACTATGTAGGGGCAGTTCCTCTAATTTATCCTGGATGATGGCTAGAGATTTATTATTTGCCACATGGAATATTAAGGGCACCCATAGCAAGCTCAAATAATATCAGCTATTGAAACATCTACGCTTATTGCATATAGACATTGCTTTCATACAGGAGTCCCATTTGTTAATCTCAGAAGCTTCAAAATTAAGGAGGCAACATGTAGGTCATGTTTTTGCAGCAGAAAGGAGTTCTCATAGTTAGGGGGTTCTAATTTTGATATCCTGATCTGTCCCATTCATACCCATTAAAGTTATCAGTGATCCCAAAGGTAGATTTGTATTGGTCCAAGGGAAAATGCATATGAATATTTTACTAGGCAGTATATATGGACCAAATGTTGAGTCCCCCGAATTTTTTGTGCAATTGGTTAGGATTCGGACTCCTTATCTATCCATCCCTATAGTTTTAGGAGGAAACCTAAATTTAACTTTTGACCCGAATGTAGATCGTATGGGGAGTAAATTTAAAGGCCTTTCACCAGCTCAAAGGGTGCTGAGGGAGTGGGTAGACCAAATAGGTTTACACGATGTGTGGCGTATTCATCATCCCTCAGAAAAGAGCTACACATTCAATTCTCTGGTTTATCGGACTTCTTCAAGGCTTGACTATATCCTGATCTCTCAGGATCTACTTCCTGGGGTAATTGAATCTTCCATTCTTCTCAGCCCCCCTGTCTGACCATTCTATGGTCACATGTCAACTTTCTTTAGTTGCGCTTCCCGAAGTGGGGGGAAGATGGAAGTTTAATAATCAACTAATAAAAGATCCCAGTATAGTCCAGAATATCGCTGATCACATCACACAGTTCATAAATAGCAACCACAATACTACCAGCAAGCCAGATGTAGAGTGGTGCAATTTAAAAGCATTTTTAAGAGGGGTTCTAATTAGTGTGGCTACCAGGCGAAAGAAGGCGAGTGAGAATCAGCTTTTGAATCTCCTTTCCCAAATCAGAACCATTGAACATAATATGGCCCCTTCAACCCCTGAACATGTTAAGCAAAAACTTATAATGCTTAAGGATGCTTATTTGAACCTTCTGAGAGAGAAAGCTGAATTCTTAATAATTAAAACAAATGCTTCCTATACTGATCAAGGAGAAAAAGCTGGACGTCTTTTGGCATTAAGACTTAGCAAAAATCATCTAGATTCATCTCTACTATCGTGTCATCAGCAGATGGTACCTTAAGTTTACTCCTGCTGAGATCATGGCTGAATGTCACTCCTACTTCCAACAAATATACAGTCCAATGCTAAATCCCCCTTCTCCAGATGAACTAAATAGGTATCTCCTTGACTGTCATCTGCCCTCACTTCCGCACGCTCAGCAGCTGGTGTTGTGTGCTTCTATCACTCAGGAAGAACTTTTTAGAATTATCAAGGATCTTCCATCAGATAAAACCCCAGGACCGGATGGTTTTTCATCTAATTTTTATAAAGTTTACACAGCACAATTGGTTCCCTTGCTCATTCCTTTATATCAATGTATTCTCTCTGAATCCAGCATAGATAATACCTTATTTGAAGCCTTGATTATTCTCCTACATAAACCTGGTAAACCCCCCAAGCTGACACCTAGCTATAGACCAATTTCCCTTCTTAATCACGACATCAACATCCTGTCTAAATTACTTGCGGATCACATCAATATCGTTATCCCTGATCTAATAGGACCGGAGCAAGTGGGATTCATGAGAGGTAGATCCTCTGTTGATCACCTGCGTACATTGGTCCATGTCTTCTTGGTATCCAGGGATGCTCCCTACCCTGCCGTCCTTGTTTCCCTGGATGCCGAGAAGGTATTTGACAGAGCTAATTGGAACTTCCTATTCCATAGCTTGCAAGCTTTCAGTTTTCCCTTAACATTTGTAAATTAGATCAGACCGTTATATAAATTACCCTTGGCCAGAGTGATGTGCAATAGAGTGACCTCTAACCTCTTCCCATTGTGTTCTGGCATGAGACAGGGGTGCCCCTTGTCTCCTATTCTTTTTAATTTATATCCAGAACCTTTAACACGGTGGTTGGTTAATTGTCCCAGAATTCAAGGCATCCCCGTGTTTAACCATGAAGTTAAGGTTTCAGCCTATGCTGATGATCTTATACTTCAGCTTTCCCACCCTACCTTATCTATTCCCCCCATGCTTGAGATCATAAAAGAATATAGTGCCTTCTCTAATTATAAATTAAATGTAGACAAAACAGTTGTTTTTCCCCTTAACTATAAATTGACAAAGCAAAACATCCAAACCCTAAGTTTGTCTTGGGAAGCACAGTCCTTGAAGTATCTCGGTATTGTGCTTACAAGAAATCCAACCCTTACCCAAAAGAAAAACCTGGATTATTTGTTAGTTACTATTACACAAGACTTAAAAAGGTGGTCCCTTCTCCCTCTTTCAATATGGGGGTAGGATCAACATTATTAAAATGAATGTTTTTCCACATCTCCTTTACCCGCTCAATCTCTTAAATGTATGGCTTCCTCTCTCATGGTTCAAAAAAGCACACGGTATTATTTTGGATTTTATATGGGATAGCAAAAAACCCCGACTGGCCTTTCACAAACTAGTGGCATCTAAAGCAAAAGGTGGTCTCCGTCTTCCACATTTAGCACTCTATTATTGGGCTTGTCATGCCAGCAAGTATCTTAGATGGTTAGGAATGGGAACTCCTGGAATGATATCTCCATACACCCCACTCTGGCTTAAAATTGAATCTGACTTAATTAGACTGTATGGTTTATCTCCTACTGCGCTGTTATTTACAAAGGTTAAACATCTTCTCGTACCACTGCGTTCTACCCTGATTGCTCTTTCAGTTAAGGTGCACTCCCAATTCTGTGCCTTTTTGAAATATGATCACTGTACTGATCTATTACAGCCATTAATGGGGAATCCCAACCTTAAAATTATGGGTAAAGTGCTTTCCACTCACTGGCTCAGACATCTCTCTAACTCCACCCTTTCTTGTTTTGTAGATGGTAGGACAGGGTCCTGGTTAACTTCACCTGAGATCCTAGCTAAGTTTAATATCACAAATTCTCATATTTTTAAAATGTATCAATTATGTTCTCTGCTGATAAAAACTATGGGAGTGATTCCATCGCTACCCATAAATCCACCGATTATAATGGATATGGTCCCTCTTGTTGGCCTTCTGCATGCAGTTTCCAAATTGTTTAATATTCTCTTTGATTGGGCTTACCAGATTATCTGGGTCCTTCGAGTTGCTGGGCATCTTTTTCCCCCTGAAGCACCTATAGACTGGCCTGTTTTATGGCGGGGGTGCCATAAATTCATTACGCAGGACAGATTCTGCCTCATGCAATTTTGCATATTGCATAACCTATATTACACACCACAGAAGTTTGCTAGATATGGTATAGTTTCTTCCTCCACTTGTTCCAGGTGTACACAGGACGAAGGTAATTTATTTCATATTTTTTGGTCTTGTCCTAAAATATCACCCCATGGGCGCTTATCAAACAGAAAGTTGATCCCCTTTTAGGGTTCAGCAAATTATTTTCCCCAAGGATTTGTCTCCTGAGTGATTTTTCTGTGATCCCAGTCCTTGCTCGAAAGTTCCATATGGCTTTAATATCCATGTCAGTTAAAAAACTAGTACTAAAGCACTGGAAGGATAGTGAAAATATTTCATATACTGAATGGCTGACATAATTACTAGCTAACCTTAGAACAGAGAGATCTATAGCCAGTCTTAGGAATACTATACCTAAATTCAATAGAATATGGGGCCCTCTGCAAACTGTCTATTCCCTATAATTAGTCTAATGGAGTATGCCTGATTTGTAATTCTAGAGTTATAAGTTTGTTTTGTCCATGCATGATTCAGGGGCAGGGGTGATTGTTGGGGGAAGGGGTGGGGGTTGCACCTTGCTGTTTGTTATGCTTTATTATTATTCTTTCTCCAGGGTGCATTGCTTTGGTATGTATGTATAAATTCAATAAAGTTTGAATTGGAAAAAAAAAAAGAAATGTCAGCTGATCACCGTGGTAATTGACCACATCACTGCCAGACCAGGAACTAGGATGCAGCGAAGAAGCAATAGCTCGAAGCAAGAAGAAACAAAGAAATCAACTAATATGCATCTAGGTTTGCAATTAGACACCCTCAAAGTACCTGACCTTTAGCCAACTCCGAATTAAATATAACAGCCACTAGAAGAAGGGCAAGCCATTAGATGGACTTAGGCAATTGAGCCAGGAAAACGGAGAATTGATATGAGTAAACAGAAGGAACAACCAGGAGTCCCAAGAATCAATATGGACACCAGGTTTTGTTTATATGTTTTGTTCACTGCACTTAGTAGTTACAGCTATCCACAGTAAAATGTTATTATTCACAACACTATAAAAGCCTGTTGCTTATTTAATAGGTGTTTGGGAGTGCAGCTTGTTCTGGACAGTTCCACTTTATTCTTTATTGAATATAATCTCTATGAGAAGTGCACCTGCGATACCGCTGCAGGTCATAAAACTAATTGGAGTGATAGCCCTTTTGGGGAAGTACCAAGTGCAGAGACAATAGTTGGGCTTTTCAGTATTGTAAAAAATAGATCTGATAGGGATATACCTGCACCTCATTGCACCAGCATTATCAACAAAAATAATAGCTTACTGTGAAAATTAAATATTTAAGGCACAGAAAATGTGGAGAATGCAGAGAACATGATGTTCCTAACATTTACAGATGAGGAGGGGGCAGGTTTGGCCTTTGATGCTACCACATACGATGAGTTTTTGGGGGTAATAGTAACTGATATCAATGAAGAAATTAACACAAATTCATTAGAAGCACTGAAAAAAAGACAAACCAGAATGCATTCGCATGCCATTTCCCTAAGCAAATATTGGAGGGAGAAACAAATCCCTAGGGGCCAGAGAATTCAGAAATCACCCACTCTGGGGCTAGATGACCCAGAATTCATGAAGGACTGGGAAAGGGTATTAAATAAAGGTTCTAGCGACTTGATGCTCACAATTATAAAAAAGCATGAAAAGAATTTGACAGTCTCATTATGATTATTAAACAAAAAGAAGAGGAACTTTTTAAAGATTTATCAAAAACCAAAATAGATGACAGTCTTAAAAAACTCAAGGAGAAAATGAAAAAGTTTTCTGAAGATCTAAATACTTATAAGATCAAGAAGCATGAGAGGGGTGCAAGAGATTATAAAAATGGAACGATCTATAACTGGCATGGGAAAAGACAGAAGGACACTATAACAATGAAAGAAAGGGAGAAAGTCTATGTAGAAAATGTACAAACTTCAGAAGAAGTTGGGAGTGATACAGGAATGACCTAAAGGATTTTCAGGAGGATGCAGGAGAGGGAACTAGTGGCAATATGAGAAGAGGAAGAGGACCCGGCAGGGGAAAGAGGGAGAGGAGAAAGAGGGAAAGGAAGAGGCAGACACAGGAATTATGGAAGGTACTGGGGGCAAAACCAACAGACACAGAGGCCAGCAGGGCTGATGAAATGAAAGTCACTAATTTATCAGAAATAGAATTAACACCAGCTCAGGAGAAGGTGTTAAAGAAAGGAATGACATTTATCCCAACCACAAAAATGAATGTGCTTAGAATGAAAATTGACAATTATAAATTGTTTAGACAACTACACTTAAAAGTTTTTTCAAGAAAACTCCCCTACCCCCCAGCCAGCTACCAGATACATTTTGAAAAATGAAATAGTAATTGATGACGGGATTGGAAGGGAAATTGAATTAACATACAAAAAAGAAGCAACTCCCTTCAAGAAAAAAAAAAAAGCTTTTATTCCACTAGGAAATTTGAGCCAGGTAATTAATAGCTTCAGCAAAATCATAACACAAGAAATTGATAAAACATTGGAAGGTAACACAGGTCATTACAGAGAGAATATTACAAGGAAAGAAAGAGAAGCAATTCATGAGATAAAAACAACAAGGACATTTTAATAAAAAAGGCAGATAAAGGAGGCGCCATAGTGATTTGGCCAAAAAATATGTACATAACAGAAATGTACAGACAGCTTCAAGATAAACATCATTACAAAAAACAAAATTCAGACCCTGTGGAGAAAATTAAAAATTAAACATATCTAGTATTACTTAAGGCTGAAGAACACAAATGGATTACAAAGATAGAAAAATATTTTTAACTGTACCACATCCTGTGAAACCGACTATATTCCTTTCAAAGGTCCATAAGAATGCCCTTTGCCCTCCTCCCAGGAGACCCATAGTGAGTGGTATTGGATCTATGAAGGAACCCATGTCAAAATTTGTTGATTTTTACCTTCAACCTTTGGTCTCTTCAGAAAAATCATGTATAGAGGACATCAGATCTGTATTAAACAAACAAAAAAGAGATTGATGCTGGAAACGTAAATCTAGTAATCATACTGGACATTATGAATCTGTATAACAATATCCCACAAGATGAGGGTCTTGCGGTTATCCATAAAGTTCTAAACACCAGAGACACACGGCTGTTTCCGCCATCAAATTTCATTGAAACCCTAGTGAAGCTTGCAATGTAATCTAACTATTTTATTTTTAATGGAGAATTCTACAAACAGCATCACTGGACAGCGATGGGTACCACGCTTGGCCCATCACTTGCCAACTTGTATGTAGGGGACTGGGAAAACAGGTACATTTGGAATGAAGAACAAAATAAATGGAGTGACAAAATTTTACTCTGGGTACGGTTTATCGATGATGTACTGTGCTGTAGCAAGGCTGCATTATCAAGTACAAAGAATTCTGCCATTACATAAAATAATTTAAAGAGAAATTTAACATTCACAGAAACATACAGCATTGATAAAGTCTGTTATTTGGATTTATGTATTTCAAAGAAAGACAACAAGCTAGAAACAACCATGTTCAGAAAACCGACTGATAGAAATATGACACTACATTGGGACAGTTGTCATCCCTATTATTTGAAAAAGAATTTCCCTTATGGACAGCTTCTGAGAGTAAAGCGAAATTGTTCAGAACCAGATAAAATGAGAAGTGAAATGCCAAATTTATGGGACAGATTATCAAGTTGTGGATACAACCCTGGAATTTTGATGGAAGCAGTAAAAAAGACTGAAAGTAAAAAATGAGAAGACCTGTTAAAAAAGCAGCTAAGGAATACAAAAGACAAGAATACCATTATTTACAGTACTGCATATTATCCAGGCAGTAATTAAATAAATAAATATAATCAGGAGAAATTGGGATATTCTAAAGGCAGAACCATGTCTACAGGAAATAGCAGAAAAAGATCCAAGAATAACAAGAAGGAATGGAATGAATTTAGTGGACCTTCTGATCAAAAGTTTTTTTTTGAAGAAAAACCAAACATTGGACCAGAATGGATGCCCAAAGCCCCCAGGGGCAATACTGATGTGGGAACTGTACCCATTGCAATAATACAAACAACAGTAAAACATTCAATCATCCAAGGACAGGTAAAAGATACAAAATCAATGGATTCATAAATTGCAGAACAACAGGGGTTATATACAAGCCACATGTTCCTGTGGACTTATCTCCTGTATGTGGGCCAAACAAAGAGAGAATTAAAACAGAGGACTGGCGAGCACAAGACCACTATAAGGGTGAAGAATAACTTGTAAACCATGGCCAAACACTATGAGGAAAGGGGACATGGTTCCCCAGTGAGTTTGAAATTCACAGGCATTGAAGTGATAAAACTGACATCAAGAGGAGGGGACTTCAAAAAAGTTATTAGAACAGAGAGAAAGTTATTGGCTACATGAACTGGATGCCTTGCTACCTAAAGGACTAAATGACCACCATGGTTACCATAGATTTTTGAACTAATTCCATGATGAGAGTATCAAGCTGCAAGTTAGAAAATGACCGCACTAGTGTGATTTTTCCATGATCAGAAAATGTAATGCTTATGGCTAGAAATGGTTGGGGCAGTGCATGCCCTGGTGATAGTGTTTAAAATACTTGAAGACAGAAAAAAAGTTTTTAATTCGTAGCACTCAAGTCTGCATTAGCTGGATACACAAAAGAAATATAATAGGATCCTAAGGGTGAAATAATTGTCAATTTCCCTGCATTGAAAAAAAAATATATATATATATATATAATGTATACTGTATATATATATATATATATATATATATAGAATCAGCTCAAAATTTACATCAACAGTTCAATATAGAGTGGGCTACAAATTAAAATTAGTGCTATCTGTTAAATTGGGATGAATGATGTAAGAATTGGATTGGCCAATAAAAAGTTTAAAAATGAATCAGGTTAGAGTTGGTTATACCTAGGCAACTGGGTGACATAGGCTGCGAGGGCGAAGCAGAAAGAGCTCGAGTACACAGAAAGGTGGAAAATGAGCAAGCCCGTATCACTGTGAGTAGTACAACCAGAAAAACTTAAAAAAACTTAAAAGCATAACAGAAGCACATATATTTAATTGAGATCGGATATTCAAAATGTAAGCATTGCCCATTTTTAAAGGATTGTGCTTCAATATATCTCATAAGAGTTGTGAGAAATTGTGCTAGAAGTCTGAAGAAACATTCAAATTTTGTGGGTTTTAACTGTTAATTCACAGACATTCACTTATTTTCAAGAAGGTGGAAGTTTAACACATTAAAATAAAGGGAGCCATATTTGGTAACCATGGCAACTAGAACTGCATAAATGATTGAGGCATTATGCTTGAAACTAGCTCTGATGAAGATGTTGTATGTCAGAAACGTCAGCTGATCACCGTGGTAATTGACCACGTCACTGCCAAACCAGGAACTAGGATGTAGCAAAGAAGCAATAGCTTGAAGTAAGGAGAAACAAAAAAATCAACTCTAATATCATCTAGATTCACAATTAGACCCCCTCAAAGTACCTGGCCATTAGCCAACTCCAAATTAGATATAATGGCCGCTAGAAGACGAGCGAGCCATTAGATGGACTTAGGCAATTGAGCTAGGAAGACGGAGATTTGATTCGAGTAAATAGAAAGAACAACCAGGAGTGCCAAGAACCAATATGGACACCAGGTTTTGTTTATATGTTTTGTTCACTGCACTTAGTGGTTATAGCTATCCACAGCAAAATGTTATTATTCACAACACTATAAAAGCCTGTTGCTTATTTAATAGGTGTTTTGGAGTGCAGCTCATTCTGGACAGTTCCACTTTATTCTTTATTAATGATAGTTTCTATCTGTGTAAAATAAAAGAGAGAAGTTGAGTAAATTATGGTGTTGTTTCTCTGCCTGAGTCAATTATGATGGGAGAAAGAACTGAGGCATGAAGGACTGTCCACATTATGTGAGTGTTGACATTGTATGTCACCATGGGAAGCCCCTCTGACAAAAGTTTCCGAATAGTCCTGACACTGATGGCTCACAGTTTCGAAGGTGTGGTCCAACAGAGGAGAAACGTAAAAACAGAATTTGCTGGCAGATAAGGACCACTTGGCCATCCTAGTCTGCTCATTTTTCCCTGCCTATAGTATCACAGTAGAGCCTTCTCAAACTCTGGCTCATTCACCTCCCCCTCTCTTTCCCTAAGATTTCCTTATGCACATCCCATGCATGCTTGAACCCCAAGACTGTTTTTGCCCTCACCACCTCCACCGGAAGACTGTTCCAGGAATCCATCATTCTTTCTGTGAAGAATTACTTCCTCACATGTCTCCTTGAATTTAACCCCCCAGCTCTTATCATGCCCCCTTGTCCTTGAGCACCTTTTTTCTGAAAAATACTTCCCTCTTGTACCTTGTTTACCCCAATGATGTATTTAAAGGTCTCTGTCAAAACCCCCTTCTCTTTCCCCTCTTCCAGGGTTTACATATTTAGGTCCTTTAATCTCTCCTCAGGGCTTCTGATGCAGACCCTGCACCATTTTCATTGCCCTCCTCTGGACCACTTCTACTCTTTCTATGTCCTTCCTGATGAGTGGTCTCCAGAAACGGACACAGTACTTTAGGTGGAGTCTTATCAGTGATCTATATAGAAGCAACGCCACCTCTATCTTTCTGCTGGTGATACCTCTCCCTATGCACCTCAGCATTTGACTTGCCTTCCCAACTGTCTTGTAACACTGCCTGGCCCACCTTTAGGTCATGGGATATGATCACCTCCAGTAGTGTTTCCTGCTTGGTGGTCATCAGTACCAATCTCCAATTTTGTACTCTGCCCCTGGGTTTCTGTGCCCCAAGTGCATTACATTGTACTTTTCCACATTGAAACCCTACTGCCATACCCTTGACAACTCCTCGAACTTTCTCAGGTCACTGCTCATCCTCCTGCCACACAAGAGTGTCCACCCTATTTCAGAGTTTGGTGTCATTCACAAAGATGCAGGCCTACCCTTCCAGCTCCTCTGCAATGTCACTTATAAATACTTTAAAAAAGGACCAGTCCCAGGATTGATCCCTGAGGCATCCCACTGGTCACCCTCCCTTCCTCTGAGACAGCTCGGTTTACCACCACCTTCTGCTGCCTATCCCTTAACCAATTTCTTACCCAGTTTACCACCTTTGGACCCCTCCTAAGTAACCCAGCTTTCTTACTAGTCTCCTATATGGAACAGTGTCAAATGCCTTACTGAAATCTAGATAGACTACATCCACCACTCCACCTTCATCTAGTTCCTTGTTCACTCACAGACCTCTATCAGATTCATTTGACATGACTACCCTCTCCCATGAATTTATGCTGCCTCAGGTCTTGTAACCCATTGAATTCAAGATATTCCACAACACTTTCTTTAAGCAGTGATTCCATTAACTTTCTCACCTCTGACATCTGGCTGACTGGCCCATAATTGCCAACCTCTTCCCTACTACCACTTTTGTGTAGTGGGACTACATCTGTGCTCTACAGTCCTCTGGAACCACTCCTGTTTCCAATGAGCTTTTAAACTTGGCTCTCAGAAATGCAGCCAGGACCTCCCTGACTCCCACAATATGCTTGGATGGACCCCATCTGGTCCTATTTATTTGTCCACTTTCTGATTTGTGAGTCCCTTAAGGACTAGTGTCCACCTCCTTCCTTCATGTGCTCCTGTTATATTTTTGTGGCCCTTCCCCATCACTTTCCTCTGTGAATACTGAACAAAACTATTTGTTCAGGATGTCTGCCTTTTCCTGTCCCCCTCAGCTCAGTTCCCACCTCCTCCACTTCCCTTCCCTTCATAACATTAAAATCCCACCCCTGGTCTTCCTGGTCCACTAGACTGCCAAGGAAAGGCTTTTGTACAGTTCCAAAATACTGCCAGGGATTGGGAGAGGATAGGGGATTCACCATGCTCCAAGGAAAGGGCTTCAATACATTTCTGCAATACTGCCATGGCTCAGTTAAGAGAAGGGGTCCACAGGACTGTCTGGCAAGGTCTTTAGTACAGTTCCACAATACTATCAGGGACTGGGTGAGGAAGGGGTGCCCATTTGACTGTCAGGGTTCAGATGTTTAATATTGCACGGTTCTAACAGCAATTGGTGTGGGGGAATCGCTAGATTGCCAGGGTTCAGAGTTGCAGTATAGTTCTGTACTAATAGGGTTGGGGTGGGCAGAAGCAAGGGTCACCAGTGCTGCTGGGAGGGGGCTGCAGGGGTCACACATCACTGTGCTCTTGATAAAGTAGGGTTTTCATTAGCATTATTTGGTCTGCCCTGGCTGCCTGTTACTACTTAAAAAAGCCTTTGAATGCACTATTGCATCCCATATGCAAGAGGGCACCCTCATTTGCAAGGTCACAGTTTAGTCTGTGTATTAGCTCCATACACTGCGCGCAGTGCCAGGTACGCTTTGGATATGGTCCCCACCCTGTGCAGATGCACTGATCTGGTTAGTGTGGCAGTATGGCAGTATGTTTGTTAATGTTGTGCTAACATTCATAATATGGTGATCATTGTGTGTCTCATTCTTCCTCTACCTCTTAAACATTGAAGTATCACCCGTAGCATTTTAGTGCAGTATTTAATAAGTTATCTAACCTTAAAGTTTTTAGTCACCTTGAACTTAAACACTAATTAAAAACATTCGCCCAGCAGATAGCTTTGGAAAACCACTGTACAACATGCATATTTTTAAAAGAAAAATCACATAGCTGGTACATTTTCAAAACCTTCGTGTAGGATTTCTGTTTTGTGAAAACCATTGTGCAGCAAGTAGATTTTAAAAACCATAAAGCAACACAAAGATTTTGCAAACTGTCATGCAGCACACAGATTTAAAAACCCTTGTGCTGCTTGTAGCTTTTGAAAACCAAAGTGTAGCACGAATATTTTGAAAACCATTGTGTAGATGTTTAAACTATTTGTGCAGCTGTACATTCTCGAACACATTTATGAGGGATTCCTGTGCAAACACTTTATTAATTAAAGAAATGTCTAAATATAGGCCATCCCAGTGGTGTGACAGTAGAGGTACCATGTGCCACGCTGGTGACCCTAGATCAGAAGCTGTCTCAGATCACTGAGGATCAGTCGGGGGGGGAGGAATCCAGCAGCCAATGGGCTGCTCTTCTCTCCCAGAGAGAGAGATGGCTTGTTGGTTCTGCTGCAAGACTGCCACTAGGTAGAAGCCTGGTGATAGTGTGGTTCTCCAGTGGCATGAGGGGAGGGAGCTGCGGGACTCTGAGGTGTGTGTGTGCATCTACACATGTGCACTGACATACACACCCCAGCTATGTGGGAAGGAGGAAAAAGTCAAGGAAAAGAGGATGGCGGGGTAGGCATACATGATGCTCAGCACATCATCCCTTACATGCACCACTGCCAGGATCCCTGTCATCAGCAACTGGATGAGAGCCTGCAGGGGGAGGATGGCCCTCCCCTTCTGGGCCCTCCACAGGGGGCAATCCATGGGGGAACATGGCTGACAGGGAAGTCCTGCCGAGGTGGTTGCTGATAGTGGCCGGTTTGGACAAATCCCAAGGGAGCCAGTCTGCCCTAGCCGAGGAAAAAAAATACCTTCATAAAAAAAAGAGATATCTAAATACTCCTTTGCATAGCTTTTATTAAAATGTAATGTTATTACTGTGACTTGTATTCAAAGTTGACTTGTATCTGAGGGTGGCTTGTTTTGCAAAATCGAATTTTTAAGTGTTAAAAATAACATGTTACACATCTTTGTTTTGACCAAGTTTATCGTTATTGTTCTACTTCACATCAAAATAAGTAAAAGAAACATCAATTGAGAAAATCAGTTTAAAAAAAAACTACAATAATGATCCGCATAATGCACACCCCATTATGTCTTACTGCATGGGTGCCATTTTATCTTCAGCAATTTGGGCCTAAGTGCTGAAGCAAGACTAGATTTTCCACAAAATGTCTGTGTCATTGGTTTCATATTTCTGCAGAAGTTCTGTGGTGACATTTGGAGGCTTTGGCAGTAGACAGGCACCCCACCTCCAAGGTAGAAGAAAACATTTTTGTTTTAGGGCTGGTCCCATGAATCAGAGCAGGCTGTCAGTTAATTCCCAAGTCCTTACACATACAATATTAGAAAGTCACCCTGCCAATTTTAGCCCCATCACCTTGCACACACATACACACTGACAGCCCCCTGGAGTCACCGTATTATGTGTTACTACGTCCCCAGCAGCCACTTGTTGCTGAAACGAGTGATTTCATGGGCCTTCAGCTCAGCAAAAACAGGGAAGCAAAGCTGAGCTGTTCTGGATCAAGCTGAAGGCAAATGAAACCATTCATTTTCAGTAACGAGTGACGATGGGGAACGTATTAATATATTACTAACTGAGAGTGATCAATAATATATTTAAAAAAAACTTCCCAGAACATGTCTATTTCCAGGGCATCAGCACATGAGATGCTCTTCACAGTATAAGAGTGCCTCATGCGCAGGGGAAAGGAACACTCTGATTGGTCAGGAGTGCTCCCTCAATCTATAATTGAAGTACTAATATTTTATCTGGTCTCATGCTGCAGAACAATCCTCATCTTTCTAGTTCCACTGCTGGGCCTAAATGCCAGTTTCCCTCTCCAGTAGTGCATTGCATATCTGAGTATGAAACATACTGCACTAGAAAGCAGAATTCTGACTCTGTGGTAAAATTAGAAGAATGAGAATATCTGCACAGTGTGGGACAAGATAAAAATCTTATTACTTGAAATAAGGTGACTCCAGGAGGATCTCAGTGTGGGTAGGAATTTGATGGGACTGAGTTGTAAGGGAGGTTGGAGTCACTCTTTATTTTAAGGTACAGCCCAAGCAGACAAACTAATGCTCAGAAGTTGTTCTGAAATGCTTTTCAGACTATTTGTAAATTCTGTGGAATACTAAAAAGCATTCAGCAGAATTTAATGTAAACTGTGGAACAACAGTTTATAAGATCCATGGAATGCTTTTCCTTCCTTTACATTGAAATGTCAGTGCAAGCAGTGAATTTGTTTTTTCACAGTTTAAATTTTCTCTTCAATGTATGCAGCAGAAAACTATTCCATGGTTTATTTAAACTGTGGACAACTATTTCATGGTTTACATCAAATTCCCTAGAAATTACTGCACTTGTGTAGTCATGTAAAAATCAAAGCCTTTCTTATTGCTTACTTGTTTCTAACGGAGTCCCCAGCCCATTGACAAGCTCCCTGAGTGGCCTGGGATGGAGCATGTCTGGGCCTGTTTATTTATCACCATCAGGAAAGTAATTGTTCACTGTTAATACTCAGAATACATTAAGGCTCTACATATAATAAAATGGAGATAACGCACAAATTATTGAAATGAGAAATAAAAATAGAATAATAGATAGGCGAGTGTCTATTACAAGGAAGTAATACCATCAATAGGTTCTGGGGACAAGGGAACCTTGAGAGCAAAGCTCAAGAGGTTCCCTTGTCCCCAGAACCTCGAGATGGTATTACTCCCGAGTGATAGACACTCACCTATTTTTAATTTTTTGTAATATATGGATGCTTAGGATTTTTATTA
Source organism: Neoceratodus forsteri (assembly GCA_016271365.2). Taxonomy (NCBI): domain Eukaryota; kingdom Metazoa; phylum Chordata; order Ceratodontiformes; family Ceratodontidae; genus Neoceratodus; species Neoceratodus forsteri. The sequence goes on along the minus strand of CM057450.1, from coordinate 225,893,069 downwards.
TTTATGTGGTGCTGTGAGGCTAGGTTCCCACCGCAGTGAGGGCTCACTCTCGCCATGTACAGCCCACTCACTCATCTGCCTACCCGCTAGCTTGGTTTGCCTCATGCCTTTTCTTTAGTAGGCTGTCTTACCTTTAGTTATTTTCTTGTTGAAGTGTATAAAGGATAGGTAAGAAAAAGGCATGGGTACTGAATTAAAGAAATAATTTTCTCTCCATAAGCGAGAGATGCCCACCATGTTTTTTTAAATAATTGGTCCACCCACAATGGAACCGCGTCCAATCAGGAGGTGTGGTTTTAGTAATGTCACCACGCACAGCTTTGGCGATGTGAGGAAGAAACCTACGGTCTTGAGTTTGCGCTCTTAAGGTTTTATGATAATACTATCGTTCGGAGCTCAAACGATAGTATTACAAGCTCCGAACGATAGTATTATCACTTGCCAAAGATACTATTATGACTTTGGCTCCGGTGTAATACCAGAAATTTTTATATGCTTCACAGTAGTATTATTTTAAATATCCATATATTACAAAAGGATTAATGTGGATATGGAGAACATGGGTAACATTGCAGCATTACTGAATACAACCAAAAGTATTGATATCAAAAACAACATTTTAGTAGAAAATTATGTGGAAGAAGTCTACAAAAATATTATAATTTTTTTAATATATACAACATATTATTTCTGTAGAAGCAAAAAGATCTAGACAAAGTAATAGCAACTTGTTGAATGAATGATGCAAATTAGAAAAAAAAAATGAAGTAATTTAGAAGACAATCAAGAAAGGTTAAAAGGCTATAAAACTTAAAGCTTGAGATTACAGAGATCTGAATATAAGAGAATTATGATACAAGAAAAAGCATACATCTTTCAAAGCAAATCCTGGGCAAATCTAAAGTATGTTGTAAGTTTAATAAATGCAAAATTATTTTGGACATTAGTAACAGAGGGAACTGCTAATTTTGAGAACAATATCAATGTACAAATTTCTGTTCAGACATGGACAAATAATTATAAATATGTATTTTTGACACAAAATAATGAGGTTGAATATACTGTATGAACACATTTGATGAAGGACCCATAGAAAAAAGAATGATATCTATTCAATGAGGGAACTGGGTAATTGGATTACAAAAGCTGAAAAAAGCACTGGGCCCAGATGCAATTTTAGCAGAAATATAAATTAATAATACAGGGGTGGTGGTCCTCTATAATTTTGCATTTTTTCAACACATTTATAGTAATAAATTATATACCAGAATCATGGAAGAATACAATAATAATAATAATAACATTTTTTAACGGAGATAGCAACAGACCCATCAACAGGAGGATAATTCGCAAAACATTTTCACCAAAATACTTCCCAGTGACCAATTATTTTTGGTACTGTAGATACAATTCAGGGCTTCAAGATCGACTATTGACGATTGTTTTACTTAAATTTTTTATAGATGAATACAATAAGGTAAATAATCAGTCTCTATATCCTACATATTTTTATTACAGCAAAGCATTTTATAAGTTAGATAGAGGAATTCTGTGGTTAAAAATGAAAATAAAACTGGAATTTCTAATGACCTCTTGAATCTAGTGATGAATTTAAATTTAAACACCCGAGCAAAAGTAAGAATCATTGAAAAAGGGGAACTTCAGAAAAAAATCCAAACCAACCATGGTGTAAATCAAGGCTGCTTATCAGGCCCCAACCTTATTTAATATTTATATAAATAGCATTTTAAAGGCAATGAATAACCCTGTTTTTCATAATCCAGAGATATAACACAGCAAATGGGGGTGCTGGCACATTACCGTGTCATATTAATATTCACTTCAAAATTGAGCCTCTACAGAAAATTGAAACATTTCAACATTAAAGTAAAGAAAAAATGGAAATGAATATACAGAAAGACAGAATGATGATATCTGCAAACAACCAATCAAAACCATCTTTCTTTCTAGATAAACAACAAGTAGGAGCTGTACTCTACTACAATTATCTGTGAATCATACTCACTTATAATAACAGTAAGAAAAAACATATACAATGGATCTTGAAGGACACTGAACAAAAAAAAGAACATTCTCAGCTATTATGCTTTTTTAGCAAATATATTGGGGCACGAATGTGACTGCAGTAATCCTGGTAAAAGAGCAATAACAGAGCCAAGGCTACTAAATGGTTGTCAAATCTGGGGCTTGAATAATGCTGAGATTATGAACAAATCATTAAATAGAATATAAAGAAATGTACTGGACCTTCCAAGTCCATGCCCCTCTGTACTGGCAAAAGCTGAACTGGGAGCATAGAAGCTTCAGCCTTTGATTGAGAAAGGAATTATTAAATGTTGCCTGAATGGAATATCTGGATTTGTGGCAGATGGAATAAAATAATGGCAGATGAAATAATGACATATAATGAAAATAATTTTTTTCCATATTGATTTTTATCCTCCTCTGCAGGCAGGCATCAGTCCCCTTCTCAGCCTCTGGTTGCCTTCCCCTAGGTACCCCTATGCCCTAGTTCCCCCATGGATTACCTCCTGTGGTAGGGCAGGAGGGGAGGGGGTCATCCTCCTCCCCCCGTGATCATATCCGGAGCAGGCTATTATGGGTGATCCCAAGGCATTGGCACCAGCTTGCTGGTGGGGACTTCACTGAGCCTGCAGCCATTTTCTCTTTTCCTTGTTCATCCCCCGTGGCCTTGAATGCACACGCATGGAGGCACACATGCGTCATGAAGCCATGTTCTTGCATGTCCCGGAATCTGGCACTGCCCACATCCTCCACCGAGAGGCAGCCATGGAGCAGGATGACGTACCCATCTGTCCACAGGAGAGGAGAACTGCCATGGGACACTCGATCCTCTTGCTCCTCTGCTGACCCCCAGCAGCCTGAATTCACTCCCGAACTCAGGTTGCCAGCATGGTGTGAGGTGTGGTGTCCAGCGCCTCAACCCTCAGCACCACCGGGCCGACAAATGAAAACAAATTTAACTTACAGTGGACCTCCTATATATAGAATAAGTTGAACAATCTTAGTCTTGGACACATATAATATTTGTTTCCTTATTAGAACCATGAGTTTTTAAGATTAGTAAAAATGAATCTAGGATTACAGATCAATACAAACAAAGAGAAATTTAATCAATAAAACAATGATAGATGAAATGATAACATATCATGAAAATAAATGTAACTTACCATGGATCTCCTATATGAGGAGTAAGTTAAAAAAGTATTGACCTTGGATGCATATTATAATGTATTTGTTTAATTAGAGACACGATATTTTAAGATTACAAAGATTGAATTTAGGATTACAGATCAACACAAAGAGAAATTTAATCAAAAAGACACAGAAGGTTTGTAAGCAGCTTACATATAATAAAATAAATATCAAGGTTGAACCATATTTAGAAGTAATCACAAATGCTGCTGATGGCAACGTTTTATGGTCTGTCCTTTGTATGATTCCTAAAGGAACATATTCTTGGGGAACTACCTAACCTGTTTAAGAAAATCTAAGCCCAATCTTTTAAAAAGATTGTTGCATTCCAGAGACCTCCAAATAATTCACTTGGGGCCTAATATTCAAAACTTAGCCCCGGTGCAAAATTAGCACTGCTCGGCGTGAAGAATTAGCACTGAACCAATCGCATGCTATATTTAAAGGAATAGTCATGGGGCTAAATCAATTGAATATAGTGAGCAAATGAAGCTGTGCAAACAGGGCTGAGAGTGCAGTGCAAAAATAGCCCAGCAAATAAGATAGCTCTGAATATAGCAACTGGGAGGTGCAAACAGCAACAGCAGCCCAGTGCACAGGAGAAATGTGTCCACGGGGGTGGGGGGGGCACACATGCAAAGAAGTGCAGCCCAAATTGTGAACACCAGAGCACACAGCAGTGTACAATGCAAACAACAGCAAATAAACCACCAAAGGTCATGCCAGCAAAAAACACATGAACCAAAAAAGAAAACTAAAGAACCAAATAAAAGAACATGAAAGAGAAACCCCAAATTGTAGCAACACTCTACGGATGTGAATGGTGGAAAAGGTGCAGAGATGGAACAGTGGTGGTGTGACACACAGAAAGGAAAATCCATGCCTGTGTGGCCATATGGACACAAGCAGTGCCCACTGTGTACAGGGGGAGGGGACAAGGATCCACAACACAGAGCAGGGGGACTGCACACAACAGGATATACAGTGGGAGGACACAAGGGGATGGACAGCAGCCATGATTACATGGTCACATGGATAATGCCCCACACAAGCCCACAGACCAAGCCCCCCCACTCACCAGGGAATGCCACTGTGGTGCACCCACGGAACAGGGAACAGACCATGTCCATGGGCAGACAAAAGACAGATGTCTCCTGCAGGACACATATGAAATGCAGGGTACACATGGAGAACAGAATGCGACAACCACATGGAGGAGAAACCCACCATGCCCAAAAGAACCCACTGCCACATGAGCAGCCACAGACAGCACAGGGAGAGCTGCTGTGAGACCAGCACCACAGGATAGGCTAGGACAACAAGCACTATGATGAAGTCAATGGATGGTAGGTGTAACACACCACAGCAGTGACGCTGACTACAGCTAGCCATGAAAGAGACAGGACATGGGAATGCAAATAGAAAATAAGTATTAATGAAACAACAGAAGAAAACATAACAGCAAACTATTAACAGAAAACTGGGAGGGGGGACAGGGAAGAGTGAATAACAAGGGAAGAGGGGGATTAGGGGTTGGAATTATGTGCCTGGTTGTCCACAGGGAGTCTCCTCTCCAGTATGTCTGCCACACACCTTGTTTCACTGATGAGGATGGCCTGCTACTCAATAATTGTGCACTGTTGCTGCACCAGCCTGTGTAGAAGGTCATCACAGCCTTCACTTTCTTCTGGCTACCTGGCCCACAGTGAGCTCCGACATCAACCTATTGAGGGAATGATGCCCATGTAAGGATGGTGTGCTGACAATGTGGAGCAATGCAGACCTCAGGATGTGGCCCCAGGGATGGACAGCATGTCCCAACCATCATGCTCACGTACCCAACAATGTAAACAGTACACATACCACCTATTCAGCTGGCAATATATTGTGCTGTATTGGCAGTGTGTTATATTGCTGCGACATTATGACCCCATGCCTGATGATAATAGTATATAGAAAAAAAAACAATAAATCATAGAAATGGCAGCTTTTATTACTCTGCACATCCCACAAGTAGTTGATGCCAGAAGAAAAAAACTGAGGAGCAATGAGCCACCCACAAATACAACTATATAAGAGTCGACATTATACATTACCATGGGTGGCCCCCACTACAAAAAGTTTCTGAGTGGTTCTGAAGCTGCCAGCTTACAGTTTCAAAGGTGTCACCCAATACATGAGGTACTGTGTAATCGATGAAGATCTCATGTTATCTAACACAGAAATGCTTCAGTTTCACATTGCTTACCCTAGTTCTTGTTTTTGCTGCTGATGTTTTAAACCTGTATTGAAATGTGTTCAGTTTACTGTGCGATTTCTTTCATAGTAAATAAACCTAATTTTATGCCACTTTCTGGTGACAAGTGCAAGATGCCATTCATATCCAAACCTTTCACTATACTTTAGACTGTGACTAAATATATTTGACCTATAATATTAAAATAATTTTAAGTATTTTTCTTAGAAGTTATTATTAAGCGAAAGTGAAATATTTTGATAAAGGACCCAGTCTAAAGCTGTAACAAAATGGAGGGCTCGCACATCCTTGATCTGATTAAAAGAATCGTTACTCTGTACTAATTTTGGAAACTCTGAGCAAGGTTTCAGAATCTGATTTTTAATCTTTGATGGTTTTAAAATGTTACAGAACAATTGTGTTGTTTAAATGACTGATGCATGCACCTTGAACTTGGTGAAAATAAATACTAAATCTACAGGATGTACAATGTTTACTTTCTTGTAAAAGGAAAAATGACTGTTATTGTTTTACTTCCAAAAAGAGAAGAAAGAGTCCCAAAAAACATCTGCCCTATCTAGACAAGAATAAGGGGAAAGGCTGAATCTGGAAACTAGGAAGAATAGAAAACTTCAAGTGGAGGGAGGTCTCCAGTGACACATGTAGACCTGGACCACCCCATAATCCTATACTTAGTGCAGCATATGGTACAAATATATTTATTCATAATGGACTTAGCAAAGTAGAATATAAAGAATAATAGATAGGGAAGTGTGTATTACAAGGCTATAATACCATCGAGAAGCTCTGGGGACATGGGAACCTCAAGAGTGAAGCTCGAGAGGTTCCTATGTCCCCAGAACCTCGAGATGGTATTGTAGCCTTGAAATACACACTTCCCTATTTATTATTTTTTTTAATATATGGATTTGAGAAGTTTTACTATTCTGTGGCAATGCGGTGCTAAAGAGGCTGGTTGCTGTAGTGTGAGTTCATGTATCTTTAAACGGAGGTGCTTGGCAGGCATTGCCACAGATGCCAGAACATAGAGACGCCTGTGAAACACACAGCGTGTGTTTCTTTTTTTTTTTTTTTTTTGCAATTCACTTTTTATTAACTTTTATATACACAAAAAACCACAAGGAGTGCAGAGGCGCACAACATCAGAAAGTACAAATTTTGAAACACCATTAACTATTATTACAAATCAAGCTGATATACATGAAACAGAGTCCTCTGCCCCCAACCCACCCCTATAAAATAAAGAAAAAGAAAAAATAATCCCTCCACCCACCACCTCAATGATTGACAGCAAATTTAGGCGGCACAGTTATTGTCCAACAGTTTGTTTTCCAATCAGAACCCATATAATAACCAATCAGAAATATTTGAGAAAAGTGTGAACCGGCCCTGTCTATAGTAGAATCCCCCACCCTCCTACCTTGCCTAACCTACAACCCACTACCCCCCCCCTATCCCTACAAGACTTTTCTATCGCAATCCTATACCAAAATATTCTTTTAAACCTATTCAGGAAAAGGCAATCTCTAATGGGGCCCAAACCCTGTCGTAAAGAGGCACTCTGTTATTCAACACCGCAATCATTCTCTCAGTCCTAAGGGTCGCTAATAGTTCCCTTATCCACTCCGTATAGGTAATTACTTTCACTCCCTTCCAATATTTAAGAGCTAACCTTTTCACAGTCATGGATATTAATGTGATATGGAACCTCCTCACTTTAACCGGTACCTCCGTCAAATCACCTAATACACAGATCTCTGGGGTGAAAGTATCAGCTAACCCTAGCAAGGGGTCCACTCTCCTTTTAATTTCATTCCACAACGGTGCCACGCATGGGCAATACCACAATAAGTGCAGCAAGTCGGCCTTAACAGCATTGCACTGGTAGCACCTGGCTTCCCTTAACACCTTCAGGTCTACCAGCTTCTGAGGTGTATAATATATATTATGTAGGGTTTTAAATTGAATTATTCTGAGGCAGTCTTGCCTCACATATTTATGACAGTTTCTCCATATACTTCCCCAATCCAAATTAATATTGGGAAAAGTTCTAATCCAATACAAATTTGGAGTTAACTTGTCTTTGAAGGCCCACTTGAACAAGTTTTTGTAAATATCTGAAATGGCATGCGGAGAACCGATTATCGGTTCGAGCTCCACCCATATATCCATAAGGAATACCACAGGCCCACTTTTATCCATTTTTTGAATTAGTAAGTGCCTTACTTGGTATATTCTAAAGGCATCTTTACATGACAACTGGAATTTCTGCATAATTTGCTTTAGAGAGCAAGGGCCGCCTTCCTCGTTTAAAAGGTCCGCCCACCTACACTCCTAGAGTGCCGGTAGCCACCTAGATGCAATCATCCGTGGGCACACGCCATTGTGGGTTACCTATTATTGGCTGGTGGCCATCAAGATTACACGATACTTTAGATAATTACACATTTGACTGTGAACTCTTAAAGATACACCCATTGGTGTGTTTTTAAACATGGGAACATCTTAGGAGTGTTATAAACTAGCGCTTTGGATTAAATCCTGAGTTCTTAATAAGGGTAACTTCCAATTTCGTCCACAGTGGAAGATATTCCTCGGTACCAGGGCTATCTGCCCAAGTCACCCATCTGCCGTACTTATTTATGTGAGCAGCCCAAAAGTATACAGTGAAATGGGGCAATCTCAAACCACCCTGTTCTCTAGCGCTGCCAGCTGGTTATGCCAATCTTGCTCTCTTATAGTTCCATATAAAATCAGCTACCATTATGCACCTTCCTGAACCACGATAGCGGGAGGGAAATGTTGAGATTGATCAGTGGATAAAGAAGCCTGGGAAATACGTTCATCTTTACCACATTGATCCTCCCCCATAGTGTTAAGGGTAACCGAGCCCATCTTTTCATATCCAACTCTAAAATCCGAACAAGGTTGTCCAGGTTTAACCTCCGCATCAACTCGGAGTTGGTGGACAAGTTGAGCCCTAGGTATTTCAGAGATTTTGTACTCCATCCCAGTCTGAAATTTACCACATCTGCCTTGAAAACCCTGTTGTTTAGAGGGTATACAATCGTTTTCTCTTGGTTTAATTTATAATTAGCTAATGCACTAAATTCAGCTATGGTTTCTAACAGCACTGGGACTGACAAAACCGGGTTAGCAATATAAACCAACAGGTCATCCGCGAACGCAGTGACCTTTATCATGTGGTCCGCTACCTGGATACCCTCAATCTTGTTGAACCCTACTATTTTTCTAATTAGTGGTTCTAAATAAAGAACAGCATGTGTTTCTATTGGTTCTGCTTTGCTGTCTTGAAAAATTTTATGGGGAAAGTGGCGGCGTCTTTATGCGAGCGGTCTGTGCGAGTGAGCGGTCCAGTAAGAAGGGCGTAGGAAGCATGGAGGAGAGAAGATGGAGGTTAGCTGCTTCCGTTTCATAGTATGTGGCCACAGGTTCAGTGTTTTGTGTTTTCGATGAGCGGGGAGTCCGTTTTTACAGTCTGCAAAAGTTATACTAAAAGCCGGCTCCCGCTCTGCACGAGGGATTCTTGCACCTGCGCTTTGATGTTTTCGTGATAATACTATTGTTCAGGTACCAAACAATGGTATTATCATATCTGAACGATAGTATTATCACTCATTCACTGTGCTATTATCACTGTGGGAGCTAGTATATTACTGAGAATTTTTCGTATGCTTTAGAATAGTATTAATTTCACAATCCATATATTAAAGAGTAGTAGTACTACAGTATGTGCTTATGTAATACACATGTGCATATGACTGTAGTATCCTAACAGGGCTATGTGCTAGCAACTTTTGGCCCTACCAGTATTAGTATTGCTTATGCAGGCCTGATGACACAAGTTATTTTTTCAAGCTATGCTGCTGACATATCTCTATTTTTGTGCAATGTTAAGCATCTTTTGTATTGTAACTCAGCACTAGTTTCAGCTAGCTTCGCTCTTATGAGTGTGAGCTTGCAGAGAGAAAAAGATGATCTAACTGTCTTCTGAGCTAACCTTCTACCAATGAGACTTCTGTGTTTTGTGATTTTTACCTTATTTGGCAGTTGAGTTTTGCAAGGCATCATGATGTTCAGAGGTTTCCGGACTCCCAGTAGGTATGCTGTTTTTCTGCATGTTCTGAAATAAACTTCGCCCTGTGATATCTGGGCTTCTGTGTCATGTTTTGCCCACAGGTTTGGATTCCTGCCAGCAACACACATGATAACAAAAGATCTGTGGTGAGAGTGAACAAGCTGCATACACAATGCCCTTTAGAGAGCTAGGAAACATTGCATTTGGATTGGCTTGTATTAAATTCACTTGTTAATTTTGAAATTTAACCCACAAATATAGAGTAACTTGTCCCCTATCTTGTTGTCATGTGGGGTACCATCATGACCACCATCATTTTTCATTTATTTAATCTACTGGGCAAGAACAAAAAGCAAAGAGAGCATACCAAGATGCTCCTTATAGAAGCAAGCATTTGTCAATGCCGAATGTTTGCTTGCTGGTATTAGCATTGGAAATGCAGGAGGTAGACATATGCAGAGTAGGAATGGCAGTGAAGTATTGAACTTCACGCCAGTCCCACCTCCACCCCTCAGAGATGGACAGGCATTGGGGTATGCATTTGGGTTGTCACCCATAACGTTCATGCCATTTCACCTCACCCTATCCTGCAGACACTGAGAAGAGTTGATGTGTGCCTTGGGGTGTTCGGCTTTACAACCACCCACTCCATAAGGACATACACTGACATGGGTGCAATTTAGAATGGGGTGAACTCTGGGGCCAAAGAGTCCGAGGCACAGCTCGATGCCTGTCAGTGGCTGCAGGGTGGGGGTGGGATTGGAATGGCATGAGCATTACAGTCAGTAATCCAAAAGCACACCCCTCATGCCTGTCAATCTGTACAGGGTGGGACATTATGGTTAGAAACCGTAACGCCCCGAGCATTTGTTTGTATTTGCAGTACAAATGTTCAATATAGCCATTTTGTGGCATCCACTTCATGAAAGCATTTGGGACCTCTTCTCATGAACAGTGGCAGTGTTATTTTGTCAATGTGTCCCACAATTTGAGTTTCCACAGCGACTGTGCCATTGTGTGCCAGATGAACAGAAACACAGATCAGGCAGGATGTGAAGAATAACAGCTGTACCATTCATAGGGAGGTATGAAGAGATGGCAATGTTGAAAATCTGTAGTGAAAATATTAAAAATGCTCAAACTTCAGAGCGTATGTGGAAACTGCGCAACGCATGTGAGTAACAGTCATTTAGTGGAATTATTTCACCAAATTTTCAACATAGGCATTTTGTGACCTCTTCTCCTGAACACTGTCACTGTGATTTTCTTAATCTGTTCTGAACATTGATTTCCCACAGCAACTGCGATATTCTGCACCAGATGTGTAAATGCATATTTCAGGCAGGATGTGAAAAATGACAGCTGTACTGTTCATAAGGAGGTCTGAAAAAATGCCAATGGTGAAAATCTGGAGTGAAAATACTACAAATTTGCGAAGTTATGAGGGTGCGTGGAAACTGCACAATGCACGCTTGTAATACAATCGTTTTATGGACATTTGTCACCAAATTTTCAACATAGGCATTTTAGGACCTCTGCTCATGAACAGTCACTGTGATTTTACATATGAACATATAAACATACAAATCTGCCAGCAGAACACACCAATCGGTCCATGTAAGTCTGCATGAGTGTGCAGCTAGCACCCTAGATTGCAAGTGATCCAGCCTCCTCCGCCTCAGTTCCTCCCTCACTTGCCCCAGCCCGTGCCCCCTGACTCTTCCTCTTGCTTTATCCCACTCCTCCTTAAAGCTATTGACTGTCCTACATGTTACCACCCTCTCTGACTGCACATTCCAACTAGACACCACCCTCTCAGAGAAGTAGTGCCTCCTCATTTCTCTCTTGAAATGTCCCCCTTCCAACCTTAGCCAGCGCCCCCTCATCTCTCTTCCACTCCTCAGTTTAAACACCCTCTCGGTGCTAGGTTTATTTACCCCTCATGTATTTAAATGCTTCAATCATATCCTCCCTATCCCTCCTCTCCTCCAGTGTGTACATGTTCAGCTCCTTCAGCCTAACTTCATATTCCTTTTCTTATATCCCCTTTAACATTTTTGTTGTCCTCCTTTGCACCCCCTCCAGTAACTTTATATCTCTCCTCAGGTATGGCCTCCAGTATTGCACACAGTACTCTAGGTGTGGTGTGAACAATGATCTGTAGAGAAGTAGGATCACATCTCTGTGTCTGGATGAGAACCCCCTCGTGATGCACCCCAGCATCCTGTTTGCCTTCATTGCTGTGTTCCTGCACTGGGCCAAGTTGTTCATGCTCCCAGTTACCAACACCCCTAGGTCCTTCTCCTCCTCTGTGATCCCCAACCAATAGTCCCTTTTCTGGTTCTTAGCCCTGCAGTGCGTCACCTTACACTTCTTTGCATTGAATCCTAGCTGCCACTCCACCACCCATGTCTCTAGTTTGGCTAGGTCCCCCTGCAGTTTTTGCCATCCGTCCTCTTTGTCCATCACCACCACCCCCAGTTTGGTATAATGTGCAAACAGACCAACCCTGCTCCCCACTCTGTGTGCTATATCAGAGATAAAGAGCCCAAATAGCACCAAGCCCAGCACTGAGCCCTGCGGCACCCTGCTTGTCACTGCTCTGGGTGCCGAGAGCTACCCCACCACCACCGCCACCCTCTGCATCCTCCCCTGTCACCAGTTCTCTATCCATTTAGTCAGACCACCTTCCACCTGTAGCCCTCCTTCTCCACACTCTTCTCCTCCTTGGCCTGTGTCCCTCCTCCAGGTAGTCTGCACCCTTTCTCCTCCTTTTTCTTACAGGGTGATGGTGCCTTCTGTATTACACTCAGACCACTCTGCCCGCCCCCTCCCAGGGTTACTATGCCTCCGCCTTTACCTATATGTAGGGCAGTGAGCTCATTAGGCTCCCCTGACTGGACCTTTCTACCAACCTCAGTATTTTGGCCACCCCTCCCAACTAGTTTAAATCCACCATAGTAGAGATATACCCCTCCAATCCTGCCTTTTTTTTTAATACATATTTTCTCCCCGGGCTATGGTCGGCTTGGTCATCCCGACTGACCCCCTCTAGCCCTGCTTCCAACATCAGGCTGACCTCCTCACCTCCATGGATTAACCCCCATGGCAAGATGGTGAGGAACTTCCCAGGTCGACCCACCAGAGCAAGATCCAGTTGAGGAGGCACCATTCAGGGTGGGCAGCAGGGGTCAGAAGCTCATGCTGCCTGACCGTTACCCATTTTCCACTTTTCTCACCTTTGCAGAGTGCAGGCATGCAATGACGCTTAGGCACAGCGTGCCAACACCCACCGCACTCCGCCCCCTTTACTACACTGTTCTAGTAGTGCCCCGGTCATCACCAGGGGCCTCTACAGAGCGGTGAGTCCCTGGATCCTTCCCTGGGATAGAAGAGCAGTCCTCCAGATGCTCAATCCTATCCCTCCCCTGCTGACCCCTGGCAGCCTGGGCTCGCGTCCAAACCCGGGTCACCAGTGTGGAGCGAGGTGTGGCATCCAGCATCTCAACCCTCAGTGCCACTGGGCCGGCCCTAATCCTGCCTTTAATACTCCCCTCCCCTTCCTGCTCAAGTGTACCCTGTCCCCCACATACAAGTGACTATTCCCCCCAGACCCTACCCCAGTTAGTCACTAACCCATAATCTTTCGTGTGGCACCAATCTCTCAGCCACTCATTGAACTCCTCAAGCCTACCCTTCCTCCCCATGCTTGCACGTGATACCAGCAGTACCTCTAAGAATGCCTCGACTCCCCCACCCCTCACATTGCCTGCCCAACTACTCGAACCTCCCCCTCACTACTTCCACAGTCTCCCCTGCCAAGTTGTTTGTGCCCACATGCAACACTAAATGAGGTTTCTTCCTCCCCCTCGCTGCACACTTGAGCAGTGCCTGCTCTGCCCCTCCTGCAGTCAACCTGGGGACAGCTTCAACCCAAATACGGCTATGCCTTTCCCGCTTTCCACTGCATCTTACCCCTTTTAGTATAGAATCCCCCAGGATGAGTACCCCTCCATCCCTTATCCCCTTTCCCTTCTAATGCCCCTTCCACCACCCCTGTATTCGTTCTTCCCTGCCCCTTACCCTTGCCAGCTGCACCCTCTGTGACTTCTGTATCTGTACCCCCCACTTCAGCCTCACCCCTTTTCTCTGCCTTATTCCTTCCATCCCCTTTGAACTCCTTTCCAGTCTGACTACTTCCTACTGGGCTTCCCATGTCGACCTCCCCTCCTCCCCTGCTGATTTCCAACCCCTCTCCTATCCCCGCTGTTGTCGATTTAGAGCCCCCATTCCCTTCTACCCTGATAGTGATGCCCCTCCCATTCTTCCCCCTTCCTGTAGCCTTCTCTCCTCCAGTCACCATCCCCTCCTTCCTTACTAGCCCCCCTTCTACCCTTTCGGCCTCGCTATCTCTTCCCCTAACTGTTGCCATCCCTCTCATGCCCGGCTTGTCCTCCCAACCTTCAGTATGTTCCTGCTCCCCCTCTCTCTCCTATAGCAGAGGTTCGAATCTATTCCTAGTCGATACCCCTCCTACATCTCTTCCCCCTATCGGTTTCCCCTCCTACTTGTTCCCTTCCATGCCACCACTGTTCCCTCCCTACCCGCAGCCATCTGATCTCTCCCCTGGTACTTCTCATGGTCTCTTCCTCCCCCATCAGGAGGCTCCCCCCCTTTACCTTGGGCACCCCCTCCCTTCTCTTGTCTTTTTCCATTAGTGCCTCTGATACTGGGGTTAGTTTCACTCCCTAGTTGTTCTTCCTCTGTCTCCCTTGCCATCCTCTAACCCCCCCCCCCATTCAGGATACCTACCAGACTCATCTTCCCTGTTACTTAGACTCCTCCCTAACCTCCACAGTTCCTCCCTCAAACTAGCCAGTTGTCTACAGACCATACACCCCCGTCCCAATCCTCCAAGCCCAGTCCAGGACCATGGTGGACCCACACCCTATACACCCCACCACTCTTTCAAAGATGCTGCCCTGTTGACATGTGGCACCTGCCCCATTTTGGCCCCAATCTCATGTTACAGGCTCTTACTCTCAGGTTCTGTACCCTACTACAACTGTTAGGCCCCTATTTACTCAAATTCCTGCCCTCCTCCCCCCCCCACACTAGTCCCTCTACTGCCCTCTTGCCGACCGGGTTAATTCAGTCTCAAATCTCATCCATTAGATACTGTATTACTGTAGCAATCCTAAAGCCTCCTTGTCCATTTTTCACCCCTCAGCTACCGTACTTTTTGTTCTCAGCTCTCATATAGTTTCACTTAGCCCAGTTAGAAATCCTATTGCACTCCAAGTATTACTCAGCTCAGTTAGAGAAATAAACAGTACAAATAAATATGTATTATTACACCAATCATAACAGTATAGCTCAGTATTTAGTTCAGTTAGAGAAATAAACAGAACAACTAGATCTGTATTATTACAGCAATCCTAAAAGTATCCAATCATTGCTTTGTCTCCACTGCACAGACCCTGCTGTAATATAAGACCACACAGGACCCTGGGCAGGAGGGTGGGCAACTCTAAAGTCCCAGCAGAGCTCCATTGAGCTTGCTTACTCCCTCTCTCTCACTCTCTCATTCTTTCTCCCAGCACTGCAGGCTGCCCTTTTGCACTGGGCTCCTACTTGCATTGAGCCTTTTTCTGCTCACAAAGAAATCAGCAGCAGTCCTGACAGAGCTCCGTTGAGTTTGCTCATTCCCCCTCCCTCACTTGCTCATTCTGTTTCTCCCAGCACTGCAGGCTTCCCTTTTGTACTGGGCTCCTGCCTGTGTTGGCACCTTTTTCTGACCACAAAGAAATCCGCAGCAGTCCTGACAAAGCTCCGTTGAGCTCACTCACTCCCCCTCTCATTCACTCGTTCTGTTTCTCCGGCACTGCAGGCTGGCCTTTTGTACTGGGCTACTGCCTGCATTGGCGCCTTTTTCTACCCACAAAGAAATCATCAACAGTCCCAACAGAGCTCCGCTGAGCTCACTTACTCCCCCTCTCACACTCGCTCATTCTGTTTCTCCTGGCACTGCAGGCTGCCCTTTTGTACTGGGCTCCTGCCTGTGTTGGCACCTTTTTCTGCCCACAAAGAAATCCATAGCAGTCCCAATAGAGCTCCGTTGAGCTTGCTCACTCCTGTCTCCTCCTCTCTCATTCACTCTATCTGTTTCTCATGGCGCTGCAGGCTGCCCTTCTGTACTGGGCCCCTGTCTGCATTGATGCCTTTTTCTGCCCACAAAGAAATCAGCAGCAGTCCCAACAGAGCTCAGTTGAGCTCGCTCACGGCCCCCCTCTCTCACTCGCTGAATCTTAATCTGTCCCAAACACTGATTTCCTAAAGCGACCACGCTATTCTTCGCCAGAAGTGCGAAAACACATTTCGGCCAGGATGTGAAAAATGACAGCTGTACTGCTCATAAGGAGGTGTGAAAAATGCCAGTGTTGAAAATTCAGCATGAAAATATTACGAATTTGCGAAGTAACAAGGGTGCTCGGAAACCACGCAACACACACTTGTAACACAGTCATTTTATGGATTTTCATCACCAAGTTTTTAACATAGGCATTTTAGGACCTCTGCTCATGAACAGCGAAACTGTCATTTTCTCAATCTATCCCAAAAACTGATTTCCCACAGCGACTGCGCTATTCGGTGCCCGAAGTGTGAAAACACATTTTGGCCAGGATGTGTAACATGACAGCTGTACTGTGCATAAGGAGGTGTGGAAAAATGGCAATGTTGAAAATCTGGAGTGAAAATATTACAAATTCGTAAAGTTATGAGCATGCGTGCAAACTGTGCAACACACGCTCATAAAACAGTCATTTTTTGGATTTTTTTCACCAAATTTGCAACATAAGCTTTTTGAGAGCCCACCTCATGAACAGTGGCACTGCCATTTTGTTCATCAGCCCCAAAAGGTGATTCTGCACAGTGACCGCGAAATCACCTTTCAGGACCAAATAACTGCATGACAGTGGCTGAATTCATGAGAAGGGGTCTCAATAACCCCATGTTGAAAATCTGGTGCCAAAATTCCCCAAAATGCCTGAGATATGCACCAAAGTTGAAAAACCCTATTTATGCCATTATACAGCTTACTGGCATTTCTTCAGTTCGCAGTCGGCTTTGAAGAGTGCAGACATGTTCCCGGTCCACTGAAGATCGTCGCACTGGGCCCCAGAGAGTAAGTATGGGGTGAGGGTGTGTGTGTGGGAGGCAAGGTGTATAGGTGGGTGTGGGCTGGGGAGGGGCCACCGAATGCAATGAGGCACGTTCCAGTTTTACAGGGTTTTGAAAAAATCGCAAGACGGTTTTTCTTTTTACAGGGACATTTGGCACCCTGGGGTGGGCTCCCACCATGCCACCTGAGTGTTTGGAGGGGCTGTAGCTGACGGGGGATTGGGCACCCCCATCGGTACACAATTCATTGGGGGGGCATTATGCTGACGGGGTGTGGGCTTCCTCATCAGCAAATTCAACTGGGAAGAGGGCACTGAAGCCAATGGGGATTGGGCACCCCATCGGCAAAGAGAGACGGGGGGGCGCATGATGCCGAGGGGAATTGAGCACCCCCTCAGCATACAACAGAAACTTGGGGGTGGGGACATTATGCTGATAGGGACTGAGCTCCCCATCAGTAAACTGGGTTGGGGCATGCAAGGTACCACCCTGCAATGACGGGTTGCTCCCTCATTGCAGCAGAATGGCTGATGCTGCAATGATGAGGCGGCCCCTGATTGCAGTGGCAAAAATGTTTCAAGGTGGTGGCACACTAGCTGAACTAGTGTCAGCAGCAGTGTGCCACCACATTCGGGAAAGCGGGCCAAGCCTTAAAAGGCAGTGGGGGCATTGGCCACAACAGTGCCGGACCTCCACAACCTGATTCTGCAGCAAGCTGCCGCAACATGTTTCTTGTGCATGCACGCAAGCAAATGTAAAAAACTGAGGCAGACAATCAAGTAGGGGAAACCAAAGGGGTAGCGGAAATTGAAAAAGCCACATTAACTGAATAATTAGGGCAAACTCAAGAAAGACTAAGACAAATTGAAACTCTAGGTATGGTGATCACCAATATGCCTGGCCAATTATGCAACTTTCAGGAAAGATTCGAAGACAAGCTAACAATTAGTAAACAACATTCTGTGGAACCCACCAGGATGCAACACAGTGTCTCAGATTACTACATGACAAAAGGGGTTGGTTGACATTGAAATTATTTAATTTCCTGCAGTAACTCAACTGCAACATGCTGCAGTATTACACTGTATCCTGGTGGGCTCCACTATATAATACCCATAACTAACTGGCACTATAGTGCAATACAAGGGGGTTGCTGCACTGGTGAGGTTCTGTCCTTTGTACAAGAGGTCCTTTCTGCCCACCTCTGGTCACTGCAAGGTGGAAGTAAAAGACTCCATGGCACTTAACAATGAAGAGCAGGGGTTTTCCTCAGTGTCATGGCCATCATTCCCCTGTCAATAAAACAGGTCCCAGCAACCCACCCCCAGGACACACCTGGAAACAAGCTACTGTATAATAGCTCAGTGTGCCTTTCTTAGTCAAATATCACATTGAGAATGATGGATATGCAAGTGTGTGTTATGGATTTTTTTCACATACCCGAGGTGTGTGATGACCCATAAACCTCAAGAGTGGAGCCTGAGAGGTTTATGAGGTCATCACACATCAAGGGTGTGTAAAAAAATCCATAGGAACACACTTGCATATCTATTATTTTTTATAATTATTGGTGCAAGACAGTGTCTTCCCCTACCTACAAACATGCACTCTCTCTCTCACTTGCTCACTCTCACTTTCTCACTTGCACACACACACACACACACACACACACACACACAACACACACACACAATTTCTCCCTTACTCTCTTAGATGGACTGGTTTTTGTTTTTAATTGTCAGCTACCTTGTCTGTACTATTGCCCCATCCTGGATCGCACTCTGAGTCGGCGTCTCCCGATTGGAAGACACAGCAGGATAAACCAGATATTTTTTTATATTTAAAAGGCAGGATCAACCAGATAAAGAATAAAAAAAATTAACAAATATTGGGAGGGTAGTAAAGAATAGTGGCCCGTCGGTAAGCAGAAAACCGAGCCACCATTTTTATAATACTGTTCAGCCCACCCATACACAGAGCATGAGCCAGTGAGAGGGCATGGTACTGTTGAATGACTCAAAAAGGACACTAGAGGTGAAAGTAAGTTTGTGAACACTGTAATAACTCATTTTCATGTTATTACAGTGTTTTGGAGAGCCTTGTAAACAGTATGATAAAGGGGGTCACCAGTAATTATAAATAAATAATATAGACTACCTAGACCCTAAATACCAAAATTCAAAAGAAAAGAGGAAAAAACTGTAAATCCTACATACTTTTAACTGCTTTCATATCCCTTTGAAGATGGGGTGACCAAAACTATGAAGCATAATCAAGGTAAGGTCTAACTAAGTTCTGAAGAAATGGCATTATTATGTCTTTTTTTCTTGAAAAAACATGACTCCTTGTGCAACCGAGTACTGTAGACACCACTTAACTATGACAGTGCCACAGGTTTTATATTGTCCCGATTAAGTGGGTGTCTTGCTTATGTGATGTTCATTCAGCCACTGAGGGTTGATATCACATCCCTACTGAAAGCAATTAGTTGTTAGAGTTCATTTTGAGCAATCAATGGTGGTGGCTACAATGCAACAGAGATGGACTGGTGGTGCCAAAGTAAAATGATTCGAAGTACTTTCAAGCCAAGAAACTTTGGCAACATAGTCTCCGTCCATCACAGATGCAAAATGAAATCACCATACGCTGGTTCCAAGGATAAGAATCACTTTATTTAAATATTCAAAAGATAAGTCCAAAGGTAAAACCCAACAGTCATGGTACAGTGAAACGCTGTCCCACAGCAGCTGAGCGTTTTTGCACGATACTGAGCACCGCATCCAGTGTTCACTTTTCTCATGCACGGTACCATTTAATGTCTTCTGCAATTAATCTATTTAATCTGTAAAATAAATAGAAAGAACAATTTTATTCTTGTAGCCACCACATCCATCTACACGTACTCTGAGAAGCTAAAGAACCAGGTATTAAAGAGAGGGGAAGAAAAAAAAACTATTTGGGGGAGGGAAAATAGTAATAAGTTATTTTTGATCGCTTATGTCTCTTTTCAGTATTTGTAATTGTTAATTTTCTTTTTCTCTTTTCTTCTTCTTTCATCCATCAGTTTTGTTCCATTCATAGTTGCCGTTATCCAGTATTTCCTTTTGTCATTCTGGTGTAGTGTTATCGTTGGCCCACTGCACATAATTCTTTAGCTGAGTCTGCTGATCCTGTGGCAAATCCAGATATGTGGTTTTTTAACCTTGGGCAGCCATCGATGAGCTGGGTTGGTCTGAGGCAGAGTGCCTGTCCTCCGTAGACTGTGATGAATTTCCATTGAAATGTGTGTTGATGTACATCTCTGCTTTAATAGGGTCTGATAAAAAGTGCATTTTTCCTTGATGATAAAATCTTAATTTTGCTTGGGGGGAGCATCGTAAATCTGATACCATTGTCTCTCAATACATTTTTAACTTTATCAAATGAACATCTGGATTGCATTGTTTCCATACTGAAGTCAGGGTATACTAGGAAAGTAAAGTCTTCTCTTTAAGCCCTGTATTGGTTTTTGCTTTCTGCAATATTCTTTCTGGGTCTGTAAAATAATGTAGCTTAATGAAAACTAGACATGAGAAGGACATTTGTTTATTTTGCCAGTTGTTAGATTTTAGCCCTTCTCCATGGTGTGCCCAATCTAGCATCATTTTTTTTGTCAGGGTTTCTCAGACCTAGTGCAGTGGAGAGCAGTTTTTCAAAGTATGCAATCAGATTCTCCCCTCCTTCTGGAATGTTTATGAGCTTTAAATTGTTCAGTCTGTAATGGTCTTCCAAATCAGTAACTTTTTGTTAAAGCCTTTTTAATTGAGATGCATGGCTCTCTATCATTACCAAGGCTGGATTTACCCTGTCTTCCAAGTCGCTCACTCTCTGTTCAACAGCCCCTGTTCGTAAATTAAGAGCTCGCATTTGTCTTGACAGGTCTGGGACAGATTACTTAGCAATGACAATGCATTTATCAGAGTATCAAAACCCTTCTAAATGTCTGCTTTAATCTCATTTTTAAATTGAGTTAACACTTTGAGGGGTTATTTCTAGAGTGTGCATTCATGTTTTGCCCATTAGCAGAGTTAAGCTGCACCGGTGTCTTTTTAGGAGATTGCAGACCTTGCTTGAAGCTATCATCTAGTAAATCTGATGCTTGTGAAACAGGTGCTGCATTTTTCTGCACTGCAATGCTCACCTTAGGGTTTGTTGTTGCTCTGCAGGTTTTCTCAATTGTATGGGATGTCTCTATAGGTTCCTCAGGGCAGTTCATAAGATCTCTACCATCTTGCCATTGCCGTTGGTTATTCATTTCAGTTTGCTACGTATGTTCTGAAAGTCTGTGTTGTTCAGATGTGCTGTAGCTGATAGGTGTATCTGACAAGGGAGATAGTAATATATTGTTCATTAGGAGCACAAGACTTTGAAAAAGTTTATTTTTTGTTGTTGTAATCTGGTATGGCCACTGAGCTTAACCAGTCGTGGTGCTTCTGATTCAGGTGTGGTTTTGTTATATTTTGCCACTGATTTTTTTTTTTCTTTTTTGCAGCCAGGGTCTACTAAATCCTTTACTCAATGATAGGCTTTGGACATATTCTTTTTTTTTGCTTCTGGCTTGCAGTCAGCAAAGTTTTCGTCAATACACCAAACTTTATCCAAGTTTAGCAATGTCTGTATTGTATACTGTAAGTATCTCTAAGTAGACACTCATTCGTAAGTATTAGTTGCTGAAATTCAGGACAGCGTTCTGGGTGCTGCTTGGACTGCCTTTCCCCTCGTGGCCATCTTGGATTCCCAGTCTGACAGTGGTTCACCATGTATGGTTTAGTACTTTTAAGTAGGCTATTGTTTAGAGCCAATGTAACTCAAGAATAAAATATGTATATATTTTTGCCTATATCTTGATACTGGACTTATCATACTATAACTGCACCAAGGTTAAATAAAGTTTACAAAAAAAATTACAAATCTGGTAAAACAACTGCTAGCAAACAGCAGCCATGCTGTGGTTGAGTTCAGAATTGCTAGAGACCATAAAAAGAATTCCAGATGCACAGAATTGTTCGATACCACAAAGCTAACATAAATGAGAATAACAAAGAACTTAAAAACTACAAGAGATATAAACTACTAAATAACCAAAACATGGAAAATGTATGGATCACCTTTAGAACAAAAATATTGGACATCTGCAACAATACATTCATAAAGTAAAAACAAAATATATACTATAAGGGCACAGTTATGCCCTAAAAGTTAAGGTTGAGTAAGCATTTTAATGTTAAACCTAAAATTTTGTACTTTGATAAATTTGCAACCATTCAACGGATTTGCACAAAATTTGGTATGTGCTGCCCCATGGGATAGATATTTTGATGTACCAAGTTAAATTTTGTCATATTGATGGATTTCGCGCTCTGCATTGTGAAAAAAACAATAAATTTCAACTTTTTGTTCTTTTTTTTCCTCATTGCACTGTGGCTAAACAGTACATAATTTTGGTCTGAAATGTTCAGGGTAGAAATAGCTTGCTGCAAAGAATAAGCAAGCATTGGTTTGGTGAAAAACTATTAATCTGTTGCAAAGTTGTTAAATTCTGAAATTTCAGGTTCTGAGCATGCTCAGTTCAGTCTTTTGGACAGCTGCAAGGAACGAAAAAAGATTCTACTGTGACAAAAAATGATTTGACCACCTCACAAAAGTGGATTCTTAGAATTCTTTTTCATCAGCCACCATCTTGTTTTGTTTTTTTAGCCCAAACTGTCATAACTGTGCCCAGGGATGCTTTCTGCAGACATCAAAGTATGTATCTTGTTCTTCAGGACATCCTTTACTGTTGTGTGCCTCTACTTTAATTTTAGGGGCCTCAGAATACTTATTTTTACTTTTTTAAATCCTTTTTCATGACTCACTTATGTTTCTTTTTCATCATGATGAAAAAGGATTTGGACAGCTCATAAAAAAAGAATTTATCTGACAAAAGAGGACTAGCGGCAGGGCCATCTGGTCAGAGAACTCTAATCCTGTTTCATGATGATGACAAAGGATTTTGTCATTTCATGAAAGAGGAATTATCTTACAAAAAAGGATTAGGACAGCTCATGAAAAAGGATTTTGAAAAATAATCTTTTTTCGTGAGCTGTCCTAATCTTTTTTCATCAGACGATTCCAATTTTGTGAGATAACAAAATCCTTTGCCATCATCATGAAAGAGGATTAGCAGCAGGGCCAGCTGGTTGGGGAACCCTAATCCTCTTTCATGATGATGACAAAGGATTTTTTCATCTCACAAAATAGGAATCATCTGACGAAAAAGGATTTGGACAGCTCACGAAAAAAGATTATTTTTTTAAATCCTCTTTTGTGAGCTGCCCAAATCCTTTTTCATTAGATGATTCCTATTTTGTGAGACATCACCATGAAAAAGGATTAGGGCTTCTCCAACTAGATGGCCCTGACAGTAATCTTTTTTCATCAGACAAATTCCTTTTTCATCAGATGTCATAATCCTTTTTTCATTATGATAAAAAAGGATAAAAATGTCTGATGAAAAAGAATAATGAAACTCTATCTTGTAATTAGTTTTTTATTTTTTCATATTTTTATTATCTTAACCCCCACTGGAGTTCTCCCTGGTGTCTAGTGGCACCCCCTCCCTCCCACACATGCACAGCCTGATTTCCCCTGTGTTGTTTCTTGTATTTTTTTTATTTAAATGTAATGTGGGATATTATTGCACATGTTTTTTTTCTAACCCTTGGGGGGCAGCATTTGGGCTGTCAGCCCTAACGCTCATACCATTCTCCTATGCTGCACCCACCCAGCTTATTTTCAAATGGAATGGGTTGGGCATTAGGACTGATGACCCCAATGCCACCCCCGATGCCGCTTCATCTGTGCATGGTGGGGGCTGGGGTGTTAGAATTGGAAACCCTAACACCACATTTCACTACTTTTGTCACTTTAGACCTAACTGATGCAGTAAATAAGTTTTTTTGCAATGAATATATATTATAGTGGCACAGTAGTGCCACTATAGTTAGGATTGAGTACCCCAATTAAGGTTAAAGTGTGAAATTTTGCATCTTAATAACTTTGTCACTGTACAACAGATTTGCCTGACATTTGGCAGGCACAGAGTAGTATCATAAATCTCCAGATCTGCTAAGTTTCATACCAGTTGGCTACACAGTTGTGGAGTTATAAAGCAACATTCTGTAGCACATTTAGGCTTTTTAGCGCATTCTTTGCTTGTGCCTACAGGTAGCACAGTTTGTGAGACCAGTCCAAGTACTTCAGGGAACATGCAGCTGGGGTCCTCAATGTGCCTTTTAAAGATTTTGTAAAAAAATATTAAACGGTTCAAAAGTTATTCAAAAAACAAGTTTCCCATTATAGTCAATGGGAAAAGTTAACAAACAGTTTGACAGAGTCGCAAATGCAGTTTTTAGTGTCACAAATGACCCCTGTAGTGTGAGTCAGACATTTTATTTCAGTTAGTGGTCACAGAAATGCTTGGCATTTAAATTTGGGACCCTTTAGGGACACAATTCTTTTTGTGTTCACCTTGTCAGACCCTGAGGATGCTAGCCATGTCTTTTTTGGGAGGTTAAACACCCCAGAAATACATTTTTGAAATTTTTGTAAACAGTAGTGTCACAAAGTAGTGTCACGCCTGTGACACTTTCATGATTTTTATGCGAAATTGTCGTGATTTGTGACACTACTTTGCGACACTATGGCCAAAATAACAGGGATTCTTTGCCACCCTGCTGCAAAACAATGGTTTTGATCTTTTAGGCTGAAATTTGGAGGGAAGAAAGCCAACATCCCACAGATGTGCCTTTTGGTGGTTTGGTGACAAAATAGTACAGGGATGCAAAGTTATGGTACTCTGAAGTTGACACTTTTCCTATAGACTAACATTACGGCATCCGCCATGCCTTTCGGGGCCCGTATCTCGGAAACGCTTTGAGATACGGACTTTTCATCAGAAAAATGTTTAGCCCCCTGCTAAACTAGCCAGAAAAGTCATAATTTATATGAAATTTTAATTTTTTTCCTACGTCATACGGTTCCTGAGATTTAAGCAATTTAGTATTCCAAGTGCTCATTTTCTGCTCCAAGGCCCATTATTAGGCATACATTCTTTGTATTCACTGTGTTTTTCTATGCAGCTGTTGGTGAAAAAAAGAGTGTACGCTTTCGTTACTGTCACAGTTAGTGTTTCCACTTG
The DNA here is from genome assembly GCA_016271365.2 of Neoceratodus forsteri. Taxonomy (NCBI): domain Eukaryota; kingdom Metazoa; phylum Chordata; order Ceratodontiformes; family Ceratodontidae; genus Neoceratodus; species Neoceratodus forsteri. The sequence goes on along the minus strand of CM057450.1, from coordinate 225,868,076 downwards.
CGTTTCCATTACCGCTTGCGTTATCATTCCCGTTCACGCCACCGTGTGCGTTACCCTTTGCATTTTCATTTCCACTTGCATTTTTATTATTTTTACCATTTGCTTTTCCATTACTGTTTCTGTTTGCATTTCATTTTGCTTAACCATGTGCATTACCATTTGTGTTTGTGTACGCACTTCTGTTTGCATTTGCATTTCCTTTGGCATCATTGTTGCTGTTACCATTAGCATTTGCATTTCCTATTGTGTTACCATTCCCACATACGCCACCGTGTGCATTACCCTTTGTGTTTTTGTTTGCACTTGCATTTCCATTACTGTTAACATTTGCATTTTCATTATTGTTTTTGTTTCCATTTTGTTTTGCATCACCATGTGCATTACCATTTGCATTTGCGTACGCGCTTCCGTTTGTGTTTGCATTTCCTTTGGCATCATCATTGCCGTTACTCTTAGCATTTGCATTTCCTATTGTGGTACCGTGACCGTGCGTGTTACCAGTTGTGTTTCCGTATGCGCCCTTCATTTGTGTTTCTGTTTGTGTTACCGTTATCGTCTATGCCACCATGTGTGTTACCATTTGTGTTTTCATTTGTGCTTGCGTTTACTGTTAACATTTGCATTTCCATTACTGGTTTTGTTTGCATTTTGTTTTGCGTCACCATGTGCATTACCATTTAACGTTTGTGTACACGCTTCCATTTGCATTTCCTTTGGCATCATCATTGCTGTTACCATTAGCATTTGTGTTTCCTATTATGGTACCATGACCATGCGCTTTACCATTTGCATTTCCATACGCATTTGCATTTGCATTTCCATTTGTGTTTCTGTTCCTGTCTATGCCACTGTTTGCATTACCCTTTGTGTTTTCATTTGGGCTTGCATTTGCGTTACTGTTAACATTTGTGTTTCCATTACTGTTTTTGTTTTCATTTCCTTTTGTGTCACAGTGTGCATTTCCATTTGCATTTGCGTACATGCTTCTGTTTGCATTTCTGTATATGTTTGTGTTTCCTTTGGTGTCATCGTTGCTGTTACCATAAGTGTCTGCATTTTCAATTACGTTACCGTGACCGTGTGCATTATGGTTTGCATTTCCGTACTTGCTTGTGTTTGCATTTCTGTTTTCATTAACATTTGTGCTTGTGTTTCTATTACTGTTTGTGTTATCATTCACTTTCGCGGCACCATGTGCATTAACATTTGCACTTGCGTTTCTGTTGCCGTTACTTCACTATTTATAGTGCACATTCTCAAAAAGAAGGGAAATTCATGGCAAAAAACTCAGTTTAATGCATCAGTTAGGGTTGTTCCACAGTGACAAAAGCAAGGCAATTCAATGTTAGGTTCCACCCCTTGCACCCCACCCGCCCCCACCAACTGGCATCGGGGGTGCATTGGGGTCATCGGTCCTAACTCTCACTGCATTCTCCTATACTGCACCACCTCAGCTTGTTTACACATGGGATGGGGTGAGAGTTAGGACCAATGATCCCAATGCACACCCAGATGCCAGTTGGTGGGAGCGGGGTGGGGTGGGGTGCAAGGGGGTGGGAACCCTAACATCGAATTTCCTCACTTGTGTTACTGTGGAACAACCCTAACTGATGCATTAAATGGAGTTTTTTTTCCATGCAAATATATATATATGTATATTTATAAATGTCACAAAATATGCCTCTAATGCTCCAGTTAGGGTCAAAGCAACAAAAGTTGGGAAATGAGGCATTAGGGTTTCTCTAACACCCCATCCTCCCAAAACAGGCAGGAGAGCAGGTGTTGAGTGTGCCTTGAGCTTCTCAAGCCTAATGCTCACCCCATTCCATCTGTAAATAAGGTCAGACGTGTAGACTTTATGAGACTGGAGTGAGCGTTAGTATTAAGAAGCCCAAGACACACCCCACACCTGCTCTCCTGCATGTTTTGGGAGGGTGGGGTGTTAGGAAAACTCTAATGCCTCATTTCCCAACTATTGTTGCTTTGACCCTAACTGTAGCATTAATGAAGTTTTTTGCAACTTATTTCCTTACTTTTTGAGATAGTATAACAGTATCCTTAATTTAATGTGGGAGTGCAGGATTCTTTGGACCCTGTACTTCCATCCCTCTGTAGCTGTGTGTGTGTGTGTGTGTGTGTATATATATATATAAATATATATATATATATATATATATATATATATATAGTGTATATGTATACATATATATATATATATATATATATATATGTGTATGTGTGTGTGTGTGTGTGTAGCTGTGGAAGCACAGGGCTCTCCACACCCTGCATTTCCATTTATTGGACAACAGTGACCAAATTGTCAGCATAGCCTTCTTATTACCACACCTAATGTTCCTATTACAGAAAATTTTTGAATCTTGGCCAAAATGTAATTCCACACAACTGAAACCGCATTCCATGCCACAGGTGTGAAAACACATTTTGTGCAGGATTTGAAAAATGACAGCTGTGACATACATGAGGTGGGGTAATAAGAAGACTATGTTGAAAATCTGAGATCAAAATATTTAAAACTCCAAAATTTATAAAAGGGTGTAGTGAAATTGCAACAAATTGTCATTACTGTGGCATTTTTTCATATTTTAACCCACATTTTCAACATTGTCTGCTTAGAACCCTACCTCATAAACCCCATTGGTGAAAATTTTCAAATCTGTGCCAAAACACCATTCCAGGCCACAGGTGCAATGACATGCTTCAGACAGGATGTGAAAAATTACAGCTGTACTGTTCATGAGTTAGTGTGAAAAAAGGCTATGTTGAAAATCTGGACTCAAAATATTGAAAATTACCAAAGTTATTCACATGAGTATGAAACTTTCAAAGAACACTCAAAACTCAGTCATTTTTAGAAATTGTTTCACTAAATTTTCAACATGGCCTTTTTGGGATGCCACATCATGAACACTGGAGGTGAAATTTAATTATTCAGTCCCGAAAGGTGATTTTTGCACAATGACCATGAAATCACTTGCCAGACCTGAGTAATGAAATGACAGTGCCAGCGTTCATGAGGGGAGGTCCCAAAAAGGCCATGTCCAAAATTTGGCAAAAAAATTTCTAAAAATGGCAAAGTTATGAACATAAGTTCAAAACACCACTGTAATACATTATAGTGCACTTACCTTGATTCCTCAGTTTGTGGTTCAACTTTGAAGAGTGCAGATGTGCCTCAGTCCACAGATGATAATAGTCTATGACCTCCAGTGGTGAGTATAGGATAAGGGGAGGTGTGGGCTGGTGGGTGCTCAGTGGGAGGGTCAGGATGAGGGAGAGGGATGGCAGGGACAATGAGGGACTGTTACCTTTTTTTTCAGGTTAAAAAATATGTCAGGGGACTTTTCTTTTTAAAGAAATTAGAGTAAAAAAATATTTTGGGACACTGGGGGTGGGCTCCCCAGTGTCCCACACTGTTTGGGGAGTCTTTAAATGCCAACATGGGAACTGAACCCCCTGATGTCAGATAATTAATAAAACAACAGGCTGTGGGGGGCATCTGATACTGGGGGTGGGCATCCCAGTGTTGGATTTTATTAATAAATAAACACGGGACTAGGGGATGGTGATTGGAGGGTGGGGGGTGCCACTAGGCTCCAGGGAATATATGAGTCCAGTGATCTGGGAGTGAGGGATGCCACTAGACACCAGGGAAAATGGTGGATCACAACTCACACTGTGATTGGCAGCAGGAGTTCAGTGGAGGCTGCAGAACTAAATAAAATCCACTATTCTCATACAGAGAACATGGTAGAAGGCTCCTCTCACTAAGCTGGGCACCAAGGATTTTGGGTGCCCAGACAAAGTATTTCTGGCCTGATTTTAAAAACAAACACCAGAATCTAGCCAAACAGGGCTCATTTAGTTAGGTTCTGGTGTTTGAATTGTAAAATGACAACATTTTTATGTATTTTCCATGCTTTTTAGTTCATGGGGAAAAATACAAGATGGCGGCTCACAATAAAAGGATTTTTTTCCTCACGAAAAAGGATTTTTTTCTCACAAAAATGGAACAGATCTTGCGAGAATAAATCCATTTTCACGAGATCAAATTCTTTGTCAAACTTTTTACCTCTATCCTGGAAAGTGATCTTACCATAGGAAATAATGGGAATTTAAAAACTGAATAACTTTGCAGCAGATTAATATTTTTTCACCAAACAAATGCTGGCAGTTCTGTTTCTCAAGTTCTTTCTACCACAAAAAAATCACACCAAAAGTCCACACTGTCTGGGCACAAGGCAATCAAGAAAAAACTGCACAAAGTGGCAACTTTTAAGGATTTTTCACTATCTGGATCTCAGAATCCGCACATCCAACCAGAACAAAACTTGCTATATCAAGAGACTACCCCACAGGACAGTGCGTACCACATTTTGTGCAAATCTATTGATCTGTTGCAAAGTTATTAAAGTGCAAAATTTGAGTTTTAGTATTAAACAGCCAATCAACCCTAACTGAAGGGGCACAACCGTGTTATAAAAAGCATAGAAAAACAAATGGTTGACAACAAAAAACAAATCACCAAGGAAATCAATAAGAAGACCAATAAATACAAGGAAAATAAGACAAAGGAATATTGGGAAGAATATGAGAATTCACAGAGGAAGTGTAGGAATATGATCAAAAAAAAGGAAAACATAGACTAGAACAAAAACTAGCAAACACAGCTAACAAAAATACCAGTAAAGCTTTCTAAGGATACACACTGTAAATTCTTCTAAAAATACTGTACCAAGGTATGTACATTACAGATAAACAACAGAACAATCAGTTCTCTGAAAGAAATGTCTGAGGAACTAAATCCGTGTATCAGTTCGGCACACTCAAAAGGTTAAAGCAGAAGTGCATGATACCCTTAAAAAATGTTGCCAATGCATTTTTATTCTATTTTAGAGTGCCCCATCTCCTGACTTCTAAGATACCCTTTTCCCCATTTTGAGTCTGCTTTGCCCCTTTTTTATACTGTTTAAATAATAATATATGCAATCCTTTTAATATGGCTCAGACATGGTATTCATTACTATTCTCTATTGTTTTTAAACACCCATTGTTTCAGATCACTTCTATTGTGACTATAATGAGTTAACATGCAGGACACACTGTTGCCTAACATTGTGGAACAATAAGTGTACAGTAACAGGTGAGAATACTGATGAAAACCTGGTTTGAGCCATATTAAAAGGATCCCTCTTTTCATTATTTCAGATGTAAAAAATGTGCCAAAGCAGACTTAAAATGGGAAATAAAAAGTGTATTATACAGTCAGGAGATAAAGGGCAATCTAGAATGCAATAAAAAAGCATAGGTGAAAATGTTCCTCATTTTCATGCACTACTGCTTTAAACTTTGCATGGCTATACAGCCACAAACCAGGATACTGGACAAAGAAAAAAACACATTGATTGGATTACACTGAAAAAATAAATAAAAAAAATTAAAAACCCAAAAGGTACTGCTCACAAGGCCCACATACCAACATCACAAGCAAAATGCTTGCAGGTCTGAAGGATTTAATACTCAAGTCCCTAAAACAAGATATTTATAAAATCAATGGAAAGGGATAAATTCCTACCAGACTGGAAAGTGGTGCACATTATTGCACTCTATAAACAAGGCCCCATGGGAAAGAAGGGAAATTATAGACCAATGAGTCTAACATCAGTACTGGGTAAAGCATATGAAAACATAATTAAAGATCAACTACTTATATAAACAAGACACAGTCAATAGACTCCCACCAACATAGTTTTTGCAAGGGCAGGTTGTGTATAATCAACTTACTCTCCTTTTATGAAAAATGTCAGCAGGGAGTTAGACAGCAGATTCCTGTTGATGTCATGTCTCTGGATTACAAAACAGCATTAGATGTAGTCTAACACTGGGCTATAACTAAAAATGTGGAAGCATAATAGGTACTAATAGTAATAATAGAGCGGAGAACAGAGTGGAGAGAAAACTGGAATCCAGCACCGGGGCCCGGAAAAAGGAAGAAGGTCAGAAGGTGATGGGAAGATTGGCTGGATACAAGGGGGGAGAAAGAGGGTCAGGGATAGGGCAAGATAGGAAAGAAGGGGAGCAATTGGAAATGACACTAACAGGAAGGAGGGGAGCGAGTTACTAGGGCATTAGAACAGGAAAATCCAGTGCAAACCTAGACAGAAGTAATGAGGCACTCTTGGGAACAGGGAGCAAAAACACAGTTGTAGTGTATAGGCATTCAATCATAAAGGGGATTCATTAGCAAAGGAAGATGGTAGAATTCAGGGGGAGATCAGTTTTCTGCGACCCAGGAATGGAGGCCAGCAGGGCACTCACTAGAATAAAAGACTGCATTAGGTTAGTGAGGGGTAGGCCACACCTGGCACTACACCTAGGGATGCATGACTTGGCTGAGGAGGAGGAGGTGGAGGGAGTTCAAAGGAGGATCAGGGAGCTGGCAGAGGGACGTCAAGGGTTTGTCAGTTCCCTAGCCTTCTCAGAGGTTCTCCTGGTGCGCTGTGCCAGCATGGCCCAGCAACTCAGAATAAAGGAATTCAACCTTTGGCTGAGACAGTGGTGCAGGGAGGAAGGCTTCATATGTTGGGGAGACAGGGGGGATACATGGGTTGATGAGTGCCTGTATGCAAGGGACAGGTTGCACATAAGTGGGGCAGGGGCTAGGCTGTTAAGAGCAAAGTTACAGAGGTACATAGATGAGAAGCTAGGGGTTGACATAAATTTAAACTAAGTAGGGGAGAGTGTGACTCTAGGAGCGGTGGGGAAAGCCGGCCTAGTGAAACTAATCTAGATCACACTCTCCCGCTGCAAGCAAAAACAGGCAACGAGACAGAGAGAGATCGTGGCGGGGGGGGGGATGAGATGAAAGGAAATGCTAGCTAATGCCAGGAGTCTGGGGAATAACATGGGAGACTTAGAGGCAGTGGTGGGAGTGGACGACCCAGACCATATCGCAATAACTGAGACATGGCTGACAGATTACCACAGTTGGGAGGTGGGATTACAGGGGTATAGTCTTTTCAGGAGGGGTAGAATGTGTTAAAAAGGTGGGAGGGGTAGCCCTTTATGTTAGGAATGGGATTAGAGCAGTGGAGGGCAAAGAGGAGAAAAGTTCTGCAGAGATCCTCTGGGTTACCTTATGCAGGAAGGAGGGAGGGATGCTAAGGGTAGGAGTGGTCTACAGACCACCGAATCAGGGAGAGAAGGTGAATGGAGAGCTGGCTAAGGACATACAGGAGAAGGCCAGCAAGGGGAAGATCCTGGTGTTAGGAGACTGGAACCTACCCGATGTGGACTGGGGAATACCAGCAGCCAGATCAGAGAAAAGCAGGGAATTTTTAGAATCCCTGCAGGATGCCTTTATTCACCAGCTAGTAAGGGAACTAACACAAAGAGATGTCACACTGGACATAATGCTGTCAAATGGGGACAGCGTGGAGGAGGTAGAAGTTGGGGAGAATTTGGGAGACAGTGACCACCGGATGGTTAGGTTCACTATATGGGCTGGGGCCATAATGGGCAGGTCTATCACCAAGGTACTGGACTTCAGGAGGGCAAAGTTTGGGAGGATGAAGGAAATTGTGCAGAAAGAACTAGAAGGGAAACAGAATCTCAAGGATATAGAAGAGCTTTGGTGGGCAATTAAGGGAAGTAGTTTCAAGGCTACGGAGCAATGCATATGGAAGGCAACCAAAAGGAAAAGAGGGCGAAAACCCCCGTAGTTCATGGCAGAGGTTAGGGAGGTGGTCAGGGAGAAAAACAAGGTGTTCAAAGCCTACGAATCATCACAGGGTGTAGGGGAAATGGAGATCTATAAGGAAAAGCTTAAGGTGACAGAGAAAACTATCAGAAAGGCTAAAGCAGAAATGGAGGAGAAGATAGTGAGGGAGGCTAAAAGAAGGGACAAAAAATTATTTCGATATGTGAGTGATAGGAGGAGAAGCAGGCATGGGATTCTAAAACTAAGGGGGAGGGGGGTACACCAGTTGAAGAGGATGAGGAAAAGGTGAATCTGCTAAATTAATACTTTGCTTCAGTATTCACAGTTGAGAAAGAAGGAAGGGGGCCATAATTACAGCTGAGGGGGAAGGGACCGGAGGTGGACACCAGCCCCTTCATGGAGGGTAGAGCATTGGAGGAGCTGGGGAAAATAAAAAATGATAAAGCAATGGGCCCAGATCAAGTCCATCCCAGGGTTCTAAAGGAATTAAAGGAGGAACTGGAGGCACCCCTTGCGAAACTATTCAATCTATCCCTCGAAGCAAGGGGGGTCCTGGGAGACTGGAAGCAGATGGAGGTAGTGCCACTCCACAAGAAGGGAAGTAAGGATGAGCCAGGAAATTACCGCCCAGTTAGTCTTACCTCCATGGTGGGGAAAAGTGATGGAAACCCTCGTAAAAGAAAGACTAGTATGACACCTAGAGGAGAGGAGCCTTATTGATGACAGCCAGCATGGGTTCACTAGTGGAAGGTCATATCAGATCCACCTGATGGAGCTTTTCGAGAATGTTACAGAGGTGTGTGACTGGGGGGGTGGTGGACATGGCCTACCTGGACATCAGGAAGGCGTTTGACTCCGTCCTCCACAGGAGGTTGGTAAGCAAGCTGGGAAGTTTGAGGGTGGGATGCAAATTGACAAATTGGGTGGAAGATTGGCTGGAGGGAAGGACTCAGAGGGTGGTGGTCAATGGGGTGCATTCCAGGGTATCGGGGTGATTAGTGGGGTTCCACAGGGGTCAGTGCTGGGACCCATTTTGTTTAACATATACGTAGGGGATCTAGCAAAGGATCTAAATAAGAAAGTGTGTCTGTTTGCAGATGACACAAAAGTCTATAATAGAGTGGGCACTCCGGGGGGGGTGGAGAAAATGAGGCACGATCTAGCCAACTGGAAGAGTGGGCAGAAAGGTGGCAGCTTCAATTCAATGCAAAAAAATGTAAGATAATGCACATAGGTCGCAGGAATCCCAGGGCTACATATCGGCTTGGGGGGGGAGACACTGCAGGTTACAGAACTAGAGAAGGACCTGGGGATTTGGATTTCAGATAACCTAAAGGTTAGGTATCTGTGTGATAGGGCGGCAGGAAAAGCGACAAGAATGCTGGCATGCATAGGGAGAGGCTTCACAAGTAGGAAGAGGGAGGTGATAATGCCACTCTGCAAAGCGCTGGTCAGACCACAGCTGGAGTATGGCATCCAGTTCTGGAGGCTGCACTTGCAAGGAGACAATGACAGGCTGGAGACAGTCCAGAGGAAGGCAACCAAAATGATCCGGGGGATGCAGAGGTGGTCATATGAGGAAAGACTGGAAGAATTAGGTCTATTCACACTGGAAAGGAGAAGAGAAAGGGGGAATATGGTGGAAACCTTCAAGTATCTGAAGGGCTTAACAAAATGAGGGGTGGTAGCCTCTTAAGGCTGAGCAAAAACACAACCACTAGAGGTCATGGTTTCAAGCTGGAAGGGGGTAGAGTTGGGAAGGGGTGTAAGGGGCATTATTTCTCAAAGAGGGTGGTGGGTCCATGGAACAAATCACCTGAATGGGTTGTGGGGGTGGACATGGCAGATGAGTTCCAAAGAGCACGGGATAGCTACTGTATATGGGCCTAAACAGAAGAGGATGGATAGGGCAGATAAGAAAATGGTAGGAGAGGAGGAGGTGGGCCACTTCTCAGGCAGACTAGATAGGCCAGTCGGTCCTCTTCTGCCGGCGGAATTCTATGATTCTATGATAAACAAGAACTAATAAATCTGACACCAGCATGCCTGGAAAACAGAAAACAGCATACTAAGCTACATGGTTATATGTCATCTGAAATGCTAGTAACAAGTGGATCCACCGTGGATCAGTTTTGGGGCAGTTCCACCATGCCGCAGTGACACAGAGAACAGCGACTGTCAGTACAGAGATGACACAACACTGCTAATTGGTGTCGTGCTGTCGCTGGAGGAAAACTTTGTTTTCTGTGGGGGGCTTCACCCCCCCCACACACCCCACTTGAGGGGGGGATCATCCCCCCCATCTCCTGAACTTTAAATTACCAACTCAGAGTCAGAGTTGGTTCGAAGAGGGGGCGAACAACCTAGAGGCAGCATTGTTGGGAATACAGAGGACCATCACAGCAAACTATCAGTAATGTCGCTGTGATGGTCTTTGCTGTATTCCCATTGCTGTTGTGACGTGATACCTTTTGGGGCCAGTACTTTTTGGCATTTTCATTTAAGAGCTTGATACCTAAATTATGAGTAAGGGCTAGAAAGCAGTAAGTTAATGCCCTTATAGCAAACAAGGATGAGAAGAGAATTGCTGTTCTTCTATGATACAGCGCATGATTCTGAACAAATACATGTCAAGGGGACACCCCATTGCAATTAAACAGGAAGAAAACAAAATCTTGATAAACATATGTCTCTAACCCCAACAGCTAAATGCTGCCACTGAATCAGTGGGGAGCAGTTCACATGGGCATTTAGCCCACTCCTGCTCCAGGTTCCTTAGTGTGAATCACAGTATAGTATAATATATGAACATAACATACATACAAAAATGCCTGCAAATACAGGCACTCAGTCTATCGAGTCTGCTTGATTCAGTTGTGCAGCTAGCCCGCACGTGCAGCTGCCCCACCCACCTCCCATCTTCATATTTACCCCTCACTCTATCCCATCCCTCTTAAAGCCGTCCACCATGCTACAGACTACTACCTCCTCAGACAGAGTATTCCACTTGTTCACCGCCCTTTCTGTGAAATACTGTCTCCTGACTTCCCTCCTGAACCTCCTCCCCCCAGCCTCTGCTGATGCTCCCTCATGACTCTCCCCCTTCTTATCTGGAAGATCCATTCTGTACTAGTCTTGTTTATCCCCTTTAGGTATTTAAAGATTTCGATCATGTCCCCCCTGTCCCTCCTCTCCTCCTGGGAATACTTGTTCAGCTTGCCCAGCCTTTCTTCATAGGAATGTCCCTCTAATCCCTAGATCATCTTTGTTGCCCTATGCTGTACACTCTCCAGCAATTTGATGTCCCTCTTCAGGAATGGGCACCAGAACTGTACGCAGTATTCCAGGTGCAGCCTGACCAGCGACTTGTAGAGGGGCAGGATCTCCTCCCTATTTCTAGAGAAGATTCCCCTCATTATGCACTCCAGCACAGTTCATAGAAAGCTATAAACCATACTATACTATGGTTCATAGTAAAGTATTTTATGGTCCATATAAATCTATGAGATTAGTTACAGAAGAACATCTCTTCCTCACTGGTTACAAATGAGGATGATTAAGTAACAATTACAAATGATTTAAAATCTAAACAGCACTGTGGCAGTATATCCAGAAAATCAAAGTAATGAGTAAATTCTATGAACAGATGCTTTATTAATAAATCAAGTGATATAACAATTTCCCTGTATCAAAGGTATATTAGACCTCATTTTTTTTTTTTTTTTTTAGTTGTTTAACCAGGTATAGCACACTAAGCTGAAAGCTTTTTTACAGGAGCGACCTGGGAGCACATGCTCATATTGATTATTGTTGCCAGTTGTAGGGTGGCCAAAATGTGGGTGAGAGAAATAAACTGGAAAAAATACAAAAAGGAGTAACTAAGTCAATAAAGGGACTAGAAGGCAAAAGTTATAAGGAAGGTTTGAACACTTTAGATCTCGGTATACTACATAGAAGGTGTATAAGGAGAGATTGATTATTAACATACAATGTGTACAATTATGAGAAACTATTAGACAGCTTGAACATGAGAGTTAGATAATATAACAAGGGGGCATAAATTCAAGCAAGCGCATTTAAAACAAGTACACGTACATTGTATTTTACTCACAAAATGGTATGAATATGGAATAATTTACCATCAGATATTGTACATACAAGACATTTAATATGTTTAAAAATAGACTGGATACCTGCATGTCAGGGGTTGGGCTAAATGATTATTACCACTAAGGAGGAGGGGCAGCCTATATAGACCATTGTGTCTTCTGCTGTCTCTATCACCCAAATCAAAAACTTAAATATATAAATAAAATTGAATCAAAGACTTAAATAAATAAATAAGTGAAATCAATGTGAAAGTAGATCTGACTAAGCGTCCTCTTGTGCCCAAATGCTGAACTTGATTCTTTGAACCTCAGGGAGGTAACACACTCTGCAGAAAGAGTATATAGTGAATTGAGGAAGAAATTCAGAAAACACAACACGTGGCAGGAGACAAGAGAGGTGGCATACAAGATGAGATGCAGACCAGACCAAAGCCCAAGGGATTTCTTGCATGAGGTAATGGATGCATACTTTGGGCCAAATGATAACCCATACACTGAGGGAACAGACTTCAAAGACTTATTTTTTGATGCTTTACCTAAACACCTCAGACTCAACCTTGCCTGGGAGAAAGAAGGCAGGGAGGCAGAGTGGCTAATACAATAAGCAGAGGTACTCATACTAAGGAAACTATGCCACCAAAGAAAGGAAAACCTCCAGAGGCTGAGGCATCAGAAATCCCTTCTGCAGATGCTCCGTCCATGGAAGGTAATGTGCTCCAGGTTCCCAAAATGACAAGAGACAAGGAAAGGGACTAAACAGTAATTCTTCCTGGAATCAGTCTGTGTACCAACCCAGGTCCTTGATGGACTCTGATCAGGACCTGAAGGACTGCCCTGGCCAGTTTCCCAATGTAAAGGGTATCAGGCAGATAGAGAGTTAAAAAGGGGAAGAATGATAAAGGATATAGAGGTCAGAACGGGGGTGTGGATATTATAAGAATGGTTACTGAAATCATCATAGAGAACTGGGAGACAATCCAAGGACCAATTCACCAAGCTTAGAGGAGATGATAAAAAAAAAAACTGAACTGAAGAAGGAAAAGGGTTGAGTTAGTGAAAGCTTTCTTATAAGAACTCTTATCCACCTCATCCCATCCCATCCATCTATTTCTTCTACTGTGCAGGCACCAATAGCACACATCACAAGTTCTGCAAGTAACTCAGGTAAGTGACTAACAGTTCTTGTTTCTGATGATGCTGTCTAGGTTAGTGAAACTAATGCATGAAAATTCCAAACAATCTGTGTCGGTAAACAACATTAAAGGCGTGCTCAGTGAAAGTTCTTTTCACTGTCACCTAACCCACAGGAGGAGGTAAGAACCAGTGCTGGCAGAGGTGTGTGTTTATCAAACCATCTCCACTACCAGGTTTTAGGAAACACTCTTCATCCAGAAATTCAACTCCTGATTGAAGTAATGGTGTGGAAAGGAGGGGTTTTGCTTCATTGGAGACTGGGGCTCCACCTCAAGGGATGTCAGCCTATATAAGAATGATAGCTATATCCATCCAGGAAGGAGACCTTACTCATAAGTGAAAAGTTTGAATGCTTCAGCAGCAGGCATTTAAACTGACCAATGGGTTGGGGGAGGATCTAGGAAGGTTAGGAGGCTTAGTACCCCCCCCCATGAGCACATGCTCTACACAGGTACTCAAGGAGAAGTTAGACCAAAAGAGAGCTCAATTCAACATAAGGTAGGGGAACAGGGAGGACCAATGAGGAAGTGTGCCCAGGAAAGGGAGAGGCACATATTAACAAAACAGAAGAGTGAAGCCACATCCTGGAGAGCCATGTGTGCTAATACCCATAGTCTGAGTAACAAGATGGAGGACCTGAAGGCAGCCATGGCAGAATCAGACCTGGGCATTGTGGCCATCACAGAGACCTGATATAATGATAACCACAGCTGAGAAATGGCCGTACCAAGGTATAATCTATTCAGGAGGGAAAGGGCAGGCAGGAAGGAGGGAGAAGTGGCATTTTATGTGAAGAATAACATAAAGGCCTCAGAGATTCAAGGGGAATGGGGGGGTACTGTGGATTAAGCTAAAAAGAAGAAAGGGGTCAGCCATCTGCACAGGGGTAATATACAAGCTACCAGCCCAAGCAGAGGAAATAGATAGAGAGATGATGCTAGCTTTCCAAAGGATGGCACATGGGGGGGGGGGAGGTATCACTGGTTGGCGACTTCAATATACCAGATGTAGACTGGAGCCTCCCTGCAGCAGCAACCAGGAGCAGGTTTATCCTAGACTCCCTACAGGGAGCTTTCTTTAAGCAACTGGTAGTAGAGTCCACATGGGAGACAGCAGTGCTGGATCTAGTGCTCACAAACAGGGACAGTGTTTCAGGGGTCATAGTAGGAGAACACCTGGGAAACAGTGATCACTGGTTAGTGGGGTTTGAGATAACTGAAGAGGTGGAATCCAGCCACACAAGAACAAGAATCCTTGACTTCAGGAGGGCAGATTTTGGAAAAATGGCTAAATGCTTAGAAGAAGCATTGGCTGGATTAGGGTAGATAATAGAGGTGAAGGAACAGTGGGCGATGATCAAATCCGGGATAACAAAAGCAATACAACTCTGTGTTAAACAGGTTACCAAGGGGAAGAGGAGACCTTTATGGTTTTCAAATGAGGTAGCTAAGAAAATTAAGGCAAAAAATGCATTCAAACAATACAAGCAGACACAGGTGGAAGGAGACAGGGAGAGGTACCAGGAGAAACAAAGGGAGGCAAGAAGAAGCAGAAAGAAGTGAGGAAGGCAGTCAGAATAGCAAAGGCCAAACCGAGGAAAAGATAGCCAACTTGGTTAAGAAGGGGCATAAAACCTTTTATAGGTACATTAGGGAGCAAAGAAAGACTAAGGCAGGGATACTGAGGCTGAATAAAGAGGAAGGTGGTTGGGCAGAGAGTGACAGTGAAAAAGCAGGGACATGAATGAATACTTCTGCTCAGTATTCACAAAGGAAGAGGAAGGGGAGGTACCTAATCCAGTCAATAGAAGCACTCTGGATAGGAGGGTTGATATTAGTCCTTTCACAGAAGAAAGGGTTCTGAAGGAACTCTTAAAACTGAAGGTGGATAAAGCAATAGGGCCTGATGGGATTCACCCAGAATTCTAAAAGAACTAAGGAAAGAACTAGTAACACTACTGACTACACTTTTTAATAAATCATGGGAGGATGGTGTGGTACCTGAGGATTGGAGGAGGGCGGATGTGATTCCCCTTCACAAAAGTGGGAGCAAGACAGAGGCAGGAAACTACAGACCTGTCAGTTTGACCTCAGTGGTAGGGAAAATGATGGAATCACTTCTGAAGGAAAGAATTGTTGAGTACCTAGAGGCCAGTGGGGCACAGGACCCATGGTAGCATGGATTCACAGCAGGAAGGTCATGTCAGGCAAATCTAATTGATTTCTTTGACTGGATGACCAAAGTAGTAGACCAGGGAGGGGCTATGGACATGGCCTACCTAGACTTTAGCAAGGCATTTGACACAGTCCCATACAAAAGATTAATAAACAAATTAGCCAGCCTGGGAGTGGGTCCCAGGGTGGTAGCCTGGGTAAAACACTGGCTAGACAACAGGACACAGTGGGTAATAGTAAATGGAGTCCACAGTGAAGAAAGGAGGGTTACTAGTAGGGCACCGCAGTGTTCAGTACTGAGGCCGGTCCTTTTTAATGTCTTTATACAGTGACATTACAGAGGGACTGGAAGGGAAAGTTTGTCTCTTTGCAGATGACACAAAGATCTGCAACAGGGTTGATGCGCAAGGTGGGGTGGAAAGGATGAAAAGGGACTTAGCAAGGTTGGAGGAATGGTCAAATGTATGGCAGCTTAGATTCAATGTAAAGAAGTGCAGAGTAATGCATTTGGGAAACAAAAACCCAGGGGAAGTGTACACAGTGGGGGGTGAGATACTGACAACAACAAAAATGGAAAGGGACCTGGGGGTAGTCATATCAGATGACCTAAAGGTGGGCCAGCAATGTGAGAAGGCAGTAAGGAGGGCTGGGAGATACTGGGATGCATAGGGAGAGGCATCACTAGTAGAAAACAGGAAGTTGTTGCCCCTCTGTACACACAGTTGGTAAGACCACATCTGGAGTACTGTGTACAGTTCTGGAGACCCCATCTCCACAAAGACATAGACAGGGTGGAGGCTGTCCAGAGGAGGGCAACCAAAATGATGCAGGGTCTGCACCAGAAGACATATGAAAAAGACTAATGGAGCTTAAGATGTATAGCCTCGAGGAAAGGAGGGAGAGGGGGGACATGATTGAAACTTCCAAATACCTCAAGGGAATCAACAAAGTCCAAGAGGGTAGCATCTTTCAGAACAAGAGATGTGCAAAAACAAGGGGGCACAATTTGAAGATAGAGGAGGACAGCTCAGAGGTAATGTGAGGAAGTATTTCTTCACAGAAAGGGTTGTGGATGCATGGAACAGCCTTCCTGAGGAGATCGTAAAATCAAAAACAGTGGGGGAATTCAAGAATGCATGGAACAGACATAAGGCAATTCTAGTGGGGGGTAGGAGGAAGTAGGCTGTTGGTTAACTAGGATCTGAAGCATATCCGTTAGTAGGGAAATGGGCAGACTAGGTGGGCCAAGCAGTCCTTATCTGCATCAAATTCTATGTTTCTATAAGAAGGTCAGTAAGGAAAACCAAAGCTGAAACAGAGGAACGCATTGTAAAATCAGTGGTGAGGGGGACAAGACCTTTTACGGGTATGTCAGTGAAAAAAGTAAGATAAAGGGAGAGATAGTGAGACTGATAGGGGAGGACGGATGTAGAGTAAAGGATGACAACAGCAAAGCACACATAATGAACAGATACTTCTGCTCAGTCTTTACACAGAAGGGGGCAGGTCAGGGGCCAGAAATGGGTAGAAGGGGTAGGAAGGGCATGGAAATGGATATAAGTCTGTTCCCAAGGAAAAGGGTCCTAAGGGAACTGGAAGCAATAAGAGTCAATAAGGCTATGGGGCCAGATGAGGTACACCCTAGGGTCCTGAGGGAGCTAAGGGAGGGGTGGCAGAACCTCTGGCAACCCTGTTCAGCCTATCATTGGAAATGGGGGAGGTGACCAATGACTGGAGGAGAGCTGATGTGGTCCATCTATAGAAAAGTGGAAACAGAAAGGAAGCGGGAAACTACAGACCAGTCAGCCTGACCTCAGTAGTGGGAAAGATCAAGGAAACACTACTGAAGGAAAGAATAGTGGAGCATCTGGTAGCCAACAGTCTACAGGACCCCAGGCAGCGTGGTTTTACTGGAGGGAGGTCATGCCAGTCCAGCCTCATTAAGTTCTTCAATTGGGTGACAAGGGAGGTGGATGGAGAGGGCAGTGGATGTGGTCTACCTGGACTTCAGCAAGGTCTTTGGCACTGTGCCACATAGAAGGCTGTTAAACAAGCTGGGGAACATGGAAGCGGGTAGTATGATGGTAAAGTGGGTAGGGTATTAGCTGGATAACAGGACACAGAGATTAGTGGTAAATGGCAATCACTCCGCAGAGGGAAAGTAACCAGTGGGGTACCACAGGGATCAGTGCTGTGTCCAGTCCTCTTCAATGTCTTTATCAGTGACATTCTGGAGGACCTGGAAGGAAAAATATGCTTGTTCACTGATGACACAAATCTCTGTAAAAGGGTGGATATGCCAGAGAGTGTGGCTAGAATGAGGAGAGAGAGCTGCAGAAGCTTGAGGACTGGTCAAGGAATTGGCAGTTGAGATTTAATGCAACCAAGTGCAAGATAATGCACATGGGGCACAAATACCCAGAAATAACAAATCAGCTTGGGGAGGATATAGAATTCTCCAAGCAGGAAAGGGACTTAGGGGTTATCATTTCTGATGACCTCAAGGTAGGAAGTCAGTGCAACAAGGCAGCTGGAAAAGCAAACAGGATGCTGGGGGATGCATAGGCAGGGGTATCACTAGCAGGAAAAAGGAAGTAATAATTCCACTATACAGGAAATTAGCGAGGCTGCACCTAGAGTACAGTGTCCAGTTCTGGAGTCCTTACCTGCATAAGGACATAGATAGGGTGGAGACAGTTCAGAGGAGGGCAACAAAGATGGTGAAGGGATTAGCCAGACTGGTGGTGCTGAGGGTTCTGGTGCTGGCTGCCACATCTTGCTCCAAGCCAGTGATCTGGGGTCGGGAACAACCTCGGACACTTGATGGTCGGTCGGGTGGAGAAGGATCGAGCATCCCTAGGACTGCTTTCCTCCTCCGGGGCAGATGGGGAGGGAATACTATGGTCACACTGGCTCCTGGCAGTGACTGGTGCTTGTGCATGCTGTGGTTCAAGATGTGAGAGGCACGGATGACGGATGTGCCGTGTGTAGATGCATGCACAGCAGGCATCGTTGGTGTCATTGCACACCCATGCCGAGGGGTAGGGGAGGTCATGCTGGGAAAAAATCCTCCACGTGCACAGTGATGGCTGATCCACAGCGCCATGCCGGACACATCCCAGGTAGCTCCCCTGATGTCTACCCCCTGGCCTTCCACAGTGAGTGGAGTAAGTCCCCACCATGATGTGGCTGGTTGGGGAGGGGCAAGACAGGTGGTGAAGAGCTCTGGTTGTGGTCGGGGCAGGGCCGATGACACAGTTGGATGGGGTGAACCATAGGTACAACCCCACCCAGCTGAGGAGTAATAAACAAACCCTATGAGGATAGGCTGAAGGATTTAAATATGTACTCCCTGGAGAAGAGGAGGGAGAAGAGGGATATGATTGAGACTTTTAAGTACCTTGTGGGGAAGAACAAGGTGCAAAATAAAATTTTTCAAACAAAAAGATGCTCCAGGACAAGGGGACATAGGATGAAAGTGGCGGAAGGTTCAGAGGGAATGTGAGGAAGCACTTTTGCACAGAGAGGGTGGTGGACAAATGGAACAGCCTGCCAGAAGAGGCAGTTGGGGCAGAAATGATTACATGATTTAAGAATGCATGGGATAGGCATAGGGGAACCTGGTAGTTGGGGGCAGGGGACAACCTACTGTATATACTTGCACATACAGTAAGTCGTTTTTTTGGGGAGTTTTCTGAGCATGTTAAGTTAGGCGTATCGACTTATGAGTGAGTACTTGTGCTGAAAAGAAAGGTTGCTTGCTAATAATGCGTGGAATTCAAAAGTGTTGTGCACACCCTATTTCACGCGGAGGATAATTGACTTATGCTGAAAGGCTGTTAGCACCTCTGCTGGTGCTTAATGGCCAGTCATTACCTGTCTTCACTGTCTGTGATCAAATAATTAAATAACTAAGTGATTAGTGCTAATCTCAATACCCTGTATTAAAACCCTGTTCAGACCCTTGTTCGTGTCAGCAGTGTCAGCAGTTGTGCCACTCAGAATGCCCTCAGTCAAACGAAAATGGAGTTCCTATACTGCAGATTTTAAACTTCACGTGGTACAATACTCAGAAACACACACTAATGCCACTGCTGAAAGAGAGTTTCCTGTTAATGAAAAATTAGAAAGGGACTGGCGAAAAAGAAAAACTGAGCTTCAGTCAGTGGACAAATGTATGAAGAGGATGAAGATCAGCACCTCACCTGTTGCAGCAATCGAGTCCGAGCTCAGTGAATGGGTGCTTGAACTTAGACAGCAGGGGTACATAGTAAACTGCATGGCCATTTGATTAAAGGCTTTGTCAATCTCAAATAAATTAGGTCTACAGGGCAGCAGCACCACCGGTAAATTTTTTGCTTCTGCTGGGTGGTGTACTAGGTTTATGAAGCGCCATGGTTTATCTTTAAGGCAGAGAACACACATCGCGCAAAAGCTGCCAGCTGATGTGAATAAAAAAGTGGGCAATTTCCACCACTTTGTTTTGAATGAGAGAAAACAGCACAATTACCACCCCATATCAATTGGGAACATGGATGAAACTGCGATTAGCTTCGACCTCCCCTCAAACAGAACTGTCCACATTAGGGGTGAGAAGACAGTAACTGTCCATACTTGGGGAGCCGAGAAAAATCACTTCACAGTAGTTCCCTGTTGCCTTGCAGATGGCAGCAAGCTTAAGCCCATGATTGTTTTTAAGAGAAAAATGCTACCTAAAGAAAAAATGCCAGCCGGTGTTCTGGTAGCAGTGCATGGAAAGGTTTGGATGGATGAGGTGCTGGGAAATACATGGGTGGACGAAATCTGGAGCCAGAGACCTGGGGCACTAATACATAAGCAAAACCTGCTTGTCTGGGATATGTTTCGGGGGCATCTAGTAGATTCAGTCAAGCAGAATCTAAGAAAAAGAATGACACACACTGCTGTGGTTCCAGGGGGCTGTACATCCCTATTGCAGTCACTTGATGTAAGCCGGAACAAACCCTTCAAAGTGAGAATGAGGGAATACTGGCATCACTGGATGATCACAAGTACACACACACACTTGCTTTTCATTTTATTTTCTTAGTACATTCATAAGGGAAAGGGTATTTTATTGTGCTCCAACTGTGAGAATAATTTTTTTTATTTGCAGAGAACAAGGAGTGCACAAAAGAAGTGAATGTAAAAAAGCCAAGTTTTGTAATGGTATGCGAGTGGGTACCTGAAGCAGACAGTCCTGACGATGTTGAGGCAGATGAGATAAATGCAGAGCTAGAGGACATGTACGATGACGTTACGCTCTGTGAGCAGCAGCTGCATATTCTCTTTGCATCAGATGATGAAGAAGACACAGAGTTCTTCGGGTTTAGTGATGGGGATTAATTTAAAAACCAAGAGACTTAATGAATGAAATGAATGATAGCGCTATTATTGTAAATAAAGAGGTTTTTTTACACATACCTCATTTGATGTTCTCTTACATCTTCATACTTTGACTCGATTTACTTAGGTTTAATGCTGTCGTATGCACTTGCACACAATTGATATGCTGCATTAGCCCCCCGACTGATATGCTCAAAGAAAAAAACCTTCAAATTACGTTTCGAATTATACCCCCTGACTTATATGCAGACTGACTTATGTGTGAGTATATACGGTAGTTCCTGGGAAGCTTGAAGAAGCACAGTTACTAGCATTCATATGCAGACTAGTTGGGCCAAAGGCCCTTATCTGGCAACAACATCTATGTATCTATGTACAGTATGTAGCTGTATAAAAGTTCAAGCTGGGCCAATTGATTTCAACAGAGGAAGCTGACAGATTTTACTTGGAGATAAAGCTTAAAAAAAGCTGGTGTATGAAGCTTTATTTGTCTTTGGAGCGGAAGTGATTTTGATGCATAAAGCTTGTTGGAAAAACAAACCTATACCTTAGGTGGAACAAAGCACTGAAAGTTCCTCCCAGATGACATCCAATTTGTGGATTATGGAGGACAGTACAAAAGCCTATGGGTAAGGTTTGTCTGAAGCTAAATTTTGGTAAAATGGATGTCAAACACCCAATGTGTTACTAGTAAGACAGTCAATGACTTCCTAACAGGAAATGACTTTCTACAAAGGTTCAGACCAAAAATTGACTATTTTCACTGAGTTTTGTGGTTACATAAAAAGAGGTCTCTCACATTTGAGAAGAGATATGAGGGTGCTAAACAAGCAGAGTCTTGCTAGACTGAAAAATAGTATTCAACGTTTAAACTGAATTTTTGTAGGTTCAGGTGTTCCTGATACGCCTTTGTTTAGTTGTTTAGAAAATATTGTCAGTTGGTTAGGAAAAACCCATGTGGCTTGCATATCAAAACAGGATGTGGTTAAATCTGAAATCAATGAAAGAGTTCTGATGTTCTTCTTAAATGAAGATGTTCACCTTGCTCTCTTAGAGTTCCACCCTACTCCTAAGATGTGGGTTTTGACGTCTGACTACACAGTCAATACAGAGGACTGGGAAACTGAGATACCACTAAATTATCAGTCCTTTCATTGTAAAGTCCATACACTGAAAGACAGAAATGGTAGGATTTCAGTCAAAGCAGAGAACTTGCTTCCAGTTAGTTCTGTGCTATGTTTGGAATATGAACACTGTCTGATAAGTAAATTGTTCAACAAGATGCTAAAGAGGGGAAGGCCCATCGAAAAGTTTGTGACAAAAAAGATTGGATGAAAAAAGTTCCAAACCATGAAGATAGCTTCAAAAGCATGAGCATGTGCTTATAGCCTCCAGATAGGGAAGAAGATTATACTACATCATGTACTGTATATATAGTGCAAGCCATAAAATCCCCCATGTGCACTGGGCTGGATATCCTTGTATGACTAGTAGCATGTGTAGTTCTGGTCAATAATGTTTTTATGTCAGGGTTAAGCAGAAACCCTAATGCAGCAAAAGTGACTCCAAAGGCCTTGCAATCAGGACAGACTATTCCTCAAGTATGCTGGGTAGTGAATGAGATCACAACCACTGTAGCTGGTAATGTAATAGAGGGTTTCCTTAGGATCAATATTCAGAAAGGCCATTACATTCCTAACAGTTTTCATTATTTAAGCCAACCAGCACCTTTGCAAGATGGGTATAAGTATTCATGCCACAACCTGCTTAGGCATGACCAATAGAATTGCACATCATTTGGTGTCTAGTCCTACACCAGAAGTCTTTACTATGGAAGCCCACAAACAAGTAGGAACTATAACTGGACAATATTCTCTGATGTAAAATGTTATTTTTTGTTGTTGGTGAAACTACTGAATGGCACGCAAAGGGTGGGGGACCAGGCAACATTAGTTTCTCACCTACTGGATTAATAACCCTCTAAATGATCTGACTATTTAATACAAAAGAAAATTAATATGTTCTACCATCTAGAATCCTCTGAACAAGTAGAACATATAAATCAAATCATAGTAGGCATCATGAGGAAGTATGTCAGCATTTCTGGAAATGCTTTCGATATAAAACTTCTACGTGTTCTAAAGGCAGTATGTACAGCACATCCCCAAGCAAATCTACAGGACTGTTCAACGTACAAGGTACAGCATCAAGGCAGTGCCTCATAGTGATATACTATTTGGAGGTAGAGAAGTAGAGCTCTCCTCATATTGCAAACAGAATCAGTCATAGCTTTCTTCACACACAGCCCACATATCACATCTGACCTTGCTTGTTCAGGGGAGAGAGTGAGCATTATGGTTGACAACCCCAAGGAACACACCACCACTGATTCGCCAAGATTCTGCAGGGCCAAAACACTAATGTTTTTTTCACCTCCCTACTCTGTGCACTTTGCATTCTTCGACCCTGATGTCTCCATTAACGTCGTTTTTTTTTTTTTTTTTTGGGGTGGGTGCGTGTCCTGGCATCCAGCAATGGTGGACATGAAATAAAGGAGCTCCAGAGGGCATCAGATAATGGCAAAAATATAGCTATTAAAATGATGGAAGCACCACATTTCGTCGACAGTAAATCTACTGACAACCTGCACAGTGACAGCACAATGCCAACATTCGGTATTATGTCATCATTAAATAAAGTGTTTTTTGTGGGAGCTATGCCCCCTGCACTCCTGCATTTAAATATAATCAACTCCAGGTCAGAGTTGTTTCAGGGAGGGGGCAAAACACCAGGAGTAGCTGTGTCGGAGAACCCCAGACCATTACAGAGACAGTCACTGTAATGGTCTTTTTTCGGCTGTTACGGTGTTGGAGTTGCTGTACTGTGGGCCACTGTAAAACAATATAATTTGGGGGAAAATATCAACAGGATATCAGCTACAAAGAATTACATCCTCAAAATCAACAAAAAAAAAAACAACTCTCACTTTTGAGTCACAAGACAAGCTGGGCACAGGAGGCACAGAGGGATGCACTAGATCACAAGTAGCAAGTGCAGAGCTGAGCAGGAATAAAGATGGTACTGATATCCCGCTTATGGCTCTACCTGCAATGATAATTAACTTGCAAAATTAGGTTCAAAATGGATTTACCAACATGTCAGCACAAATTACACATATGCAAACTGTTATCACCTCCCTGGCAGAAACATCCACTGCCCGTGGCTCAAGGCCCGATAACCAAGAGAAACATATCAGTGACCTGGAGGACTTGGTTGTAGATTTGGGAGAGACAAAAAAGAAGATCAAAATAAGTTAGAGCTACAGATGGCAAGGTCAGAGGATCAAGAAAACTGTGCCCGCAGATTGAATATCAGAATCGTCGGGCTGCCAGAGGGGACTGACAGTAGGAAGGGGGCTGTGTGGTGCAAAAATGGCTGGTAAAGCACCTGGGCATGGATGCCTCGGCTGTTGAATATGAGGTTCAGAGAGCACATCACATGGGCCCCCACCAAGACAGGCGACAGACCAAGGCACTACTTAAAAAATATCTAAGATTTCCTGAGAAAGGAAAAAATGCTCAAAATGGCAAGAGCACAGGGACCAGTCACAACTGAGAGTGGAAACTTTTTGATATTCCAGGATTTTCCCGAGATGTCCAGCAAAAGAGACAAACATTTGCTGGAGTAAAAGTTACCTTTCACTTGAAAGGATGGGACTTCATCCTGCTGTATCCAGCAAAACTCAAGATTATGAAGCCCGGTGGATCACTAAAGTTTTTTACCAAGCCCTTGGACGTGAAAAAATATGTGAGGGAAACAGAGGACCAAGTGAACGGGGCACCTGGGGCTAGAAGCCAAAATACATGGAACTCCTAAATGGAGGAATTGCCAGATTGAGATTCTGTCTCCTATGTACTTGACCTTAACCCCGTTGTTTCTGCTTGAAGTTATAAGAAAGGAGGGGGGTGTTCATTTGCCCCCCCTTAAGGACATGTAGAATTAACATGTATGTGCCCCCAAACATAAACAACAGTGGCACCAACCAAACACATATAAGGTGAGCCCATATTTTGTTTTATTTGCACTTGGAATCTGGCTAATGATCACTCGCTTTGTGAAAATTCATCCTGTAACATTTAAGATGGTCATACCTTCTCGTGAGACCCTTCTCATGGGGACCGCATGGCAGGATCACTTTTTGGGTGTCTGCTATGCTTTTCCTGCTGATTTCAGGACTGGCACTTTTTGGGGAGGTGGCTGGACATTCTCCCCAATGGGTGATCTGGCTATTTGTCCCACCCTCTGAAGATGCCAGCTGTTTTTCCAATATGCACTAGCATGTGGTGCAGTCACACATTAAATGCCCTGTTAAATCAAGATATAGCAATCGCTAATGGTGGGAGCTGGAGTATTCATGCTGGAATGCTGCAGGTTGCTAAAATAAAAAATGCTTATTTACCATAAGATTGGGTGAATGGCCCAGGTCCTGTGGATCACACTAGTGACGCCCTGTAGGCTTGACTGACAGGTGGGGGGGGCCTGTCCAGTGCACTATGGACCAATGTGACTCTGACATTCGAGCACACCTCCCCCGAACATCTGGTGGTTGTCAATTTCAAGGGTTGCTTGGCAACTTGTATCAAGAGGGCCATTGTGGCGTGACGAATCTGGCTGGGAACAATTGAGGTGGCCTCGCAGGATCAGATGGGATTTGAAGGATATAGAATCACTCTCCATGTGGTTGGAATAAAATCAGGACTATAGCTATAAAGAATCCCTATGGACTACCGCATTGGTTAAATGGTTCTGCTCTTTGACCATTCCCCCCCTCGACCACAGCTGGGGCTATGGGTGCCAGTGAGGGGGGGCTTGGATTAAATCTGATAGAAGTGGTCACCTTCATTAATGTCTGTAAGTACAGAGTTAGGGACACTATTGGACTAGTAACTATGTATATATTTTGAATTAATGTGCCCCAGATAGGTCAGCAGATGGGGAGGATGGGCACTCGAGTAAGCTTGAGGGGCAACAAGAGTGGGGGAAAAGGTAGCTAAGAAATAAGAGATAGGAGAGAGAGGAAGAAGGGGGTGAGGGATAGAGAGAAAAGGTTACATCTATCAATTATGGGGAAAAGGGGGACTTTAAGACTGGGGGAAAGAGGGACATTAAGACTAGGGGGAAGGGGCAACAAGGGGGTATGTGAAGGGTAGACAGAAGAACAGATGCCCCTAGTAACAGCAAGGTTGGGGGCTGGGTATTTGTAGAATAAATTAAAGGGTCAAATCGAGGAGGGATGGAGGAATACACTCCTGGGAGACTGGGAGACAGCAGGGGGAAAGGGGATAAAATGACAGTAATCCCAAATGGAGACATGGAATTTAATGGTTTACAGGGGACATAATGTGGCATGATAACTTGAGGAACAAATGTTTTGTACATGTAATTAATAGCTGTAGAAATAGAATGGGGGTTGGCGTTCTGGGGACTTTCGGGCTTGAGAGTTAAGTCCGGGCTGCAGGCCTTAGGGTCCAGTGTTCAAGTCCCACCTCATACAAGTGTGTTGAGGATAAGGGGGCAACTATGAAAATTTTCCAGAAATGTAATGTTATGATTGTATTTCCAAAGGTAATAATTTACAGCCTACTTCATCTCGCCTGGCCAGAAGGGGAAGGGTTGCAATTTTTGTTTTTATTTGTTTATTTATTTGTTTAAGAAGCCAAACAGGCAGAAAGAGGGCCTAAAATTGGTGGGCTGCTTTACTGCGCTGTCAGTAGCAAGGGGGGAGGAGGGTGGGTGAAACTATGATAGAGTAAATACACTATATGAAAACACAGAAATGGAGGGGGGTGAATGAGTTACCGTTTATATGGTTAAAATGTTGGGTGCTGCATGTTGGGAGCACCAAAAGGTTGAAACCAAGTTCATGGTTAAAAAGTAAAAAATGAGGCAAAGGTTCATGCAATACAGTCTTACTTCACTACTATTGTCAAGAGCAGTGTGTGGTAGCATAAACAGGGTAAATGGTGATGGATAATAGAATCAGGATCAGCTCCTGGAATGTAAATGGCATGAAATTCAATGTAAAGAGGAAGAGAATCCAGAATAACTTGAAAGTATTAGGATCTGACATTGTACGTCTGCAGGAAATGCACATGACTAATAATGAGGGGTCCATATGAATAGAAACTGGGAAGGGGAATGGTACGGTTCTTACTTTACTTCCAAGGCCCAGGGGTTCGCGGTGTGTGTGGTTGACTCCTAGATTTCCAGGTGTTGTTACCAAAGTAAAATTTGACAGTGGTGGGAGATATACCCTTGTACAAATGCAGCCTAATTCTGGCCAGAGTATGGCAATTGAATCCGTGTCAGATGTTGACAATTCTGCCTTATTTAATCATTTTGTCTGTAGAGATGGCAGATTTTGCTGGGCCCTGGATAGTAAATGGGGACTTTAATTGTGTTCTGGATATGACAATGGCTAGGTCATCTAGATCAGGGGGGCAACCCAGAAGAAGTGCAAAAGCACTGTTGAATCTAATTAAAGATTGCCAGCTGGTGGACTCCTATAGACATTTAAATCCAAGAGCAGGGAGTATTCTTTCTATTCTCACTCTGCCAGGAGCTATGCTAGGCTGGACATGACCCTGGTGTCGCAGAACCTGGTGCAATCTCTTGCTGTGGTCAAATATGGTCCAAAGTTGATTTCTAATCACTCATACCTGTAAACGGTGCTGGATGTGTCGGGCGCTGTTGGACCCTGGAGGGCATGGAAGTTAAATCCTTTGTTGCTCAAGGACTCAGAGTTCAAAGAGTTTGTTAAAACACAAATAGTAAACTTCTAGGCAGACAATCCCAGGGGTGAGACCTTAGACATGATTAGATGGGATGCCTTGAAGGTGGTACTTCGAGGAGAGATTATTTCATTCACAGTTTGTAAAAGAAGTGCTGAAATGAAACAGGTGGCAGAACTAGAAGATAGTATTCAAATGCAGGAAAATGTATATATGGAAGCTCCCACTCCTGAGAAATACCAAAGCCTACAGACACTCAAATGGCAATACAATATGGAAAGTACAGCTACTATTGAGAGGGCCATACTACTCACGCAAGCTGGGGCCTATTTCAATGGTGACAGTGGGGGAAAGTGGCTTGCATAGCAGCTTAGAAATAGGGTGAATGGGAAAAATGTGTCCCAGATCTCTGATGGTGGGGAAATAGTTCACAATGGTGATGAGGAAATAGGGGAGTGCTTTAGACAATTCTATGAGAATCTCTATGAATCAGAGGTGAGGCATGGGGAAGAACACATAAGCAATTTCTTAGGGAAAGCAAAACTCCCTGAGATTACATATGAAGACAGACACCCATTCAATGGGAGGATATTAAGACAGCCATTGCACATATGAGCGGCGGGAAAGCTCCAGGGCCAGATGGCTACCCAAAATATTTTTTTTAATTATTTAGTAATGAGTTGAAGGACCCCCTGATGAACACGATCAGGGAGGCCTTTGATACAGGTATATTCCTCCCTCAATGAGATCAGTCACCATCACTATACTCCCTAAACCTGGGAAAGACCCTAGTCTATGCGCCTCTTACAGGCCTATATCTCTGCTAACTACCAACTACAAAATCACGGCTAGAAAAATTGCTAGTAGGTTTGAGAAACTCCTCCCCTCTACTATTCATAATGATCAGTCAGGGTTTGTAAAGGGAAGACAGGGAAGTTTAATGTAAGACATACCCTTAACATAGCTTGGAGATGGGGAGCCACTGGGCAAAGGGGGTGCCTGGAATTCTGGCACTTGATGCTGAAAAAGCATTCGACAGAGTAGAATGGAAATATCTTTTTAGTGCTCTGCGAGGGACTGGATTGGGTGGCTTCACCATCAAATGGATATCTGCCTTGTACAATGCCCCCAGTGCCCAGGTGTTGGTAAATGGTAACCTGACTAGGCCCTTTCAACTAACTAGGGGAACAAGACAGGGTGGCCCTTTGTTGCCGCAGCTTTACGTCATGTCTTTGGAACCACTGGAGCAGTGATAAGAGAGGAGTCTGGTATTCAGGGTTTAGTAGCAGGAGGGATGCACCACAAACTTGCCCAATTTGCTGATGACCTGTTATTATATCTGTAACCCCTCTGCAAATGGGGGTTCCCAAAAGACTTCCAGGAGCTTATTTGAATGCTCCAAGCCTGAATGGTGTCTGGTGTTTAAGCCATTTATCTGTGAGTGTTTTTAAAGCCTCTGGTACTGTCTCTTTAAGAGCTGTCTGCTTGCAGACATAATTAGTTTGTATGTGTGTTTCTCTGCTTGAGTATCACTTGAGCTGCTGCCAATTCACTCCATTTTTGCAGTCACTAGGAGTGCAAAGGGAACCTATCTGAAAGATGTAACTGTTTGTCAGAAATCATTTAGAGTAATAATGAAAATACAATTTGTCTAACCTGCTTTATTTGCAGTCAGAACTGTGTTTGCCTAGTTCCCCATTCTAGTTTTGAACTGCTGAACTGGACCAATCAGTGTGGGTTAAGGTAGCTCTAAAATGGTGCCTTGGATGAATCAGAACTTGGACTCGTAATCTGAGCCAGCCACAAGAGGATTGTATGGGCAGTGACTCTGGGAGATGTAG
This sequence comes from Neoceratodus forsteri, assembly GCA_016271365.2. Taxonomy (NCBI): domain Eukaryota; kingdom Metazoa; phylum Chordata; order Ceratodontiformes; family Ceratodontidae; genus Neoceratodus; species Neoceratodus forsteri. The sequence goes on along the minus strand of CM057450.1, from coordinate 225,838,865 downwards.
TTTAGACTTCGCACCTTTTGGACCAACAGGGCAGTCTATTGTGAGTGACAGCCAATCCAGCCAAGAACTGGGAGGAACTCAAAGAAGTGCCCAGTTTTGTCTGCTGGGGTTTCAGTTGAGCTCTGGCAGTGAAGAGGAAGGAGCCCTGTGCTTTTTCGTGCAGTTTTAGTCGGAATGCGTAAGGCCCCGGAAGTCCGGTCTGCAGCTTGTGTAACTGCTTGTTAGTACTGAATCCGCCCGTGAAGAAAATCAGGATATCTGAAGAGTAGAAACCAGGCTCACCCTGTAGAAGACTGGAGAAATTGCTGAATTGCGCTCGGTCTGTCAGGAACTGAATCTGCTGTGTGTCTCCCGGTATTGTGCAGTAATTATGATCGGGATAGAGAAGCAGCCTGCCTGGTATAGTACTTCTTTTTACCATATAAATGTGTGAGGAGGCTTGTAGCTCAAGTGAATCCTGCTGCCATTAAAGGACTTTGCCTGTTACTGTTTACCATATAAATGTGTGAGGAGGCTTTGTAGCTCAAGTGAATCCTGCTGCCATTAAAGGACTTTGCCTGTTGCAGTATGTCATATAAATGTGTGAGGAGTCTCGTGGAGCTCAAGAGTAGCCCTGCTGATGTTGAAGGACCCTATCTTGTTTGGAGGTCGTGAGTACTAAATCAGGTCGCTCCTCGTTGAATTGCCACATTGAATCCAAAATGGAATTACTGTACTGCTGACTGTTTAACTAATTTTCTTTTCTCTGTGTGAAAAGGCCCTCACCAGCTGCCACGGTTTGACTAGCCACTAGGGCTTGGGTACCCAGGGACAGTAACTGGTCGGGATCGGCCTGTGCACAGAGCCATAGTTAGATGAGTAAAGTGATAAGCTAATAACCTGATTTCCCCCTGTCCTTGTTATATCCCCCTAAATAAATCAGAGCTCGTGTTTCAGCAAATTATACTGCCTGAGTATTTGTCTATGTTAAAGTATTGTACTGTGATTGTTGCACTGTATCTTCTTATTTTACAGGGGGCCCAGTGCCTGAACCAGTCCTGGGGGTAAGTGTATACTGTGAAGGTAATTCTTATATACTGTGTGGGCCACTAGTGGGAAGAAAGGGGGGTTGCAGTGTCCCAGAGGGCTGTGACCAAGTTAGTTTAACTATTGCAAACCCTGACCTCTGGGTGGAGGCACCCGCCATTGGATTCAGGCTCCTCAACCTGTTAATGGCAAATCAGGCAGGGGTACTAGCCCCTGGGATAGCGCCATCTAGGGGTTACATCTTGGAGGCTCACCGCTGGGATTGTGTGTCCTCTAGTGGCCATATTTACGAACCACTGTTAAGAAAAAAATGGTACCCCGACAGAAGTGGCTGTGCACCAGCTGGTGGAGTGGTGTACTGGGGAGGAGATCGACCCCCAAAATGCTATGCTTATCCTGGACATCCCCCTGGGTATCAATACGGACACTGTACAGGGAGTACTTTCCAAGGTGGAAGGTTTACAAAACTCTGTGGTGGTGGTCGGCATGCTAATCTGCTCACCCCACACTTTCCTGGCCCTAGTAGAGTTTAAGGATCCCATAGATAGCTCCAAAGTGCCACGGACCATTACCCCAGAGGGAGCCCTCACTGCTTGGAGAGTGATAACTAAGGACAGTAAAGACCTGGGGGGAATGAGCCCCCACCACTATCTGAAACTTTTGAGGAGAAATTTGCTAAATGGTTGCTGGGGGAAGGGAAAACTGTGGAGGACTTGAAGAAACTATTCTTGCCACCTGGGGGTGTTCCTCCCCCAACACCCTCTCCCGCTCCAGTACCCGTAATGGTGGCTGAACCAATGCAGACTCCTATTTATGCACCTGCCATTAGTCACGACTCTTACCGAAGGTTGAGGATCTTCTCTGGCACCCTCCCCACCCCCCAAGGGGAGGATGACTGGGAGACCTGGATAGACTATGTTGCCCCCCCCAAGTGCTAGAATGGCAATGCTCGGAAGCCGAAAAGTGAAAGAGGGTTAGTGAGAGCCTCCAAGGTCCTGCTCTGGCTACCATCTGTGCTAAACGGGCCAGTAACCCTGAAGTGACTCACAGGCCTATCTTGAGGCCTTTGAGAATGTGTATGGGAGCCCAGATTCTGATGAGGACCTATGGTGGAGAGTAAGAAATGCACAACAGTACCAAGGGGAGTTGCTGTCTGTGTATGTATCTCGGTTGGAAAAATTGTTGCAAGAATGCCTCAGAAAGGGTAGTTTGCCAGCGATTGAACTGGACCGAACCAGGCTGGACAGGATCCTTAAGTCTGCCCCCTTCTCAGAACTGCTGTTGCTTCAGTTACGCCTGGCAAATCGACTGGAATCACCACCCTCCTATGATGAGTTAATGAGAGAAATTTGAGGAGTTGAGAAAAGGCGACCTTGGGAGGGACCTGCACCAATAGCTGCAGCTACGACCCGAGTGACTGAGGGTGACCCATCAAGTGAAGTTCAGAGGCAGAGGTTGGCAGTCAATGAGTGCTCTGACAAGGAAAAAGAAATGCCACAATGGGGCGAACTGTTGAGAGAGATCCAGGAATTCAAAAACAGTCCCTTTATGAAGGCCATGCCTGCAAGTACGGGCCCCGACCTATAACCGACTGCATCTGCTATGGGGGTGGGGGTACCCACCCATGTATCTCCTGCTGATAACAGCTTCAAACTCAATTCCTTGACCATGGAAGTGGAGAAACTGATGAGATGTCTCCAAATGCTTATCACGCCGCAGACAGGGATGGCACCAAGGTTTCCAGTTAGTAGTACCCCCGCCCTGGCTCCCAGTGTGGTGCCTCGGCCAGCTCAAACTCCAGAAAGTATGTTTTGCTATAATTGTGGGAAGGATGGGCACATGAAAAGGGAATGCCAGTCCCCAAAAGACACTGACAAAGTTGCATATAGGCTACAAGGAGAGCTTCGGAGAACAAATCCGTGGTTAAGAGGTGCACGAAATGATCCCAGTGAGGGCACCAAAAATGCTAACTCATGTCCTTTTGTGGCAAGGTCAGTTTCCCAGGCCCCCACTACCACCTCTCCAGACTGGTCCAGAATAGTGGGTCCCTCCATGGAGACCACTGTAAAGGTGAATGGAGTGTCTACAAGAGCTGTATTAGACAGTGGCTCCCAAGTGACAATTATGTTCCAGGATTGGTATCAGAAGCATTTGTCAGACGTACCTTACAACCATTAGAAGGACTGCATGATGGGGTTAAGTGAGAAGGCCTACCCCTATTCCGGTATATCCGAATTTGGCTGTCTTTCCCACCTCCGTGGCTGGAGTGGCAGAACAAGTAGAGACCCTAGCCTTAGTGTGTCCCCCACTGGACTGTATGATGGTGTCCTTTGTTGATTGGAACAAATGCTCATATGTTCGAAGGCTGGTCACAGTTGTGTTATGAAAACAGGGTCAAAGACTAGTAGAGCTTTAAGAGTTCGGCTTTAATTAAGAAGGCCTATGAGGCACAGAGATGCTGAAAAAATAGAACCAGAGGAACCGGTCGGAATTGTATGGAAGAAGGATCCTGAGTCTCTGATCCTGGTGCCAAATGCCCAGTGTACCTTACAGGGAGAGGTCCGTATCAGAAAGGATGTTAAGAATAAAATATTAACGTTGGATGCACCAGGCGATGGAAAATTGCCAGAGGGACTGCTGGTCAAGCCTAGTATTTTGCCCGCTAGAGCCCATGCTGATCCAGAAGGGTAATGGTCCAAGTTCATAATGTGTCTGAAAGAGACATTCGAGTAAATAGAGGTTACATCCTGGCTAATGTGCATTGTGCAGACACTGCAGTGCTACCCAGCAGCAAGAGTTCGAGGAAGAATGACAGAGTAACGCCTGACTTGTTTGATTTCGGCGACTCCCCGTTGCCAGCTGAATGGAAAGTGAGGATCAGCGAGAAGCTTGCCCAGAGAGACCAGGTGTTTTCTTTAAAGGAATGGGACATAGGATGCGTGCAAGGAGCTGAGCACAATATCCGGCTGCATGACGAAAGACCATTTCGTGAGAGGTCTTGACGCCTGGCACCTGCTGACATAGATGATGTGAGACGGCATCTGCAAGAGATGTTAGCTGCTGGTGTAATACAAGAATCCAGAAGCCCTTATGCTTCCCATTGTGGTAGTGAGGAAAAGAATGGGACAGTAAGGATGTGCATGGATTATCGCACCCTAAACCGTCGGACTATCCTGATCGAGTACACAATGCCCCACATTCAGGATGCTTTGGACTGCCTAAACGGGAGCAAGTGGTTCTCTGTGTTGGATCTCCGCAGTGGGTACTACCAGATCCCAATGGCCCCAGAGGACCGTGAGAAGACAGCCTTTATCTGTCCGCTTGGCTTTATGAATTCATGAGGATGCCTCAAGGATTTCAGGTGCCCCAGCCACTTTTCAAAGATTGATGGAGCGTGCAGTGGGGACATGAACTTACTAGAGTGCCTGGTATACCTAGATGATGTTATTGTGTTTGGCAGCTCACTGGAGGAACATGAGAGCAGATTATTTAAGGTATGGGACGAATGGAGGACTTTGGCCTTAAACTGTCCATTGATAAGTGTCAATTCTTTCAAACATCAGTAAAGTATGTGGACACATAGTATCCACCGAGGAATAGAGACTGACCCAAGAAAAGTTGAGGCCTTGACCACCTGGCCACAGCCCAAAATCTAAAAGAACTGCAAAGATTCCTGGGATTCTGTGGTTATTATCGGCGTTTCATCAAGGACTATTCAAGAGTGATCCGCCTTTACTTAACCTTACTCAAGGGTATCCTCAACCCACAAAAATACCAAAGTCAGCATCCCTCAAGACTGAAAGAGTGTATTTTCATCCGAGTGAAGTATTTGGGGCCCGCTGGACTCCTAATTGTGAGACTGCTTTTCATGAGATCATATATCAACTTACCCATGCTCCAGTGCTGGCCTATGCCAATCCAAGAAAGCCTTACATCCTGCACACTGATGCTAGTTTGCAAGGGTTGGGGGCTGTGTTGTACCAAGAGCACGAGAATGGCCTGAGACCAGTGGCCTTGCCAGTGAAGCCTGACCCCATCTGAAAAGAACTATCCTGTACATAAGTTAGAGTTCCTAGCTTTGAAGTGGGCTATTGTTGACCAATTCCATGAGTACTTGTATGGGGCTAAAATACTAGTAAACACTGACAATAATCCTTTGACCTATGTGCAGACCTCAGCTAAGTTGGATGCCACTGGCCATAGGTGGCTTTCTGCATTATCTACATACGACTATGGTCTCAAATACAGAGCAGGTCTGAACCACATAGATGCTGATGCTCTCTCCCGGAGGCCTGTTCCCCAGAATGATTGGGTCAGATTGGCAGAACCTGACATTCGGGCACTCTGCCAGAAGTTTGACAGGGAGTAACAAATGTCCATGGACGCAGTGGACTGCATGGTGGATTGCTTGGGACCCTCTAAGAATTGCATACCTGCTGCTTATTGCCACTTTTCTGCAATAGACATTGGTGCACTGCCTCAGCTGGACAATGACAGTATTTGGCGGGCTCAATCCCCCGATCCCATGCTCAAATCAGCTTTAGAAGCCCTCTATGCAGGAAAAGATGTGTCCAAATTACGCTCTACTGATTTGAGAACTGCACTGTTATACAAAGAAGGTCCTAAGTTGAAACTGATCAATAAACTGTTATACAGAGAAACAGTAGACAGAGGGGGACAAGTAGACAAACAACAACTAGTGCTGCCCACTGCCTTTCGAGACTCAGTACTGAGGTCCTTGCACAACCACATGGGGCACCTTGGTATAGACAGAACACTTGACTTGGTGAGATCCAGATTCTATTGGCCTAAGATGGGGCTGATGTGAGACTACGCATTCGAACTTGTAGTCACTGCTTACAGAGGAAAGCTTTGCCCCAGAGGGCTGACCTCATGTTAACATCACCACCAGTGCACCCATGGAGCTGGTCTGTATTGATTTTCTGAGTTTGGAGTCAGATCAAAGAAATATCAGTAATGTGCTGGTGGTCACTGACCATTTCAGAGATATGCCCAAGCTTTCTCCACCAAAGACCAGAAAGCATCCACTGTGGCCAAAGTACTGTAGAAAACTTTTGTTCACTATGGGCTCCACAAAGAATCCATTCTGATCAAGGGAGACTTTCAGAGTCATCTGATCAAAGAGATGCTTTCTCTGTGGGGAGTGCAAGAAGTCTAGAACCACTCCTGACCACCCCAGGGGACCCACAGCCTGAATGTTTCAACACATTTGCTAGATATGCTAGGCACCCTACGACCAAAGGACAAGCCTAGATGGAGCCAACAAATTAGCACCCTGGTACATGCTTATAACTGCACCAAAAGTGATGCCACTGGGTTCTCCCCCTACCGCCTGATGTTTGGAAGAGAAGCTCAACTGCCGGTAGATGTGTGTTTTGGGGTCTCTCCTGATGGGGTTCAAGCTGACAACTATTTACAGTATGTGCAAAAGTTAAAGGCCCAGCTAACTCATGCATACCAACTGGCTCAAACCATGGCTGCCAAAAGAAATCTGGCCAACAAGAAAGGTATGATAAAAGGTGAAAGCACAGGAACTCCAGGAGGGAGATCGGTAATACTAAGAAATCTGGGACTGCATGGCAAACACAAGATTGCTGACAGATGGCACCATCTCCCCACATTGTAGTTGGCAAACTAGATGATCTGCCAGTGTACAAAGTAAGGCCTGAGAATAATTCAAAAGATGTAAAACAATGCATAGAAATCATTTACTGCCCATTGGACAAATCTTGACTGAGTCTGAGCCCCCAGAAGATGCCCCCTCTGGACCAGTGACTAGAGCTGCTGCTAAGAAAAGATCAAGAAAGTCTGCATCTACAGAAGCAGAGTTAAAGTATTCCCCCCCACAAGTCCCAGTTGAGCATGACTGTCAGTCCATATCAGAAGAAAGTGAGAGTGACTTTGAATACTATTCTTCTTATGAACTGAGTCAATTGTTTCGGGGCAATCCCCTAGTCAATACTGAAGATGAAGCTGGGCCTTCTGGACTGTCTAAGCCCCCAGCTTTATCCCTGGAGCCAATGCTCCCAGAAAGTGAAGTGCAAAGTATCAGATCAGATGAAATGGAATCATTGTGCATGGTTGAACTGTTTGAGCTTTCAGGGGAGGAAAATGATGGATTGGGGCAGACTGGTGATACACCAGAACAAGAAGAGTATTTTGAGTGCTCTGACAGTCCACTGCCAGTGTCGGAAAGCTCTCCATGTGAGCCAAATGTTTTGGACTCAGAAACTGTAACTCCTGGAGCTGAAAGTGCCCCAAGTTCTAGCCTCTCTACCCCATGGAGACTCCCTGACAAGTGAGGACAATGCTGAAAATGAGGCTCAGAGTGCAGAGACTGTAACAGTTCCCCTAGAAAGACTGGTCGAGCTGTAAAGCCTGTGGTGCACCTCAGTTATGATTCCCTTGGGAGGCCTGTGGACTTGCCTCTCAATGTTGTCCATAAAGGAGTGTATGTGTCCCAAGCTCATTGCCCAAACTGAGCATCAGTGCTAACTCAAGTTACTTGTGTTGCCCTCCTAAGTATGGTGCCCTTGCCCCGTCCAGCCCAAGGTAACTGATAGGAAGGGCCCCCTCTCTTCAGGTTTCCATGTACAAGAGGTAATAACTTGAGTTATGGTACAATGTGTGTGTAATACTGTGCAAAGAGGTACTGCAATGTTTCAGAAATGTGTTCTTGGTAAAATGATATATTGACTGATGATTACATGTGTGAGCCTAATGCAAATGTATATGGTTGCAGTTGAAACTTATAAGTACTTGCTTGATGTGAGACGTCAAGCATTCCCAAACCAGGAAGGGTGTAACCCCCTGCAAATGGGGGTTCCCAAAAGACTTCAGGAGCTTGCTTGAATGCCTAAGCCTGATGAAGTGTTTGCTTGCCATTTATCTGTGAGTGTTTTAGAGCCTCTGGTACTGTCTTTAAGAGCTGTCTGCTTGCAGACATAATTAGTTTGTATGGGGGGACTATGTGTTTCTCTGTTTGAGTATCACTCGAGCTGCTGCCAATTCACTCCATTTTTGCAGTCACTAGGAGTGCAAAGGGAACCTATCTGAAAGATGTAACTGTTTATCAGAAATCATTTAGAGTAATAATGAAAATACAGTTTGTCTAACCTGCTTTCTTTGCAGTCAGAACTGTGTTTGCCTAGTTCCCCATTCTAGTTTTGAACTGCTGAACTGGACCAATCAGTGTGGGTTAAGGTAGCTCTAAAATGGTGCCTTGGATGAATCAGAACTTGGACTCGTAATCTGAGCCAGCTACAAGAGGATTGTATGGGCAGTGACTCTGGGAGATGTAGTTTGGACTTTGGCACCTTTTTGGACCAACAGGGGCAGTCTATTGTGAGTGACAGCCAATCCAGCCAAGAACTGGGAGGAAATCAAAGGAAGTGCCTGGTTTTGTCTGTTGGAGTTTCAGTTGAGCTCTGGCAGTGAAGAGGGAAGGAGCCCTGTGCTTTTTCGGTGTGCAGTATTAGTCGGGAAACACGTGTAAGGCCCGAGTTCCGGTCTGCAGCTTGTGTAACTGCTTGTTAGGACTGAATCCATCCCATGAAGAAAATCAAAGGATATCTGAAGAGTAGAAACCAGGCTCACCCTGTAGAAGACTGGAGAAATTGCTGAATTGCGCTCGGTCTGTCAGGAACTGAATCTGCTGTGTGTTCTCCCGGGTATTGTGCAGCAATTGCGATCAGGATAGAGAAGCAGCCTCCCTGGTATAGTACTTTCTTTTTACCATATAATTGTGTGAGGAGGCTTGTGTAGCTCAAGTGAATCCTGCTGCCATTAAAGGACTTTTGCCTGTTACTGCTTACCATATAAATGTGTGAGGAGGCTTGTGTAGCTCAAGTGAATCCTGCTGCCATTAAAGGACTTTTGCCTGTTACTGTTTACCATATAAATGTGTGAGGAGGCTTGTGTAGCTCAAGTGAATCCTGCTGCCATTAAAGGACTTTTGCCTGTTGCAGTTTGTCATATAAATTGTGAGGAGTCTCGTGGAGCTCAAGAGTAGCCCTGCTGACGTTGAAGGACCCTATCTTGTTTGGAGGTCATGAGTACTAAATCAGGGTCGCTCCCTGTTGAATTGCCACATTGAATCCAAATGGAATTACTGTACTGCTGACTGTTTAACTAATTTTTCTTTTCTCTGTGTGAAAAGGCCCCTACCAGCTGCCATGGTTTGGACTAGCCACTAGGGCTTGGATACCCAGGGACAGTAACTGGTCGGGATAGGCCTGTGCACAGAGCCATAGGTAGATGAGTAAAGTGATAAGCTAATTAACCTGATTTCCCCCTGTCCTTGTTATATCCCCCCTAAATAAATCAGATCTGCTTGTTTCAGCAAAGTTATACTGCCTGAGGCATTTGTCTATGTTATAGTATTGTACTGTGATTGTTGCACTGTATCTTCTTGTTTTAAAGGGGGGCCCAGTGCCTGAACCAGTCCTGGGGGTAAGTGTATACTGTGAAGGTAATTCTGATATACTGTGTGGGCCACTAGTGGGAAGAAAGGGGGGTTGCAGTGTCCCAGAGGGCTGTGACCAAGTTAGTTTAACTATTGCAAACCCTAACCTCTGGGTGGAGGCACCCGCCATCGGATCCAGGCCCCTCAACCTGTTAGTGGCAAATCAGGCAGGGGTAGTAGCCCCTGGGATAGCGCCATCTAGGGGTTACATATCTACAGCACCCACAAATAGGTATACCAAAATTACATGACATACTTATAGAGTATGGGGCCCTATCAGGGCATAGGATTAACTGGACAAAGAGTAAGCTGCTATTATTGGGAGAACCCAGGAAAGGCCATATGATTGAGCTTCCCCTAAAACTAAAAGTTGTCCTATCTCTGAAGTACTTATTGATGCTTGGCCAGCTGGTTATGATTGTTGCATGATATTTGTAATATAAAAATATAGTATGTGACTGTGTCACATAAGACAGCCTGTGCTTCCATGGGTGCCCCCCCCCCAGGTTTCAGTGAAGCTACATGATATGTAAATTGACCAGGAGATCTCTGTAATGTAATTAACTTCCTTGAGAAATTGCATTTTATGGCCTTTTTATGACCTCATGCTTGGGAAGTTGGAAACTAAATATACATTTTATTACAGGACAGGACATCATTTAGCTGATTCCTGTTGGCTATATCACACCTAGGTGATGGACTGCAGGGTTATAAACTTCAAAGAAACTGGTTGATGAAAGACTCATAATTTGGGAAATGAGTTTTTGCTGATGTCACCTTATTTAATATACCTCCTGATAGGACATCATGTTTGTATTTTTTTTTTATTATTCTAAAAGGAGGAGCTAGATGACTCAAAGAAGGGGTGTGGAGACACAGTTTAAACTGATACTTGTGTCTGAAATGAATGTCATATCATTTTGGGACTCTAGAGGGACACAGTTCTCTAATTTAACTGCACTTACAAAGGTAATACATTAGATAGAAAAGATCTAAATGTATTTTGGTAGGAGTTTGTTCTGTAGTTTTCCTTTTTTTTTTCTTTTATGTGATTGTAATGTTCTTTGATATTTGTTCTGTATTTTATCTTAATGTTTTTATCCATTTTTAGTAAACATATTCTTTAAGATTCTGCCTGGGTCTCCTCCATCATTTTCACATGTGGAGTGCCTGTATTTTTAAGGTTGACAACTGTTCAAGGGCTTGATGGTGTTACTGAGCTTGAGTAAAATGGTTATAATACCTAAAGTCTCTTATGGAGTTAAAAGGGTTAATTTTGGAAGCCTGGCTTGGTGCCCCTGGCGAAAGATTGTACTGCAATTCCCAAAGAGGGTACATATCTGAGCCTGTACATTGGGTACACTAACATTAGGTTCACAGTTTGAATCCCCCCAGAACTTGCGACTAAAGGTGATTCGGACCCAAAAGCAGACAGGAGGGTTACCCTGTCTGTTACCTGTTCATACTATTGTGCCCTGAGGTTGGCACTGCGGGAGCAGAGGTCCTGACCTGCTGAGTGCATTTGTGACACTTAGGCATCATTATTCCCAAATATTCAGCAGACCTATATAAAGAAAATTACATCAGTCTCTTAGCAGGAATTAAACAGGACTGTGACAGATGTGAGGGGCTGCCTATAAGTTTGATTGGGTGCATCAACTCAATTAAAATGAATGTCTTACCCAGATGCCTGTACTTATTCCAAAATTTACCTATTAGAGTACCCGAGGATTTCTGGTTTCGCCTTCAAGGAATGGGGATGTGATTCAGATTGGCTCTTCACCCAGAAGTGCAATATCCAGATTAATCTACCACGGGGAGGTTCCCAACCCAGCCGAGAAGGATCAGTAACCCATCCGGAATAATCATGCCACCAAAAGAGAGACCAAAGGACACACTGCTTGAATATTTAAAGCCACTGAATAGAGCAGAGCAAAGAGACAACAAAGACGTGAGCCGCTCAAGGCCAGCCTCGCTAGCATCAGGCTCTCATAGTGAAGGGAGCGAGGACGAATCCCAAGAAAACTTCACCATCACCTCGAAGAGGTTAATCAATGAGTTGACAAAGATCAGTTCTACAGAGGACCTGACTGGGAAAAAAACATTTCTACCAAGGGGCTGCAGGTGGTGACAAAGCGCATGGTGGAGCTTGAGGCAGGTCTGAACGACTCTTACGAGATAGTGCAACACCACAAGTCAGCCATATAATACCTTCTAAAGACAGAGAGAGAGATAACAAAATATATGACCAGGCGCTCCGAGCACACATGGACAATCTTAGGATCTACGGGCTGCCTGAAGACATGGAATTGGGCTGCATGGAAACTTTCATGGAATCCTTCATAATGGAGCTGTTGGACTTCCCTCCAGAACTTAACCTGAACATTGTCCGGGCACACAAAGCTCTGGCCAAGAAACCCATGGAATCAAAAGCAAACCCTCACTCCATGAAAATGAAATTTATGGACTACAGAATAAAAACAAAAGTGCTGCAGAAGGCCTGAACCAAAAAGGAAATAATTTTTGGAGACCGGAGGCTATACTTTGACCAAGATTTTATACCCATGACTTAACAAAAAAGACACACCCTCCTAACTATTAAAAAATACTTGGTGTCCATGGGTATGAAAATGCACCTGATAGTCCCTACCTAGTTGAAAATTTTCCTTCCAGAGGCTCCAGTATTTTTTCAAACACTGAAGGATGCCAGAGCAACACGGCAGCAGCTCAGGTGCCACCAGAGATGTACATGAGGCTGCACGAGGGCCTGGTACAGGAGCACCCAGACTATGCCCCCTGGTCTGCAGTGCAGGCCTCAGGAAGAAGGAACCATGGGACCATGAAGAAGTCGGCACAAACTGCCCGGTCTGAGCAGGCTCAGCCCATGAGTGCTTCTACAGATTGAAAATAATGGACTAGTCAGGTACACACAGAACTTTGACTCTTTGGCAGGTGTTAAGATGTGGCCAAACTTCCCCTGGTCCCCTCGTGGATGTGGTAGAAGGTAGCATCTCTGGATTGCAAGACCTGGAAGAGGAACAAGAACTGGCACTTCCTCAAGCTACACAGACTTGTTTTCCTCTTTTTTTTAATTATGAATGGTTGGGATAGCGATCAGGATGTAAATTGATAGGCTATTGGCTGGGGAGAGGTACACTTCTGGGTAACCGGATGCTAGTAAAGCCTGTCATGGAGAGGAGGGGGGATGAGACAGGTGAGTAATTGAAAAAATGGCCCAGTGGGCCAGTGAAGGGCTGGATTCCCCCCTGTCTTGTATTGAGGGCCTAATGGTTATATCCTTGCTTGCTTTTTTAGGGTCCAAGATGTATAGATGTGGACCCCCAGAGATTGAACATGGCTAAACTGCATCAGAGATCTGTGGGCCCCGGGACTGAAGAATTGTGCCAGGATGCTTCACTGAAAAAATCTGACATAGAGCCTTGGAGAGCATTGCGGCAGCCTGGACATCAATCCAGTTCCCGGGTGAGAAGGGAGCAGGCCTGCAAGGAGGATCAGCCTGCCTACCGAGGCTGGAAAACAGGTAAGGCCTCCGTCTTGTGGGTCACCTCAAGACACAGAGGGTAAATGAGAGTGGAAGGGGGGGATATTACGTAAACTATGGATTGCATAGGTCAAACAACTTGGCAAAGGTGACAGGACATTGAGGCCTCTAGACATGTCTGGAACTAAGGTGGGAAGGGTGCATTCTCCCCAAGGATACCAGCCTGGGAGCAATGTAGACTATAAAGAGATCAAGGCCTATCACAAGAAAATGACCGACAAGTGTGCATGGTCCCCTGACATCCTCCTGAATCTGTCCCGGGAGCACAGTACTAGGTGCGAGGTTCTCATCTCAATACTGACCTCAGGATACCAGGGGAAAACACTCTAAATACCCATGGGCTCCCCTGGATGGTGGGATAACCAGCACTAATGGGGGGGAGGAGGTGTGGTGTAGTGGTGACAAAAAACTTTAACATCTCCACGTGTAAGGATAGGGTGGTAACCCTTAAAGGAGTCCCCTAAGGGAGAAGTGAAGGAGATGGGGACTCCAAAGCACATGTTTGGCACAAGGTCCAAGACTGATGGACCTTTCCCGTGTCTCTGATGATCACCTAAGGAGGGAGATTGGTGCACACACAATCTTGAGAAGTACAAAGTTATAAAAGAGTTTTTTGTGGTTTGATGATAAAGTTACAAGTTCTGTTATATGTTACTGCACTGACCTCAGGGAACACACACGAGGAAAACCTTGGATCCGGTTGCAACGGAGAGAGGGAGAGTAACAACTTTTAATGTGAGGGGCCTCAACAGCCCAATAAAGTGAACAAGATTGCTTAGAGAACTGAAAAAGTAGAAAGCAGAGGTGACCTTCCTCCAGGAAACCCACTTGACTCCAGAGGAAGTGGTGAAGCTGAAAAGGGGATGGGTGGGGCAGGTATACCACTCTACATATCAAGCACACCTAAACAGGAGAAGAGTTGCCATTCTAATCCACAGGAATTGCCCATTTGAGGTGGAAGAGGTACACTCTGACACAGAGGGTAGGTTTTTGTGTGTATAGGATACCTGGCACTCGGTCCCCTGCTCCCTGCAAAACATATATGTACCAAACCTAGAAGCAGAGAGAGAGAGTGCAATTTTTCCGCCATACAATATCAAGGTTTGTACTGCCCCCAGGTGACATGTTCCTAGTGGGAGGAGATTTTAACATAGTTCTCAACCCCCCCCTTTGGACAGTTCAGGGTCACATGGAACAATCAGGGGTCCAGCTGCCAAGTGCATACTGGGTTTGGCTTGAGAACTGGGTTTGGTTGAAGCCTGGCAGTGGCTGCACCTTAAAGTGTGGGATCATACCTGTTAGTCAGCCCCACACCAAGCTTATTCATGGCTAGATTTTTATCTGGTCTCTGCAGAAATGGTCCGTGTTCTTGAAACAGTCAAGATACACCCAAGGACAATTTCTGACCATGGGGCAGTAGAATTGACCCTATCCCTAATGCTGAGATGGAAGTCCTCGGCTGGGAGGATAACTGTATCCTTATTAGATAGTGAAGACTGTAAGGCGATGGTTAAAGAATGCCTTGTAGATACAAAGCCACGAACCCCCTGGGAGGATACACACCTGCAATCTGGTGGGATGGGTGAAAGGCTATCTTCACAGGGAGGATAATCAGCCATGTGTCAGGGTTTAAGACAGAAAGATTAAATGAACAAAGGGTCCTAGAGGAAAATATCTTTGACCTGGAGGCCGAGGACAAGATCGCTCTCGACCCAGGTGTGAAACGAGACCTGGAGATACAGAGATCCAATTGGATGATAAAGTTGAAGGAACATTAAGATATACTAGACAGAGGTATTATGAAGCAGACAACAGAGCGGGTAAGCTCCTAGCATGGCAAATACATAAGGAGGCAATGGAGAGACTGGTACTGAAGATCAGGAGTCATAACAGGGCCACAGACTATGAGTCAAACCCATCCCAGATAATTAAAATATTTTCAGAAATTCTACTTGGAGTTATGTGGTAGAAAAGATGGAGAACACAAAGTAGAGAAGTTAGAGGTGTTCTTTACCAAGCTAACTATGCCAAAACTTACTGACACCCAGAGAGACAAGTTAGATGCTCACATAACGCAAGAGGAGATAGTGGGGGCAGTAAAAGGACTTAAGGGGGGGTAAGTCACCAGGCCCAGATGAACTTCCTGCAGAGTTTTACAAGACCTTTGCTGCAGACCTAGCACCCATCCTAGGGAGACTCTGCAGGCAGTACAGGAGGGTGAAGGAGCTCCTCCTACATGGCAATATGCCCAGATCTCAGCCATACCCAAAGTGGGCAAAGGACCCAACCCTCGGTGGGTCATATCACACTATCTCAATATTTAACGTTGATCAGAAAATGTTTACACCTATTATGGCAGGGAGACTGCAGGAGGTGATAGGTTCATTAGTCCATCCGGATCAGATGGAATTTATTAGTGGGAGGATGATATATGGCAATATATGTCATATGTTAAACCTTATTACCTGGCAGCAGAAGCTCAGGGACCCTACACTAGCAATCTTCATGGACGCTGAAAAGGCATTTGACTGGGTGGACTGGAGATTCCTTCATAGGACCCTGGAAGAAGTGGGGATGGGTGAGAGATTTAGGGATAGCATATGGGTCCTGTATGCAGCTGCACAAGCCACAGTGAGGGTAAATGGGTTGACAACACCAAGGTTTCACCTACAGGGGGCACAAGACAGGGCTGCCCTCTTTCACCCCTCCTCTTCACCTTGTGTATTGAGCCTGTGACCCTGGTAGTCAGAAACAATGGAAACATCAAGGGGATCCAGGTAGGGGGAAGGGAACACAAAATATCCATTTATGAAGATGATGCCCTCTTTTTTTTTGACCTCTCCGGAAAACTCAGTGCTGTCCCTCCTTGAGGAGCTTAAGGAATATGGGGGTGCTTTGGGGTATAAGGTGAACCTGGAAAAATCGGAGGCCTTTGAAGTTTGGGGCCCCAATATTGGGGGACTGGCTTCACACCCTCCCATTTCAAAGGCCACATAATAATAATACTATGGTAAGGTATCTAGGGGTGAAAATTTGCCCAGATAGGAAATAACTTTCTCCCACTGTGGACAGAAATTCAGTTGGATGTGACTAGGTAGGAGACTATGCCCTTGACACTGTCGAGGAGAGTGGACACTTTCAAAATAAACATTCTTCCTAGGCTGTTGTTTCTGCTCCAGGCACTGCCTATTCACATCCCTCTATCCTTTTGGAAAATGATGAGCACAGCCATTCTGAGGTTTGTTTGGAAGGGGGGGAGACAGAGGACCCAGCGCAAAGGTCCTGACACTCCCATGGGAGAAAGGAGCCTAGCCATGCTAGACCTATGTGCATACTACTATGCAGCACAATTACCCCCAGCAATCACCTGGATTAAGCAGAGAAGAGAATCTTGGTGGAGGGAAACTAAGGCAGCTTAGGTGGGCTCACTGCCACTACGTGCTCTCCCACATGCCACCTTCACAGCGAAATTATGGAAACCCCACAATCCTTGGATCAAGCAGACAATGACAATCATCACTAAAGCTAGAAATCTCACAGGCACTCCAAATGAAGTGGGGCTACCTACATCTATTAAGGGGGACCACAGGTTTCCCATGGCTCAGACAGACCTCGGATTCCAGAGCTGTAATCAGAGGAGCCCAGTTAGATACACCTCCTTGATTCAGAACAATGTAATTAGAACATTCTCAGACCTCCTGACACAATACCATCTCCCAAGAACAGACTTCAGTAGATTTCTGCAGATAAGGCATTACATGATTTTGCAGCAGATCATCACTAAAGTTGGAAGGGAGTCACACAACTAGAGAACTGCCTATACTGGCTAGTCCGACTGAAAGAAAACAAGGGGAAAGTCACAGATATCTACAAAGTAATTTGTGGAGCTGATGAAGGGTGGCTGGACAGATTGAGTGTAAGTGGATTGGAATAGAGTCTGGGAAAGAGTATGGAAAATAATAGCCTCCCCAGGGTGGAGAGAATTTATGTGGAAGTGCTGCACCAGGTTCTTCCACACACCAACAATCACCTGCCATTCTACCATGGCACTTCACCCCTGTGTTGGAGGGCTGTAGGCAAATAGGTTCCCACCACCATATATTTTGGGACTGCCCAAGACTCTTGGAGTTCTGGGACAAAATATATGCAACACTTATGGGGATTTGGGGTCAAGCTGTTCCCAGAGGCTTCAGACAGTTGGTCCTTGGCCTAGAGGGTGGAAAGGTGCGAGACCCCAGATCTTGCAACTTCATTAAGATGGTGTGTCTGGCTGCCTTGAAGGAAATTACAGTTAACTGGCTTAGCCCCAGTATGCCTTTGGTGGAGACATGGAGAACAAGGGTAGGGAACATTGAGAAGATGGAAAGCCTCAATGCCAAACTTAGGTTAAAGAGAGATAAACATAAGTATCTGTGGGGTGATTGGATAAACGGATCAGGGCAGGTGCAGATGGAGAGTTTGTAGTAAAGGTAATAAAGGGTCAGAACCCACATGTTCACTTCCAAACCAGAGGGGTTACCAGGAGAGTGGGTGCTCCCACATAGGGGCAACTGGATCTCCAAAGATATAAGAACTATTCAAGGATTAGTAGATCAAAAGTAATCAGTGCAAAGTTAAACTGCATATAGTTTTCTTTATTTTAATCGTAGGCCTTTAGTTGTATATGTAGTTTGTTGTAAAATACTGAGGTTGTGCAGAAAGAATCGAGAGAGGGCATACCATACGAGGAAAGGTCAAGGAGAGGGCGGACTGTATATAGGAACGTATATAGCAGAGTATGGCAGAGTAAGTTAAGCATGTGTCCTGTATAATACATTTCTCAGATGAGCCTGTCTCAAGTAAGGAATAGAGGGCTACGTAGGCCGTAGTTAATCCAACTGCCATACCTGACTAACTTACTGCTAACGTATGCCATGACCAGATGTATTGAAGACACTATGTAATGTGAAAAGTTGTTTCATATATCATCCTCAATAAAAATGAGATAAAAAAAAAAGTGTACCCGCATATTTTTTTAAACAACTGGATAGCATACTGAACAAATTTAAGTGGAACTGGAAAACAGCTAGAATTAAAAGGGTGATACTGAAGCTCCCAGTGTGAAAGGGGGGACTGTCATTGCCAAACTTCAAATTTTATTGTTGGGCAATCCAGATAGCCTTTTTTGGACAAACCCAATAGCAGTACAAAACCTACCTGACTGAAAAAAGAAGAGAACACTATAGGAGCGTTGATACAGGGACTACTCTCACTAGCGTTGAAACTCCTTACCACACCAAAAAATAAAAACCCTTTTACCCAATGCCTCTCTAGATTGTGGGTGGGAGTACATAAGTTTATTGGATACAGGTCTGCCCTCTCCCCAACACCAGTTTATACAAGTGCCTGGTAGGGAATAAAGGGTATAACGTGTTTATGCATCAAACTATGCTCAGGTGGCAGAAGCTGGGTATTCACACCCTGGGAGACTTGTATTATGGAGGAATGCTGAAAAGCTTCCAGCAACTGCACACTCAATATGGGGTTCTCAAGTCTGATTATCTGCAAATTAATATGCTAATACACAACCTTTTGTTTTAGGCCTAGACCTGAAAATTTCTGCTATAGAAGAGATAATGTACAGACCACAGCCATGCTCTTCGATTATCTCATCATTGTATCTACTGTTTCTGGGAGCTATGCCTGAAGCTGAGATCAAGGCATGGACAAAATTGGGAGAGGACCTAGGAATTGAAGTAAGTGACTCTTTGTAGTCTGAGATAGTGAAAAACATTCATGAATGTTCTGTATCTAACAAGCTTAGGAGAATTCAAATGAATTTTGTGCACCAGATGTACTTCACTCAACTGAGACTTCAGAAATTCACCCTATGTCTAATAATTGTCCTAAATGTCTAACACATACTGGGGATTTCCTACACCTTGTACTAACCTGCACCAAAGTGACGCCCTTCTGGGTAGAGGTACACGAAATAATGCAAACAGTATTGCAATGCACCTTACCAGGAACACCAGTGGAGTTTATGCTGGGGATGGAGGGGAGTTTGGTGGGCCTCAGTGTTCAAGGCAAGGTCCACCACACTCATAGACTTTGGGGTATAGCGTTAATCAATGCAAGGAAAACTGGCACAGCATTGCGCCATTTCACCTCATTATTGCCATTGCAATAATCTTTTACTATATACAGTATGAGATTGAGAGGTGCCAGTTATCTGCTAATGGGACAGTTCAACTATTTCAAAAAACCTGGGACCCGCTTTTAAAAGCTATAGAACAAGGAGTAGTCTCAGGATCAACAAAGAATTTGTCATATCCGATATTACCACTCTAATATTACCATAAAGGTTTTTTCTATTACCTCCCTATCAAATATGTGTCATCAAATATGTATCATCTGACGGATGTAAATGAATGTAATCTATACACTGCCATGAGACATAAGTTATAATGAGTTAACTGTTTATGAACTGTATTGTAACTGACATATGTTGTACACTTGAATTTTCTTTTGCCTTTTAATAAAAAGTCTAAAAAAAAATGCGTTGCATTTCCCTATTTTTGTGACGGAAACATAGAAGTTAACAGCAGATAATGACCGCAAGGTCCAACTAGTCTGCATATTTTTTATACCTTATGAATGTGCCATAGGCCTGTACTCTGTCAATGGCCTATCTCTTCATACTCATCTGTATTGCTCCCTTATGCCTACCCCATGCCTGTTTGAAGCTCTGCACTGTATTCATATCCAACACTTCCTGAGGTAGGCCAGTCCATGTACCCACCACCTTTGTGTGAAAAAGAACTTCCTCGCATTACCCCTTAATTGGCCTCCCTCTAATCTCATGCTGTGCCGTCTTGTCCTCCTATTTTTATGTTGGCTCGCGTGCATGCGCAGCCAACGTACTGCAGTACTAGCAGATTTGGAGGCACGGAGTCACTGTTACGGTCAGCAAGATGCATCAGTAGGTGCATCCTTCATTCCCCAATCAGCCAGAAGAAGGGGCCAACACCCTGCATACCTAATGTTTCCACCAGATCTGAGAAAAGGTCCACTGCAATGAGAGCGAAGATCTCATGCAGCGTGACCACAACATGCCTCCGTACGTGCAGGCAACATGGCGGCAGTGACTGCTGCCACCTGTCACAATGCCGATGGGGAGCCCACTCCCCACCAGCATTATGTAACCCCCCCTCTCGCTTTTGCTGTGTGCCGATAGGGGTGCCCAATCCCTGTCGGCATCATGTCATCCCCCTGTTTTTATTGTGTGCCGACAGGGTGCCATATCCCTGTCAGCATAATGTGCCCCACCCCATTTGGTGTTCCGCCGGGGGTACCCAATCCACCTTTGGCTACAGCTGCCCCCCCAAAACAAAGACTCCGGTGACTCTGGTGGCATGCTGGGAGCCCACCCCAGCATGGCACATACTCCTGTCAAAGAAAAAATGGTCCTACAATGTTTTTTTTTTTAACCTGTGGGAAAAGAAAACGGTCCCTCGGCAGTCTCCCTGCCCCCATCCCCCAATCTGCACCCACCCACTGCGCACCCTGCCTCCCCACACCCCCCTCACCCCATACTTACCTGAGGAGTCTGGCGCGATGAACTTCGGTGGACCGGGAACACGTCTGCATTCTTCAAAGCCGACCGCAAACTGAGGAAATGCCAGTAAGCTGTATAATGGAATAAATAGAGTTTTTTCAACTTTGATGCATGTCTCAGGCATTTTGCGGAATTTGGGCACCAAATTTTCAACATGGGGGTTTTGGGACCCCTCCTCATGAATTCTGCCACTGTCATGGCATTAATCGGCCCCAAAAGGTGATTTTGCGATCACTGCACGGAATCACCTTTCAGGACTGATTAATGAAATGACAGTGCCTGCATTTATGAGGTGGGCTCTCAAAAAGCCTATGTCGCAAAAATGCCTGAGATATGCAACAAAGTTGAAAAAACCCTATTTATTCCATTATACAGCTTACCGGCATTTTCTACCAAGCTGGCTCACTGAGCCCATCCTCAAACTCGAGTCAGCAGCACGGGAATACAACACACTACCTACTGGGCCAATGACTGGCCCTGCACATGTTTCTTTGCGAAGTTTCCTTTTTTTGACATTTTGACTACAAATATTCAGCATATTCTTTACATGACCCACTCTTCTGAACATACTATAACATGCATCATTTACAAAATAGCAGCTGAAATATCATTTCTCAACAAAAATGTGAAAACATGTTTTGGGCAGCATTTGGGGAAACAAAATAAAGACAAGGGACTGTTTTTCTTGTACACATACAGGGGCACCCTGTTGGGCTGGGAGAGAGGGTGGTCTGATCCAGCACCAAGGATGGAATTCCCCGGTGTTGGGATGTTGGCATGGTGTGTGTGGGTGAATAAATGTTAAAGCAGACAGTGATAACTAAATCAGCATTGGGGATGGGCACCTCTGTGTTGGAATACGTCAAATACTACTGACACAGGAATTGGGCACCCTCGTGTCCAGTTTAAACAAATAAGGCTGTTGATGTGGCTAATGAGCGTTGAAGGCACACACAGCTCTGTTCAACAGGGGTGGGACTGTGCACTGACCCATAGCCCTGCCTCCACTGAATGAACATTTTTAGAATAGGAAATGGACACTGTACACAGTGTCAGGATAGCCCTATCCCCACAGACACGCATGCATTTAAACATTTTAAAATGCGGGTGTAACAAATCGATTATTTTTAGAATGTTGAGTGTTTAAAATGTGCATGCATGTGGTTTTTGCCTAATTTTTCAAAAAGAGGGAAAATTAAGGAAATAAAAAGCACAAATTGTGGGAATTCCGGTGACGACACTGCTGATGGTATAGCATGGTAGAAGGGTTCCCATCGTTGAGTGAATAAATCCATGGTAATCCGCCCTACAAACCCTTAAAAATAGCACAGATGAGGATTCCATGCATTAACCAGTGTGTCAGCAGCTCAGCAGGTAACACACCTGCCTCTGAGGCCGGGACATCAGAAGGCTGTGGGTTCTAACCCCACACCAGGTGCTTGGGTTAATAGCCCAATACTGACACTGTAGTGCAGCATGAGGGGGGTGCTGCACTTCTGAGGTGCCATTTTTCAGATGAGGCATTAAACCAAGGTCCCATCTGCCTGTTCTGGTGGTAGTACAGGTGCATGTTAAAGATCCCATGGCACTGCTCGAAAAAAGTAGAGGAATTTTTTTATTCAAAATATCAAACAGAAGAACAAAAATAGCATTACAGCATATAAAAAAATGAGAACAGTAAAAGCTCAACCCTACAGTAAGAGTAAACAAAATGCATGACACCATAGCCCCCCACCACAAAAAAAAAATATGGGTAAAACATTTAAGCAAAAACATCCCGAAAAGGGTACAGGAAAGTAGGTCATCATACAAATAAGGAAAAACAGTAAAAATTCAAAACAAATACAACACACATAAAGCAAGCAATATGGATGAAACCATGGGTTATGGTGCAATTGAAAGTCATGTGATAAGAACATCAGAGTCTGTTATCCGGGGAAGGTTCCGCCATGCTTGAAAAATCCAGGAAGTGGGACGAGTACTCAAGTCAGTTCTATATAAAAGCTTAAGTTCCCTTGTAATTTTCTCCGCAAGGACAATATGAGACACCAGTTTTTGTTGTAGGGTAAACCAGCAGTGAAAATTCCAGATATACCATTTCACTACTGTGATAACAACCTGTAATGTAGACAAATCCCAAGCATGCCAAGATGAGGGAAAGGAACCATACAACAAAGTGTCCATGGACATATGACAAAAAGGAGGCATATTCCACAGAGTAGCCAATAATGACTAAAACCCCAACATATATGAACAGGAAAAAAACAAATGAGACATTGTTTCAAGTTGTTGGATACAATCAGGTCTAGAACAAAATTGATCAGAAAGCTGTTTATGCTTCTGATGTTCCTTAACATTCAGTCAGTTATGGCAACAAAGCCAGTGAATGTCCCACATTTTCTCAGGGATCCTATGGTTATTTAAAAAAGCCAGCAAATCTGTTAAGAAAACAGAAGGACAGGTGGGGAAGGAAAACAATTCCCTGAATTTTGTAGAAATAATCTGCTTATATAAAAATTTCCTATGTTGACCCTGCACCATAGAAACAGTTAGTTGCCAACATTTAAGTTTTACAAATACATCCCTAATGTAAGGAGGACAGAGATTCGAGAACCTAAGTATCCTAAGTGAAGCAGCTTCCCATTGAGAAAACCAAGGACTACATGTAAGGACATACAAAGGGGTCCAGGACCTATTGACATTAGTCAACAATGGCCTGAGATTTATCACTATATATAGCACATGAAAAAAACAATGGGATTTACTATGTCCAGACCACCCTGAGCCTTTGGTAAATACAAAATATTCCTCTTCAAAGGATTCAGCCAGCTGCCCCAGACAGCTTGGAAGAAAATACTATATAGGGAAGTTTCTAATGAGCAGGGGGGCAGAAATATCTTACTAATGTGAGTAAAAAGAGGCAAAAGAAAGGTCATTATAAGATACACACATTTCAAATTTTCCCGTATGCCACTTATCCCGTGCCTCAACCATTCATTGGGCTTGATAAAGTTTGGAGTCCCAATTCAAAACATCTAGACCCTGGTAACCAAAAACAACACCCAAAATAGCAATAGAAACTTTGGACAAAGTAACCCTTGCTATTGAATCAAGGGGAGGTCATGAATAACCAAATTGTTTCACTACACATTTAAGCATATTGAGGGAGGTGCCAGACAGGGAACTAAAGGACCTGTAGATAGCCATCATTCGCATAGTAGAGATAGTGTCTCCAATCAATATTGTGAGATCATCTACATAAGCCAAGGCTACATCGGGAATAACTTGAGTATCAACACTGATGTGTGTCAGGGAAGGAGCAGAATTCAAAGCCCTTAAAAGTGGGTCAATACTAAACACATAAAGTAGAGTGCTAAGAGGGCAACCCTGTCGAATACCATGCTTAACCAGAATCATGAGACCCACCCAACCATTAACAAAGGGGAACACAGTAGCCTCAGTATATAAGGATTTCAACCAGGAAAGAAAAGAGTCAGGTATGCCATAACTGACAAGCACTTTCCATAGATAGCTATGTTCAACAGTATCAAAGGCTTGCTTTTGATTCAAAGATAAAAGAAACCCAGACAAACCCTCAACGTTATCCCTTTCAATGAGTTCCCTTAAAAGAATAAGATGATTGTTCATACTTCTCCCAGGAACAGAACAGGTCTGAGTAGGAGAAATCAGATGTATGGCTACCTGAAATAAACTGGTATGTAAATTTTTTGCAAGAATCTTAAAGTCCGTGTTAAGGAGACAAATAGGTCTCCAGTTAGCCAAATCAGTTTTATCCCCTTTTTTGTAAAAAACAAAAGACCTCTTACCATGTCCAAGGGAATATAGGTAGTATGCAACAAAAAAGTGAACACTGCTGCCAGTTCTGTGGAGATCAGAGGCCCTATCAATTTATACAATTCTGAAGTAAGCCTTTCCAAACCCAGGACCTTATTATTATGTAAGGACCTAATGGCCTGTTCAACCTTAGAAGCAGTAATGTCTACATTCAGTTCATGTACCAAATATGGTGGACAAATAGGACTATGGGAAGCAGGTAATAATGTATCTATAGAATCAAACGATTGAGAATGAAAGAAGAAAAGAGAGGTGGTATGATGGGAAACTATCCTAAAAATGTTGTGTTTGTCAGAATAAACTACTCCATCAGCATCCCTCAGATTATCATCACTTTATTTTTAACAGTGTTTTGACAATATAAATAAGGACACAGCACCTCGGCAGTTCCGAGTGCCAAAATGTTGTTGCCTCCTCAGACTCTCAGATTGCCGTAGACGAAAGGATTGTATATCATGCTGCAATGCCTGTATTTGGGCCTTAGAATCATGCAAAGTAGTTCTAGCTAATGTTTGCAGTTTTTGAAGTTGCATACGTTGAGAAAGGTAATGAACATAGGCAGTAGTTTGAAGCTTCTTACTCTCAGATTGCAACAGGCATCTTAAATAATTTTTAACCGCTTCCTACCAGAGGGCAGGAGAGTCAAATAAGACAAATACCGAACATTTATGTGCCATAAAGTACTGAAGATTTTTAGTAAATAAAACCTGGGATAAAAGAGAATAATTAAATTTCCAGTAACCTGGACCCTGAGAAAATCCCATCATTGAAACCAAACATAAATGTAGTAATTTATAATCAGAAAATTCAATTTCTTGAACTTGTATGGTAGAAATAGGTAATGATGCAGTAATAAAGAAAAAATCAATCTTAGTGGCCAAATTACCTTTCTGAAAGGTTGGATGAACTGTTCGGTGAGTAGAGAAATAAGCATCCTTCAAATTTAAAATGGAAATCACATTACTCAGAGTGTACATATCACAGAACACCTTTGCAGTGGTGGACTGTACACCTCTGCCATGCTTAGCAAGACCACAATTAAAATCCCCTCCCAAAATCACAGCCTGCGACAACAGCAGGTAAGGTTGACTGACTTTAAACAAAGAAACCCGATCAGCTTTTGATTGGGGAGCATACACATTAACAAATCTATAGTAACAGTTATTAATTTTTGTATCAAGTATTAAAACACGTCCTGGAATCAAATCAATCAATTTCGTCTGCAAGGTAGAGTGAAACAAAATCCCTACCTCCAAACAGACATCTGTGCCAATAGACCAATAGAAAGGACCAGCATGCCAAAGTTTAGTAGTATGGCCCAATGCAGCAACAGTGTGCAACCTGGTGTCTTGCAAAAATACGATCTGTAAGGGGCTGGCTGGAAAGTAAGACATGGCCATACACTTCTTTCTATGTCTCTTAATACTATTGACATTCAAGGTACCTAAGTGTAATGGGAACATAGAGGCAAGTGAAATAAAAGGCCAACAAACCAGATATCAATCGGGGGGCTTCTTTCTAGTCCTTCGTGATCTACGTTGCTGAACCACAGGAGGCAGTTGAATAACCTCAGATTCCAAAGGGGGGTCAACCTGAGAAGACCACAGGGAAAAGCCCTTGGAATCAGCATCGGAAAGCTCAGAGGACTGGAATGCCTCATACCGATTACTTAAAGGCAGATCTGAAGTTTTGGACATTTTTGAAGCTGGTTGCTCCACAGCCTGGGATCTTCTAGAGGATCTCTTGTTAACCTGGGGAAGGGCCATCATGTCTGAGGAAGTTTCACCCAAATCCATCTCCTCAGAAGGAGGGCATCAACATTAGTAAAGGCGGGCTGTGGAGGTGGGGAGAAACCTCAACCGTATGCAAATCAGGTTCACCAGTGACATTAATGGGGGGGGGGTGCTCAGCTGGAACATCAGGTCTATTGGGGAGAGGGGAAAAGAATCACACTGAGCAATAGCTATCAGCAGACATTGTTGAACATCATCAGTGGAGCCAGACTGATATGAGCTGCCCAGGTACAGCTCTGGTATGTTTGTCCTAGAGAGTCACACAGGTTACATTTTGGTACATTAAGACAGGTGCCACTAGTGTGGCCCAGTTCCTGACAGAGGTTACTCTTTACCTGGTCACAAAGACTGCTCAAGTGAGTACAGGAGCCACATTTATAGCAAGCTTTAGGCTGAACTGCATAGAATAACACCCCTCTATCTCTGCCCCAAAAAAAACAATTTGGAAGGTGACTCAGACCAGCATCAGTGGCATGGAGCATAACCTTCACCTTCCACCACCCCGGTCCATATGTATTCAGCATCAAAGATAGCCTCAGGGGACCCTAAGACTGAGCAGTGCTGCTTTAACCAGTAAACCAGATCAGTGACACTGACACCTTCATTGTGAAAGAGAACTGTAATATTTTTGTATGCAGGTTTCATGAGGGGAATAGCTTCAAATGGGGCCCATAAAGGAGTATTTTTTTAAAGTGTTAAATTGGGCTCCGAACTGCTGCAACCCAGCATTCAATCTAAAACTAATATTAAAGGTAGACTATTCAGACACATGTATAAGGGCACAAATTTCATTAGTAAAAAATTTCATTGTAAATTTCAGCAAAGTTTTAGCTATAAAATTCTTGTCTGGAAAGTCCGACATGCCCCTTTTATACAAAAGACAAACGGCGTTATGCTTCTTAGCTGGAAATATGAGTTGATGAAAAAGAGAAGCATATGGTTTCTGAGTAGTAGTTTTAATCTGATTCAAAGTTGCATCAGGAGGCTCCGTAGCCAGCACAGATGGAGGAAGATAGGCAAAGCAGGCTGCGGTGCTGTAGTAGAGTCCAAGTCCAGATCCGGATTATCAGCTAGTTGTAAATCTGGAGGAAGGTGCAAGGAAGAAGGAGTATCAGAGACAGGAGAGGTACCATGTGGAACAGCTGAAGAGAAAGCCATAGAAGAAGTAGTAGTGGACTGGTGAGAAATGTGATCCACTATCGGAGACATAGAAATTGGAATAGAGCCAGACACCCACTGATCCAAGTCAGACCGTATCCATCCCACAGCAAGAAGAGTAGCTGAAATGTCCCCATCTGACCTAGCAAGTGGTTCTGCAGAGGAGTGTCTTAGGCTGGAGTAGGGAATCCAGTAATGCCATTCCTGGTGCTCCCACAGCATTCGAAACAGCTTTGACAGGCTTGAAAACATCAGGGGCAGTCACAGGAAGTATTGCAGCTAGAGGAGAACCCACTGTAGTACCATCCACATTCTCAACAACAGCAGGATGCAAAGCTGGAACAGTCAAGAAAATAGGTGCAGCAAGAAGGTCTGAACTACCTGAAGCTTGCAACTTGAGCCTTCATAAGTGCAGTCTGTAACGTCAAACAGCGAAGCGCATAGCACTCATCTTCAGCCCGTAAGTGCATTTCAAGCAAACGAATCTTGGAGGGCTCAGCAGTGTCAACAGAAATAGGTAAGGATTCACTCACCAGATTCAAACGTGTGGAATCTAAAGCATGCTTTACATCCATAATAAAAGGAACAGCAACTGATGAAGAGGCTGTAACTGAAACAGGCAAAATATCAGCAGGCAAAACGGTCCCAAAACCTAAAAGCTGAACCTCCCCCCTCCCAACTAAAAGAGTATGGGAATTTATTATTGTAAACAAATAATACAAGAACAGTATTGCAGCATACAAAATTATAATAATGAAAATCAAAAGAACATAAATAAGTATTGCATCATACAGGAACCCCTAATCCAAACAACCCCCCCCCCCACCAAAAATATAGGGGATGTTAGTATACAAAACCTCAAAACAAATCATTCAAACAGTGTAGGAAGCCAAACAAAGCATAAGAAGAAAAATCCTAACCATAATGAAGTATTACATCCGACATAAAACCCTAAACTAAGCAATCCAAAGAAGTAGAAAACACCCAGTCCCGACCCTACAAAAAGAACAGGGAAATTCCGTATACAAACTAAAAACATAATATACATTTGCATGGTATAGCAGACAAATCATAATGCAAAAAAGCATAAAACAGCAAATAGAACAATGGCACTTCAGGAAAAAAATCCATGAACATAGGTCCCAATAGCGCCGAAAAACCCCAGGCAATGTGGAGGTTTTCTTGGAACTATAAACAGCCTGTAAACCCTGTAAAATCTGAGTGACAATCTGAGTAGGACTACACATTTTCTGTTGTAATAAAAATGCACATCTAGCTTGCCACAAATAGAAGTGACAAAATGAAAAATTAAACGTAAAGTACTAGGATGATAATGAACCAAACTAGGGGGATAAATAACGTAAATCAAAATGGCATACGTGAGGAAAGGAAGGGCCTTTTCCTTCCACTTATGGAGGAGAAGGGTCCAGACTGGTTGTGAACAGGGGCAATCAAGAAAGAAATGCACCATGGTCTCAGGAATGAAAGGGCATGTATCCCGGAGACAAGTCCTTTCCTCATGAGCCTTATGCTTCATATTACCACGAACACCTAGCTTGCCATGACAAGATAGCCAGGTAACATCCCAAACCCATTGGGGGATTTATGGATCAGTCAGTTGGTGAAAAACTCCAGAGGAGTCCAACTGAACGCCATAGGAATTCTGTAGCACAGGAAGGTCCAAAAAGGATGTTCCCAAAACAGACCAATATAAGTGCTTCCTTGAGGAAGAGAGGATCACTGTAGGGGTCAAAGACCACTGACGAATCTTTGAAAAGGTGGGGATAATAAAATGGGGGAGCGTAAACTTATGAAAGTTACAAGGGATTTCAAAAGGGGGGTAGACAACAGGTGGCACACAATGGAGCAAGATGATTATGAAGAAGAGAAATTCAAAAGACCAGAGGGGCATGCAATAGATAGGGAATAGTAGTCTTAAAAAACAAACAGTGAAAAACCACCAAGGGGTTCAACATCCGAACCCTGCCATGGCAGTATTCAAGATATGTGTAAGAACATTTCACTGGATTCAAATGGCTGCCCCAGAATCCCTGAAAGAATACATTAATAAACGAGCTTCCAAGGAAAAGGGGACTGGAAAAACCAAAGTCACATGAAGAAATAAGGGAAGAACTAAAGTTTTCAGCAACAAAACCCGCTTCCTCTTTGCAATAGTATGACCCTTCCAGGATGCAACCAAATGAAAAGCCTTGTCCAAAACAAGCATCCAATTTGAGAGGGTATCATCAGGGGCACCAAAGGGCAATCCTAAAACTTTGACCGGGGAAAATTGTAAAGACACCCCTGCAACGTAGTGAGGAGAATGTGGGGGGGGGGGTGGAATCGGGAGGTATAATGCTGAACTCTTGTTATAATTAAGCTTAGAACCAGACACATGTTCAAAATCTGTTAGAAGGAGAATTAAGTCTGCTTCTTGTAGGTGCGGGGTGGTGAGAATGCAGAGATCGTCTGCAACAGCTAACACCATAGGGATAGAGCACCCAGAAGGAAAGGACAATTGAGGGATCGATGGGTGGCATAAAAGTCTACGAAGTAATGGATCGATATGAAAAACATAAAGAAGAGGACTGAGAGGGCAGCCCTACCGAACCACAGTACGGCTCAAAAAGGGGGGCAAGAGGTGCCATTCACATAAGGATGGATCCAGGCAGTAGAATAGAGCAATCTAATCCATTGAATAAATCGCTGTGGAAAACCATAATGGGACAGGACTTGAAAGAGGCAGTCATGATTTACTCTATCAAATGACTTTTCCTGATCGAGTGAAAAAAGAAGTAAAGGAGAAGAAGAAGAGCTAAAGGCAGAGACATCTCTAAGTAAGGAAAGATTGGAAACGATAGTGCGATGAGGAATAGCGCAGGTCTGTACCTCTGAAATGACTTGGGACACAACAAAAAGAAGATGGTGAAGCAGGACAGATGTAAAAATGTTATAGTCCACATTCAAGAGACTCAAGGGCTTCCAATTCCTTATGTCTGACCTATCTCCTTTCTTAAACAATAGAAATACGATAGCATCTGAAAAATTCCAAGGAACAGAATGAGAATCAATGATAATATTAAAGAGCAAGGTAAGAATGGGAGAAAAAGGGTCAGAAAAAGCTTGATAAAGTTCAGCCGTAAGGCTGTCCAGCAGAGGAGAAGTACATCGCTTTTGCTTCTTAATAGCCACCTGCACCTCTAACAAAGAAATTGGGGCTGTCAACTTGGTGCAAAGATCAAGAGAGGGAGAAGGGGTCTGGAAATCAAAAAAGGAAGCGGCAGCGGATGTAGCCTGTGAAGGAGTCCCAAAAACACTGGCTAGATGGGAAGAGACCTTTAGCTGGAGAGACGATACAGTGTCATAAACCATAGAAGAGTCCGCATCAGTAAGACGATCAATGTGCGTGGCAGCCACCCTGACAGAACAGTGCTTGTAAATATCAAAAGAGGCCTTAGAAGAGTGGGTGCCACAAGTAGCCTCAAGACGCAATGAGCGAGCCCTGTTATATTGACACTCTTCCATCTGAGTCTTCAAGGAAGCAATAAGGGAGGAGCAATCTTGGGCCATCACAGAAGCCCTAGAGATCATGTCCTGTAAATGCTGCCGCAATAGCAAATACTTATGATAAGAGGGAGCATATTTACTCCCAGCATACCTGAGAAAGAGGCGTTTAAGATCTGATTTGGTATTGTCCCACCAATGTAAAGGGGAAATATAAGCATCCAGAACAAAAATGCGGACCAACAGAAATTCCCAACAATCTCGAACAATGCAGTCATCAGACAGTAATGAGCTATTCAACTTCCAGCGTAAAGAAACAAGAAGAGAATGGGAAGCCGTAGAAGGAAAACAAAGCAATGAGATGGCCAAGTGATCCAAGGTCTCGCAAGGAATAACCTTCGCCTGTCGTACCATAACATTCTGGGAGAAAAAGATAAAATCAATACGAGTGGCCCGAAGGCTTTCTATGATAGGTCATTGTTCCCTTAGGATGCACCTCACAGTAACTGTCCTTAAGAAAGGCGAACTTAAGAATAGTACATAATGCAGTAGAGTCCACAAAAAGCTTCTGTGTGGAGCCTCCTCTGTCAGCCAGGGTGAGACCACAATTGAAGTCTCCCCATATAAAGATTCTAGAGGTGTAAATAAGGCTGCAACAACCAAAACAAGTCTGAATTAGCAGCAATACCCTGAGGTGCATAAACATTTAGAATCCTGAGCAGCAGGTGACGGAAGGTGCAATCAAGCAATAAGGCATGGCCAGGGACAATATCAACCAGTCTCGTGATAGTACAGTCAAAACCAGAAAACAAAATTCCCCACTCATCACATTTATCCTCACCTGAGGACCAATAGGTAGGGCCTCTAGTCCAGCCAGCGGAAGCTCAGGTCAGCGCATATTGAGTCTTCAGCCTAGTATCCTGAAGTAAGTAGAGATCATGTGGGAGATCCAATAGAAACTGCAGAGAGGTAAGAAGTTTTCTATGGGATTTCATGCTGCACACATTAAGTGTGAAGCAGCGAAGACCTAAACCACAGGCATAAGAAGAAACACAGAGACCGAAAGCCATCAGAAAAAAACAAAGAAGAATTAGGCAAAGAGGTGTCAAGTAACCGCCGATTGCCGCCTGGTGTCTGGTTTATTAGGTGAAGGATCCCATTGGGAATCAGAGGAGTAGTCTAAATGGAGAGAAGAGGTCTGTGATGAGTCAGAGCCATTTTCTTCATCCATTGTGTCACTCCACTGCTGCCGTTTGGTCAGGACTTGGTAGCAATTCCTGGTCAGAATGGACTGTCTGGGGGAAAGGCTGGGAGCCTTACCCTTACCCTTGGACTTACCCTTTTTTCCCTGAGAATCCTCCGTGAAGGGCTCTAATTCAGGAGGGGGAGGAGGTGGCATGGGGTCAGAGGGGGCAACAACCCCAGGTGCCGGGTTCGTGCCGGGAGGGATCAGGTCTTGTAACACAGGATCCACTGCTCAGAGAGCGGGAAGAGCAGAGGGAAGATCATCACTTGGGGGGGGGGCACCACGTCCTGGCCGTCCTCATCACACTGGCGAAGAACCTCAGTCTGAGAGTCCATGATGAGGGCTACCTGATCCTGAGGGGGACGATCCAACCAATTATGATCAGCCCATGGACACTGATGGTAAGTATGGCCAGTCTCATCACATAGATTACACCTCCGTGAGTCAGGGCAACCGAGGCTCAAATGACCGTAGGCTAAGCAAATAGTGCACCGTGACTCGTTACAGGTATGGCTCAAATGCGTTTGAGCACCGCATTTATAGCAGGTGCAGGGTTGACCGGGATAAAAACACAGACCTCTATCTCTACGTATATAAAAACTACCTGGCAAATGAGCTAAACCCCTGTCATTCTGCTTCAATTTCACCTTAACCTTCCAACCCCCTGTCCAGACAAGGACCTCATCCAAAATAGGACGAGGGGCCTTGAAAATGTCACAGTGCTGCTTAAGCCAGTATTGGACATCCGCTATGCTCACTCCTTCATTATGAAAAAGAAGAGTAATTATTTTCACCGTAGGTTTAGTAAGAGGAATGAGCATATAGGGGGTCCATAAAGGCTGTGACTTTACCACTTCATATTTGATCCAAAATTTTTCTAGAGTAGAAACATTCTTAAAACTTAAATCATAAACTGATTCCGCTTTAACATGTATGAAAGCAAACAATTCACTTGCTGAAATACCCAGAGAGTCACGTAACAGGGAATGCAATACAGTTTTCCTATCAGGTGCAGTAGAGAGGTCACCAAAATATTTCAGACGAACTGCATTTCTACATCGGGCCAGCTCACCCAAGTTCTG
The DNA here is from genome assembly GCA_016271365.2 of Neoceratodus forsteri. NCBI lineage: Eukaryota > Metazoa > Chordata > Ceratodontiformes > Ceratodontidae > Neoceratodus > Neoceratodus forsteri. Next base: position 225,805,557 of record CM057450.1, on the reverse strand, counting down.
AAACAGGTCACTGAGGTGAAAGGGACGGTCAGTCGAAGCCTCACCTGTATGTGGAGAAGGCAAAGAAGGGTTAGCCAAGTGGTGAATGGAATCAGCTGTCGAAGAGGAGTGCACTGTCAGTGAAGGATGTGGTACCGAAGCATAATCTTGAGCATTCAAAGAGCCCGGAGTCTCAGGAGTTGGTTGGCCAACAGCAGAATGTCGTGTTGAAGTGGCAGGGTGTAGTTGCAACGAAGCCGCTGAGGATGAATGAGGTATGGAAGTGGATTCAGCAGGCAGTTCAAGGACTGTGTGTCCCAGTATAATGTCCTGTGTGCTTACCACTCAGGGAGAAGACCAGGGTGCTCCAGGAAGCGGTTAAGTCCAACCTGCAGCATGTAGAGCGGAAGCAGAGGACCACACAGAGTCTGGAAATTAAGTATTTCCATGGGTGTCTGTAGAGGATAGCGTGCCTGCAGTAGCTGAAGCAGCACAGGTAGGAGCTGTAAGCAAGTCCATCGTCGTGGCATGTGATGGCCCAGAGTGTATAGCAGCCTGGTCAGAGACAGTAGGCATGGTGGAGTGCACGGTGTTGTCCTCCTTCATGAAGAGCCGTAAGAGAGAGCAGTGCTGTTCATATAACACTCGCAAATGCGATGGAGACATAGCATGAGTACTGGTCCCAAGAACTGTAGGAGAATGCTGGTCCAAAATCGGGGTGGTAGCTCCGAACTTAAGAGGAGATTCAGGAGGTGTACGAATCACTAGTTGTGGTGCAGTGTCAGGTTGACTATTACTGCAGTCACTAAGCAAAACAACAGGCATAGCAGGCATTAGATCTGGAGCACAAACCACAAAACTGAGAGCTGCATCACCTCCACCTCCTCCAGGGTCCGGGACAGCAGCCATCTTGGTCCCACAGGAAAAAGGGTCCCCCCTGCTCACAGGAAACAAGAATAGGGGAATTTCCCCCGTGCCTTGGCCAAATTTCCCTCATTCACAAAAATACCACCAACAGCTTAATCTGGTTCAAGGCCAGTTGGCATTCATCTGTATCCCCCTCCCCATGTCGTGCCTGAAAATAGGCAGAATCTGCCTAGTGCACTTACCCAGTCAACAAAAATGAAATAAATAAACCAGATGGCAACCCATCAGAAACTCTGTACTTTAGCAAAGGAGAGCCCCAAACCAAAGCACTCACAACGGGACACCCAAAGCAGCTCCTCAGTCCACATGGCTGATACAGAGACAGAAGATGAGAATGTCACAATCACCTCTCGATTGCTAGTAATGGAGATAAAAGGGATCAGTGCAAAGCTTACCCACCTTGAAAAGACAGTGCCACCCAAGCTGATATTCAATGCATGCAGGCTCATACAGCAGACTTAGAGCAGGGACTAAGAGATGTTTCTGTTCATGCCCACAGCCACAGTGTGGCTCTACTGTATACCAAAGGGAGCAGGGCATGGCTGCCAAATGTACTGACCTGGGGACTCACTCATGCCAAAATATTGTACATATTTTCAGCCTCCCAGAAGTAACAGAATCAGAGGATACCACACTCTTTATTGCATCATTCCTGAAAAGGATGTCAAGTTTCCCTGATGCCAGTCTAGCCTTGGCATAAGCCCACAGGGATCTGGTTCAAAAACCAAAGAGCACAGACACCAGGCCTGCAAATTCATGATCAGATTTTTGTACTGTCAGAATAAAATGCAGGTGCTTCAGGCTGCCTGTGAGAAAAAATAAGTAATTTTTGGGGATAAACACCTATTCCTCGACCATGACTTCACCCCCAAACTAATGTACTAGCACTGTAAGATACTAGAACTTCTCAATTCACTCAATGAGAAGGGGGAGAAGGTGCAACTTTACTCACCAGTGCAGCTAAAGGTGTTTGAGGACAATGGCACAACATTTTTCTGGTCCCTTAACGAAGTAGCAGACATCTGTAGAGGACTGAGAGTCACCATACTATCATCTCTGACTGATCCCAACGGTGCGACCCTGGAGCAGCAACTGATGAAGCAGACATGGTCAACCCAGCCAGATGCTAGGAATAAAAGACTAATGTGCCAAGCTACTGCATCTGCATCTGCAGTGGACACCTGGATGGCTATTTGGCAAAAAAGGAAGCACGCAGCTCAGCCAACTCCTGAATACTCTGATTTCTTAAGACTGAGGGTCTACTGGTCAGATATCATTTCTTTTTACAGTCCCTTCAAGGGTTACTTCACAGTGGCTGTGGGCTTTGAGTGAGACACTCCTAGGCCACTGAATGGTAGCAGTGCAGGGCTTCCCTTGCCTCGTACTAAAAGCACTAGTTGAACAATCACCAGACAGTAAACCGTCTGTTGCTGACTTTTAGATTAGAGACTGCTTCACACAGTGTGATTTTGGTTTTCAGTTTATTACAGTTAAAGTTTGATTACATATATAGAGGAAAAAAGACTTCTTATGAAGCTGTAGTAATTAATGAATGGTACTCATGAGTTTGTTAAAGGTGCTGGTCTATTTTTCACAAAGTAATTCACCGCATGCAGTGACCTGTGTTTGTTCATGCATTTCATCACTTTGTTGGGTTTGGGAGGATTAAAGAATCTGTGCAGATGGGCCTCCATGAATGCAGCTTTGTTTGCTGCTCACAGTTTGTGGATACTAGGCTCTGCCACCCACCGCCTTCAAGGATCCCATGCCCTCAAGCCCGGGGAGGTAAGCATTATAACAGTTTGATAGTGGGACCTTACTGCCCTAGGCATGGAAGCTCATTTGGTGCTACCTCTGAGCCACTGCATGGCAGTTAGGTCTCTGCTGAACACAGCGCAAGAGGAAAGGACATTTTCATGCTCTCCATGCAGCACATCACTTCTGCATTTGATGGGTGGGCAGTGGGTGTGGGAGGCAAGCAGCCTCCAACCCCTGGCCACCTACTCTAACTCCTGACTCAGCCTAATAGAGAAAGCCCACTAGAGCCTCTTGACAGCTTGCAAGACATTGACATATTAACCACACAGGAGTGTGTGCCCTATGATTTAGCAGAGACCAACATGATTAGCCTGGCATGGATCAACTGATATGATGGCCAATGGTTGCCATGCTGGGTCTCACATTTGGGGGGGTCTGGGGGACCTGGAAAAAGCATGACCTCACTGGAGGCAGCAGCAGCTGGGGAAATGCCTTATCAGATCCAGCCTATGCTGACACAGATAACCCATGAAATGGTCATTAACATAGAAACATAGAATTTGACGGCAGATAAGGACCGCTTGGCCCACCCAGTCTGCCCATTTCCCTACCTACTGGATAAGCTGCAGATCCTAGTTAACCAGCAGCCTACTTCTTCTTACCCCCACCCCCCAGAATTGCCTTATGACTGTCCCATGCATGCTTGAATTCCACCACTGATTTTGACTCCACAATCTTCCTCCGGAAGCCGCCCATGCATCCACAACCCTCTCTGTGAAAAAATACCTTAAATTACCTCTGAGCCGCCTCTATCTTCAAATTGTGCTCTCTGTTCTTGCACACCTCTTTTTGAAAGATGCTACCCTCTTGGACTTTGTTGATTCCCTTGAGGTACTTGAAAGTTTCTATCATGTCCCCTCTCCTCCTTTCCTCGAGGCTATACATATTAAGCTCCTAAGTCTCTCTCTCATATGTCTTCTGGTGCAGACCTGCACCATTTTAGTTGCCTCCCTGGACAGCTTCCATCCTGTCTATGTCTTTATGGAGATTGGGTCTCCAGAACTGCACACAGTACTCCAGATGGGGTCTCACCAGCTGTCTGTACAGAGGGATAATAACTTCCTGTTTTCTACTGGTGATGCCTCTCCCTATGCATCCTAGTATCCCCCCAGCCCTCCTTGCTGCCCTCTCACATTGCTTGCCCACCTTTAGGTCATCTGATATGACTACCCCCAGGTCCCATTCCATGTTTGTTGTTGTTGTTAGTATCTCACCCCCCATTGTGTACTCTTCCCCTGGATTTTTGTTTCCCAGGTGCATCACCTTGCACTTCTTAGCATTGAATCTAAGCTGCCATACATTTGACCATTCCTCTAACCTTGCCAAGTCCCTTCTCATCCTTTCTACCACACCCTGTGCATCAACTCTGTTGCAGATTTTAGTGTCATCTGCAAAGAGACATACTTTTCCTTCCAGTCCTTCCGCAATGTCGCTTATAAAGACATTGAAGAGGACCGGTCCTAATACTGAACCCTTCGGTACCCCACTAGTAACCCTCCTTTCTTCTGAGTGGATTCCATTTACTATTACTCTCTGTGTCCTATTCTCCAGCCAATTCTTTACCCAGGCTGTCATTAATATCTTAAGGATGGTGCCACGGAGGTGTGAAGTAGGGGCAGAATAGTCTTTTAAGGAAATTAGTGGAGACCGTCAACACAGCACTAGGTGAGGTGGTGCTCAGCTTGCAACACCTTCACAGGGATGGCAACAACAGCTAGTAAACCCTCCTTTGACGAATGCTTAAAATGGGATATGTATACTACTATGTTTTGTCATCCTGTTGATGCATTTCAGTTTTTACAGCACTTGTTTGACTCTGTCTGAACAATTAGTGGTTAGGAGTATGGTGTAGTGGCATAGGAATTTGGGAGGAAGGAGTGGGGTGGCACTACTAGTCCATGACTATGGCTAGAGGTCTTAAGGCACTTATAATGTTAAGAGAAGCAATAACGTGGTCAAGCAGACATGCTTCTGTAAAAGATCAAGGGAAGGGGGGTGGCAATGCCTCCTCCAGGAGACACATTTAACACAGGAAGGAGCATTGCAAACTGGTGCATTCCTGGGCAGGAAAGGGGAAATTGTTTAACCAGGAAAGGCACATTAAGTCAAAGCTTGTTTCCAGGTTCAACCTGGGAGCACAAGGAAGTTAAGTGACTTGCTCAGGGTAACACAGTATGCATGTGGGGGCTGTGGGAGTCAAACCTGTGTGTCCATATTTGCAGCTCAGTGCCCTAAACCACAGTGCTATACTGCTATAGTGGCAGGCCACTGCTACTCCTCCTCATATGAGCTACACCCACATAGGCAAGGAATGACCATCCTGGTTCAGAGGGATGTCCCTCTGGAAGTGTCTTTGGTAAGGAGTGACCCCCCCAGCAGAATTGTCAGTATATTACACATACAGGGACAATTCTCATTCACATTGTAAATTGATATGCCCCGAACAGTGAAGTGGAGTGGTCAGAATTTTTCAAAGCCATCTTCACATCCCTGAATCTGTCCCCACAGGCACTGCACAATCGGTGAAGATTTTAACTTGGTCCTTCAGGCAAACCGTGAGAAGAAAAGCTCCAGAGCAATTCAGGGGACAACCAGCAGGAATACATACTGAAGAAATGGGCAAAGGATCTGGGCCTGCATGACACGTGGAGATTTTTTCACTCGCACGACTCAGACTTCACCTTCTCTTCTTCCCCACAAAAATCTTACTCCCACATTGGCATGCTTTGGGAGAACAATGAATGGGCACATACCATATAATAAACCTCCATAGGCAACTTTCCACTTCCAGACCATGCCCCAGTAGAGGCCACCCTTAACAACATACCTATGAAAAGGTCCTCATTGTGGTGGATGAACAGTTCTGTGTTGAACAAACAGGAGTTTCAAGACCTGCTTAAGGATCCAATTAAAGAATATTGCAGGGAAAAAAAAAGGGCGAGAAATCTCAATGGCTAATACTACACCAAAAACATCTAATAATAATGTATGGACAGAGTCTATTAACTACTGTTTTCAATCACTTTATAACCTGATAGTCACATTGTTATGACATCAGTATGCTGTAAACCTTGCTTTACTATGTCATAATGATGGGATTTCAGGATAGAATGTCACCACCTGTCAAAATTCTTGGAAAGGAAAGGTGATCTGCTGCTTGGACATTCATTCAAACCACGCATATTCCATTCAGACAGTTACAGACTCACTGCAGTATAGATTGCAATGACTAATTTCAGCACCTCAGTTGCTCAACATTCAAACCAGGAGGCATTTATAGCAGAGCAGGAGAGCAAACACATATTGATTTTTTTTTTCCTCACAGTGGCTAGTTTTTCCATACACTATAAAATGCAATGCCTAAGTAATGGTGGTCAACCATGGACATAATCACCTCTCACAGTTGCCATGCCAACTGTAAACCTCTCAAGCTACACTCTCAAGATTTACTTGGTTGTCCTGGCAACTGCTTGAGGTGATTACATTGTGGTTAACCACTGTTACTTAGGCATTATCCTCTGCGTCATCTGCTTGTTCCTAATTGCAGGATTTGCAATATCAGAGAAAGGAAGTGTGTCTGGGAAGAGTCAGGTCAAACCATGTCAACCTATAGCTCAGTGATCAGAGCACCATGACGGTATTCTGGGGGTCTGGGTTAAATTTCCAGTAGGTCCCATTATTTCTTTCTCACTACAATTTGTGATCTAAATTGCTTAGCAGTGGCTAATATTGCACCAAAAAACATCTAATTGTTGGCCCATAGATGGGACAAGTTAAAATTAGTCATCACAGGTGTCATCATCAAATATGCCTCTCAGAAAAAAAATGCAAGATACAGCCCACATTGTACAAGAAGAGCAGGGAATATTTGATTTAGAGGCCACTCACAAACTGATCCTGGATGAGGACCTTGTCCCCAAAGTAAAACAATGCAGGGACACTCTGCAAAGACTGGCAGAGCAGAAGATGGAGGAACAGCTGCATTTCACCAGACAAAGGTACTGTGAGGAGGGGGAAGGGCTGGACAACTATTGGCCTGGCAAATCAGAAAACAGGCAGCCAGAAGGACTGTGTTAAAAATGTAAGATGGAGGGCGCTAATGAGCAGCGGAACTGAAAAGACGTGTCTCCTCAAGGTTCTCCAACTCAGAACAAATAAATGTTAGTTTAAAAAACCTTTCACCACCAAAACTAGCAAATACTGCACCGCCAATGAAAGCAACTCTAATAATAATAATAATAATCAAAACAATGGAGGCATTTCTGATGACTTCAGTGAGGAAGCAGAGAGCGGCATCTCAGAGGGATCAGAAGTGGCTGGTGCAGAGAGCAGGACCAGAAGCCTGCATTGACCAGGTAATCTCAGAGGGGGTGATGGCAGCACTCAGCCACTCGGTCTTGGCCCTGGTGCTGGCTTCACTTACTTCCAAAATGGCCAGCCTGTCAAAAAAGCTCATGTTACCATCCAAAGAGCTCTTGGGCTAGAGAAGAAACTGGCAGAAGTAGAAATGCATGGCTCGATGCTGCAAGATGGCATAGAGTTATTGTCAGAAAAACTACAGAGACTTGAGAAATGTATGGAAGACTCAAGGAGTCTTGGGAAAAGAAGGAGCATGTAAACTACAGAAGCAATCTCTGCATCAGGGGACTCCCCAAGGGCTCAATGGGCACCGACACTCTCGCCTTCAGCGAACAATTCCTTCCTAAGATCCTAAATCTAGAGAGCAAGGGTGTCAGCCTCAAGCTTCACAGGGCTCACAAGCTCTAGCCCCAAAACCAGCAGCTGAGGACCTACCACAGCACATTATTCTAAGTCTATGTTTCTGTGTTTATTCTGAAGCTCCACACTTATGTTGACAAGCAGAAAATTCTTCGGGCATACAAGGCCCAACAGAAGCTAATGTTCAAAGGTAATCAACTTTTTATCTATCAGTACTCTTCTCAGAAAGTGTATAAGAACTTCAGTCCTATAATGGAAACGTTCTGCTCATGAAAAAAAGACTTTACTTTTGGATTCCCTGCAGTTGAGAGGATTAAGTTCAACAGGACCCCCTACACATTTTTGGAAGCAGTGGAGGCAAAGCACTTTGTCAAGGAGATAGTTGACAAGCAGTGATCGCGTACCCTCCTCTGATAGTGGGACCTAACCTGTGTGCTGTTTTTTCCTCTATTTCTAGCAGTTTGATATGACATCTCTCATCCTTGTTTGGATCGCTCCACCAAATCCAGATTAACAATGCAGAAGCTGGGGGGGGGGCATCAGTGACCTGTCGCCCTCTCACCCTATACTAATGTTTTGTGTGACTCCCCCCCCCAGAACATTTGGTCAGTGTGGGGACTCATACTTGCTGCGCAGTTGCTCACCACATGGCTCACCAGCTGGGATGCGGTACAATATGGCTGCTTCTACCAGGCAGGAACTGACTGTAAAAATCACCAGGTATGTTTATGTTTCATCTCACTTTTTTCCTTTTTCAGGGACTTTTTGCCCACTGTGGAGAGCAGTGTTTGTGAGACTGGACCCATGTGGGGGGGGGGGCATGTGGTGAGGCACTTAATATGGCTCCAGCCATGTTGTAGTAGTTGTCCTTCTTATTCCCCCTGGGACATGTTGGACTTTTTCCCACTACTACTCACTAATTGTGCATGTGCCCCAATTAGGGGCTAACAGACTGGTATGGTAAGAACTATACATGGGAGATGGTGAAAAATAGGTGGGAGGACCAAGTACAAGTCACCACTGTTACAGTCAAATTTGAACTTTTCTGCTGAAATGGGAGGGAGTGGGACAGGGTTTAAAAGGGGGAGCCACATGGCTAAAATGGCTAGTAGATGGGTACCCAGGGTTGAGGATGCGGCAGGGGTGGAAGCTTCCAAAGGGGGGGAGGTGTTGTGGTGCAGTTCTGATGAGGGGTCCAGCTGTTGGCCCTATGCTCCCACGAAATGAGCAGCATGCCGTGGTTGAGCAAATTTCAGGGATCCTCCCAGATTAAGAGGGGAGGCTCAAAAGTACTATTGGAACCCTCACATGTTAGTGGGACTCACTTCAGGTTGTTCGGGAAGGGGGGCACACTGGATCAGGTAACATCATGATGTCAGCTGCATCACCCCTGACAGCCACCTTGGAAATACTTTCACCGTGTTCTCCAGTGGCTGTTGATAGGCATCTAAGTTTAATGTTCCATGTTTGTTGTTTAATGTTCTTATTGCTGAATGTTTGTTTTCTTGCACATGCACAGTGTGGTTCATTGCTTCTCTTCAAACACATTATACAGGTTATAAGGATTCCACTATGGCTCTTCTTGGCTTCACAACAGGGGAACAGCTGTATTCCCCTCTGGATGGGGGATTATCCATATGTTGGGGGGTCAGATTCTGGATTGGAGAGCTGCAGATCCTGTCTTACCTCCATGCATATGTCTATTGACCAAATTTGAAATCTTTCATGGAATGTCCAGGTTTTCTCCACACCAGCGAAGAGAAAGAAGATATTGACATTGCTCAAAAAAGAGGGCCACCCAGGTGACTTTACTTCAGGAGACCCATCTTAGCCCAGCTGAACAGCGGAAACTGGAAATAGATTGAGTGCAGGAATGTTATGCTGCCTCACATAATTCCCATAAGAGATGGACTACAGTATTACTGCATAAAAGCTTGGTTGTGTGTGGCAGGGTGGTTGCAAACCCAGTTGAGGGGAGATATCTATTTGTGGTGAGCAGGTTGTGGGAGCAACAAGCCACTTTTGCCTCAGAGTATGCACCGCTGTTTTTTAACCCCCATTTTTTTCTTGTCCTCTTGCCTCTCATTCACAGACAGGGATTGAGGTTTGAACCTTGAGGGAGGGGGGACTTCAACTGTGGCTAGATCGCCGCTTAGACAGAGACTCAAGAGTAAGCAGAAATGGGCCAGGGGTGGAGCAATGGAGATAGGGACTCCTGGAGTTAGGCCTGGTGGATGCCTGGCAAGCATCTCACCAATCAGCTACTCAAAAAAAGCGTCTCCAGTTCAGGTTGTGCCAGTGTGAATAGATAAACATGCGATAAAAAAAAACACAGCACCAACACTTCTTTTGAAATTAAATGCTGTATTCAGCTCACATATAAAAGGTGAAATAGATGAAATACAGTAGCGCCATGCAAGGTAACAACAGCTCGCAGAGAACAAACAGCCTGACCAGTTTTGTGCCAAAAGCGCCTCCTCAGGGACTAATTTGGTAATTACAAAAACCCTTTAAATAGAAAATACCACTTAAAGTGACAGTGCAATATTAAACATCAAATTTTTTTTTACCACCAATAATACCAAACCAAGTTCATTCTAGTATACATACAATAACCTCAAAATATCTAAATTTACAATCCATATTTAAAATTTTAAATGGACATTCGTATTGCAGATCAAAAATACTAGATGAGAAAATAATTCTCTCAATGAGCATTCAAAAATAGTAAAAATCACTGGTACATTATATACCAAAATTGCTGAAGAAGCTTCAGCCTGAAAAAAGGGAAGCACACTATAAATAACACATAATACCACAATTGTATATTAATTCATTATTTCAAATATTTAAGCATTAAAAAAGGTGCAATATCAAAAGTGTCATTTAAACCTGGGTGCTCCAAAGCACCCAGGGTATAGATCCAAAAAGACTCTCTGCACAGTATTTTATTCTCCTGGTCCCCTCCATGTGGGCCTACACACACTTTCTCAATACCACAGAATGTAAAGGTATGTACAGTGTCATAATGATATAACTGTAAATGTTGTACCAAGGCATTCTTATCATTATGATGTCTAATGTCACTCATGTGTTCACAAACCCTCAATTTGAATGCCCCTGAAGGTTTACCTACATAGAAGGACCACAGGTACAGGTAGCCAGATATATCACCCCTGTAGTGGAACAGTTAACAAACTGTCTCACTTCAAACTGTTTGTTAACATTAGCAGAAGAAAACTGTTTTTTCTGGTCCATGATGTTACAAAACTTGCAATGACCACAACAGAAAAAGCCCAATGGTGGTGGAGGTAACCAACTAGTACTAGGTCTATCCACTGGTTGATATGAATGTACCAATAGATCCAAAATATTCCTCCCTTTTCTATAAACCATCCTTGGTTTGATTCTAACTTCATTGCTCAAATTTAATGTTTTCAGTTTTCAGGGGAAATATTATCACCAAATTAAAGGGACAGCTATGGGAGCTACATTCGCTCCCAATTATGCTAACCTTTATTTGGGACAATGGAAAAGGGAGGTGGTCTATGACTATGCCAAGAATCCTTTCTATGATAAGATTGATCTTTAGAGATGCTTTATTGATGATGTTCTGATTGTGTGGTGGGGGACTTATAGTGAGCTGGAAAGATTTGTAGAATATTTACACACATCAAATCCACACTTAAAGATTTTCAGTACATGCAGATCTTGGGCAGATTAGTTTTTTGGATTTGGATATTGTGAAATTACAGGACGGTACTATTCGTACCTCCATTTTTCGAAAACCTACAGATAAAAATTCAGTTCTGCATGCTTCCAGCTGCCATCCCCGCCACACCATCAGTAACATTCCAAAATCTCAATTCATGAGGGTTAAGCATAATTGCAGTGAGCCAGAAGATTTTGAAATCTGTATGAGTGAAATGGCAGAGAGATTCAAGGATAGAGGTTATGCCATTGGTGTGTTGCAAAAGTCAATGGATAAAGTTAAAAGTATGCCTAGGAGTGAACTGTTAAAATATAAAGTTAGAGCAGAAGATAATGAACATCTTAATTTTATTACTACTTTTGGTCAAAACACAACAGAAGTTAAAAATATTATAGATAAACATTGGTCTATGCTAAGTACAGATGTCACATTAAAAAATGAAGTTAGAATCAAACCAAGGATGGTTTATAGAAAAGGGAGGAATATTTCGGATCTATTGGTACATTCATATCAACCAGTGGATAGACCTAGTACTAGCTGGTTACCTCCGTCACCATTGGGCTTTTTCTGTTGTGGTCATTGCAAGTTTTGTAACATCATGGACCAGAAAAAACAGTTTTCTTCTGCTAATGTTAACAAACAGTTTGAAGTGAGACAGTTTGTTAACTGTTCCACTACAGGGGTGGTATATCTGGCTACCTATACCTGTGGTCCTTCTATGTAGGCAAAACTTCGAGGGCATTCAAATTGAGGGTTTTCGAACACATGAGTGACATTAGATGTCATAATGATAAGAATGCCTCGGTACAACATTTACAGTTATATCATTATGACACTGTACATACCTTTACATTCTGTGGTATTGAGAAAGTGTGTGTAGGCCCACGTGGAGGGGATTTGGAGAATAAAATACTGTGCAGAGAGTCTTTTTGGATCTATGCCCTGGGTGCTTTGGAGCACCCAGGTTTAAATGACACTTTTGATATTGCACCTTTTTTAAGGCTTAAATATTTGAAATAATGAATTAATATACAAATGTGGTATTACATGTTATTTATAGTGTGCTTCCCTTTTTTTCAGGTTGAAGCTTCTTCAGCAATTTTGGCATATAATGTACCAGTGATTTTTACTATTTTTGAATGCTCATTGAGAATATTATTGGTTAATCTAGTATTTTTGATCTGCATTACGAATGTCCATTTAAAATTTTAAATATGGATTATAAATTTAGATATTTTGAGGTTATTGTATGTATACTAGAATGAACTTGGTTTGGTATTATTGGTGGTAAAAAAATGTTGATATTTAATATTGCACTGTCACTTTAAGTGGTATTTTCTATTTAAAGGGTTTTTAAAATCACCAAATTAGTCCCTGAGGAGGTGCTTTTGGCACAAAACCGGTTGGGCTGTTTGTTCTCTACGAGCTGTTGTTAGCTTGCATGGCACTACTGTATTTCATCTATTTCACCTTTTATATGTGAGTTGAATACAGCATTTAATTTCAAAAGAAGTGTTGGTGCTGTGTTTTTTTTGATCGCAAGCATCTCACCAGTCCCATTCTTCCTCAACTCCCATTCAACATGGTCTAGAATAAATTATATTTTTCTCCCTGAGCAATGGCATCAGGGACATAAGGCAGACGTAAGTAAAGTTGTTATTTCTGACTATACCTAAATGTTTGAGTCCATGGTGTGTTGAGGGAAGGGGGACCAAAGCCGACATGGAGATGTCTGACCCACATGCGTACATCAGAGGAATTTTTTGACTGTGTAACTGCCCAGTGGGAAATTTGCTCCTCGACTAATAAATACATGGCTCCCTCAGCCAGGGCTCTCTGTGAGGCAGGAAAAGCATACGTGTGGGGAATGATCATTTCTAATGTAGCATCAAAACATAAGGTCTACAGAGAAAAACAGCAGGAACTGGAGGCTCAGCTTAAGGGGCTGTAAAGATAGTCCTATACAAACAAATCTCAGAGCTGTCCATAAAAATTAACTGCAGCCAGGAAAGAACTTAATCTGCTCCTGACCGAGGGGTTGAGGGATCATTATTTTATATGAAGAAAAAAATATTTGAATGTGGCAATAAAACTAGCACTTTATTGGTCCACCTTGTTCAGGGTAGGAAAGGCTCTAGTGCCATTGCATCCATCAGAGACCTCACAGAAACCCTGGTGAATAAGACATGAGATATGGGAGGGGCCTTTGTCAAGGTTTATATTGCGCTACATAAATCAGAGTGCCAGGGCATCCAAGATAAAGCCAGGGAGTTCCTAGATAAATTAGCCATCCCTCAAGTCACACAAGAGCAGGCCAAGGGTCTGGGTCAGGACATTAATCCAGAAGAGGTGGATGGAGCAATCCAGGTTCTGAAAAAGGGAAAGACTTACGGCCCTGATAGCTTCTCAAGTGAATTTTTCAAAGTGCCGTGTGGCCACCAGGAGCAGTGTTCAGCAAAGGTGCATACTTTGGCAAGGAGCATGAGAGAGAGCGGAACCTCCTCCCTACCAGTATGGAGGCTTTAATCTGTGTACTCCCCAGGCAAGGAAAGAACCCTCAGGAATGTGGCTCCTATTGTCTGATATCACTGCTAAACTACGATAACAAGATATTTGCAAAGATACTGGCCATTAGGCTGGACAGGATCCTGGGTTTGGTGGTCCACTTAGATCAGAGCTGGTTTGTCGGGGACCAGCTGTCCTACCACAATATGAGGTGGCTGTTGAGTGCAGTTCACTGAGGGGCTTGACATCTGGGGGGAGCATTTGTGCTGTCCCTGGAGGTTGAAAAAACATTTGACAGAATTGAGTGAAACTACCCGTTTGAGGTGCTGGGATAGTTCAGCCTTGGAAGCCCATTTGCAAGTGACCAAGCCATTATATAACAGCTCTTTTGCCAGAATATTGGTCAATGGGTGCCCCTTGGAGGGGTTTTCACTACTTAGAAGATCAAGATAGGGGTACCCTAGATCCCCACTTCTGTTCACATTGACAATGGAACCTCTTGCTACATGTATTAGAAGCAATCAGGGCATATAGGGAATTAAATCACATTCAGGAAAATCCCATAACATTACCCTGTATGCAAAAGACATTTTAATGTACCTAACAAAGCCCTAGATTAATGCACCCACATTGTTAGACAAACTATGGGAATTCTCATCATTCTCAGGGTAGAAAATAACTATCCAGAAGTCATGCCTAACTGGGGTGGGGGATGCCAGGGAACAGGTGAGGGCTTTACAGACACCCTTTGTGGCAGCAGATAACAGCATCACCTATCTGGGCTTAAACATAGGGCCTTCTGTAGCTGGATTGTACTCCCTAAATTGCAGACCACTGTTAATATTACTTTTGGCAGATTTGGAAATGTGGCAGAATTTACCATTGTCTTGGCTAGTGCATCTGAACCTAATTAAAATGAACACACTCTGCCCAAAATTCTGTACCCCATACAGATGCTGACAATGGGGCTCACCCTGGCAGAGATACAGAGGTTGGAAAGAGTGGGCACCAAGTTCTTATGGGTGGGGCATAGACCCAGAGCTAGTCTGGGACATTTAAAGAGGGACAACTAATAGGGGTTCTGAAATTCCCTGTTGTACACCAATACTATTTGGCAGCCCAGACCAGACTGGAGCAGGACTGGGTGGCTCAGAAAAACAGAGTACAATGGCTTGATCTGAAATGTGATGGTGCCCCTTATCCCCCACATACATAGCTGGATGTGTGGGGCCTGCATGCCCATAGGAGCCTCAGAGATAGGAATCCTCTTGTGGAGTGGTCACTGTTAGTCTGGCAGGCACCATGCAAGGGCAGAAAGGGTGGGGAAGAAAACACTTTGTTGGTCCAGTTGGATGACAATTTAGATGGCATAGGCAAGGACTGGCAGTCCAGAGGAGTGCAATGTATGGGAGATGTTGTAATGAGGTAGGGTCTGATCATTTGAGGAGATCAAGCAACTACGGGAAGTCCCTAATGGTCATCTGTGCTTCTACCTTCAACTAAGGCACTACAGTACGTAGGAGATGTGAGCAGGAAGGACCCACTCGGGACATAGAGAGGTCCCTTGGAGCAGATTATTCTTAGTAAATGGCAGAAGCCTAAGCAGATGATCTCAGGGGTGGTACAAAAGAATAGACTACTGGGTCCAGACATGTCCATGAAGGTTAGACTGAGGTGGGAGAATGACGTTCCAGGCCCTATATCATAGAAAGCCTGAAAAACAACCTGCTCCTCCCATATGGGACTGTTCATCTGTAATACATTCAAGGGGACTCACAATAAGTTTATTAATCATCTCTGCAGACCATGCAGATAGTTCACAAATTTCACCCTGAGATCTATCCCATCTGTGGTAGATGCCAGAAAGAAACGGCCACATACTTCAACTATTTTTGGGCATTTGAAATGCTAAAAGCTTTTTGGCATAGGATTGTGGAGAAGGAGGGGCAGATTCACAGGTTTTGGACTCCTGTTACCCCAGTGTTGATGCTATTGGGCATCGGGGACCAGGAGGAGGAGGAGGAGGAGGAAGACTGGCTATGGTATAATGGAAATGTTCACCTACTCCTGGTTCTCACAAGGCACTGCATTCAGAATATATGGGTATCTCACCAAACTCCCACTATAAAGCAATGGGACAACCTCATTCTTAAGGTGTTATTCCTGGAGAGATTAACATATGCTCTCAGAAAAAAAGAGATGTATTTGAGCAGGAGTGGGGCACGTATCTAGACTCAATTCCCCCACCTTGAGCAGCTATCATATGGGGTGGTATTTGCTAAAGAAAGGCACCATCTACATTTATAATATCCTAGTATCATAAGTTAAGATCTATATGCATGCACCAGGGATGGCAGGGTCACCCTCTTGGATAATGTGCATATCACGGCATTCATTGTAGAAGCGTTAATCTGGTAAGGAAGTAATAGTGTGTCTTGTTTGCACTTTAGAACTGTGTTAGTCCTACTAGTTGGGTTGCTATGTATTTGAGTTTTCCATTACAGCCAATGTTAATCCAACATTGTACCTCTCATTGTGGCATGGCTATATAATGGTATCTACTACATCTGACTCAGTACTTAATTGTCATGAGAGAGGTTGCAACGTTTCACATCCCTGGCAAAGTACCAGCAAAGTTACAAAATTGGCCTTCACAAATAACTTTGCAAACTGCCCACTGCCACTTTGCATTGAGTTTTCCTGAAGAAATAGCACTTTTTTCAGATGAAGTCTGTGGAAGAGTTGTGGGATAACAGATAGACCAGTCACCAAACTTCAAATTCAACACACAATCTCTGTGTGATGTTTATTCAAAATTCAAGAAATAACCTTTTGCAGTGGCATATTTCTTCTGCAGTACATCAGTTTGCAGCAACAGACTATGAATGTCTTTTCTCTGCACTTAATCAGCACCTACTGATCTCTGAACCAATCCACTAGCAAAGATGTACGCATAACCCTTATACAAGCCCTCATTTGCTTACGTAGTAGGGGGCCCAAAAAGAAGAAAAACAAAACAAGCTATAAACAAAGAATATCAATGCAGAATCACTGAAAGAAGGTCTGCCCCAAAGGGCATTGGCAACAAATCAAGTTTCAAAGAAATACAACATCATACATACTTCCATTGTGCAATGCATCATGGGATATATGCAAATCACCATGACATTTAGACTTTTTCATTCTACATCAATCAAGAGTTGTGCAGGTGCAACCCCCTACCTGTGCCTGCACAACTTTGAGCCAAAAAAAATAGGATCAAGTCGAGGGCCACCCACAGGTGAGCTGTCGCATTGCAGGGTGCAACACAGCAGCTGCCACCTATGGGTGGCCCTCCACTTGTTCCCTGTGCCTCCTGCAGCCCGATCGAGGCAAATAGTAACCCCTCCCCGCAGCCTGATCGCGGCATGAGTAACCCCAGCCCGATCAAGGCATAACATACTGTTCCCCCACAGCAGCCCGATCGCAGGCATAACAGATTAACCACCCACTCAGTCCGACTACGGGCATAACGCCAACCCCTCAAAGACCAACATCCCTGGTGGTCCAGTGAACTGCCAAGCCCGATCGCTGGCTTGAAGGAAACCTTCCCCACCTTCCGACTAGCCCGATCACGGGCATTATGAACCTCCCCCAAAGACCAATATCCCTGGTGGTCCAGTGGACCACAGGCCCGATCGTGGGCATAAGGTCAAACTCACCCCCAAAGTCCAATATCCCTGGTGATCTAGTGGCCCCCACCCCACCCACCCACAGAGCCCACCACCCACTCCCCATCAGCCAGGTGGGCGGCAGCACCCCACCCACCTGCCGCCCGCCGACTGACAAGCCAGTAGGGCTGCACGCCCATTGGTTCAGAGCAAGAGCCAATGGGTGTGCAGCCATACCATCACAAGGCAGTCCAGATATGTGAATGAATTCATTCCAATATCTCTGGTGGTCAGTAGTGCCTGCGTAGCCCAATGGCGGGCTTGAAAACCTTCTCCCCACCCCAATGGACGGCAGCCCATACCATACAAGGCAGTCCAGATATGTGAATGAATGAATTCGCTAGTCGGGGTGAGGGAAGGTTTCCTCAGCCCACGATCGGGCTTCATGGTCCACTGACCACCAGGGATATTGGTCTTGGGGGGAGGAGTTCTTTAATGCCCGCCATCGGGCTAGTCGGGTTGGGGGTTTCCTTCAAGCCCGCGATCGCTACGCGTCCACTGGACCACCAGGGATATTGGTCTTGGTGGGGAGTTGACGCTATGCCCGCGATCGGGTGCTGGGGACAGTATGTTATGCCCGCGAATGAGCTGCTGGGGACAGACGTTATGCTTAGCATCGGGCTATGGGGGTTATATTATGCCCAACTGGGCTGCTGGGGAGGGAAGGAATACTGTTCTGCCCGCGATCGGGCTGCAGGGGGTTGTTGGTCCCTGACGGCTGCTGCCTGGCAGGGCACCATGCGCAAGTCGTCGGTGATCGACGCACCTGCATGCTAATGGCATGCAAATGGAGCCGTAATTAAATACAAATGGCCCCCCTGTGCCTTGCATAAATTATGGCCCCATTTGCATGTCACCTTTTGAATATTGGAAATTTACACATGGCGCAATGGAACTTGCGCCACCGCATCTGAATGCTCCACTCTGACCACTTGCGGTGGCGCAAGTTCCACTGCGCCATGCACAGTGACTGTGGCTGGGAGGCGATATTCAAAGGAGTTGCTCAATAGCGCAACTCCATTGAATATGGCCCCGGCCACACCCCTGCACAACTTTTTTGAGCAGCACAAGGGCTTGGGCCACAGAATGGCGCAGTTTGAATATCCAGCCCAAGGTATATGCATTAAGGTATTTTATAACATAGTGCTATTACATACTAAATCCAACAACAATAAACATAATCTGTTTTACATATGCTCTGAAGTCACCACAATAACCTCCCTGTATAAGGACCTGAGAGGGAAAATGAAAATCAAAGAGGACACTATAGCATAGTCAATAGAGGTAAAAGGGGGTGCCCACAGGTGGCCAATCTTATGGACTAGAAATAGTACAGGATAGATTAGGCTTAGAAATACAAGAACTGTAGCAACAGATTTAAGAAAAGGTCGGTCTTCAAGAGTGGCCAGAGCTCCTGGTCACAAAGTCCAGCAAAGTTATGATGAAGTTGCAACTTCATCAACAAATTTCTATAAATTCTGAAAAAGTGCAACTTTGCTTGCCAAAAACTTTGCAAACTCGACACTTCACAAATCTGTCAAACTTTTCAAATTATTTTGCAAAGCAAAGTTTGCCAACCTTGCACATCTCGAATGGTCATGTGGCTCATGTATGTATTTTGTGTCCTGAAAAGTTTAGTAAACATACTTTTCAAAAAATGCAAGATGGACACCATCACAATAGAGTTACAGTTGTCCAAGGGGACATAGCCCATGTATTTGCAGCTCATTACAAATTCCTGTACATGGCAGAACTCACCTCCACACATAACCAAGACATAGCTTCCTATCTGAGTAAGCTCCACCTGCCAAGGCTTTGAGAAGAACAGCTATGACATCTAGAAGCCCCCATAGATTCCTTTGTAATTCACAGTCGTAAACTGCTTAAAGAATGGCATGGTCCAATGAATGGACAGTTTCACTTCTGAGTATTACAAAGCTTTTTGGGAGGAACGGGCCCTAGAACTTCAACCTTTGTTCAAAGTGAGAGGGAGGGGAGGGGGTATCACCTACCTGGTGTAGGGTGCAAATTTCCATAATCCCAAAACATGAGAAGGACCCTACCAGATGCAAGTCCTATTGGCCCATCTCCCTATATCCAGTGGACCTCAAGAGTTTTACTTCAATAATGGCACAGCAGGTCCGGGGTGTGGTGGGGAGCCTGATGGACCCAGGCCAAACAGGATTTATTAAGGGGCAGAAATTTCATGATAATATCCAGCAGCTGCTTAATATCCTACGTGCCCAGTGGACTACAAAAGTATTCCAACTGGTAATTTTGATGGATTGCCAAAAAGGCCTTTGATAGGATAGACTGAAGTTTCCTCTACCACATCCTGCTTGTGATGGATTTGGGCCAAAATTTATGTCTAGCACTCATGTCCTGTATCAGGTCCCAGAAGCTTTAGTAAAGGTAAATTATGGATGTTATCTCAGTTACGGAACCAGACAGGGGTGCCTACTCTCCCCTAGCTCTTTGCCTTGTGTGTTGAGCCCCTGGCCAGGGCTGCCAGGACAGACTGAAAATTAAGGGAATTTTGGTAGGTATAGCTGAACAGAAAGTCACTGTGCTGTATATGCTGATGGCTTTGTTTTCTTTGTAAGAGACCCAGTCAGGTTCATGCATTCCAGGCATTTGTAAGACTCTCAGGGTACAATTAAATAACACCAGATCAGATGCAATGCTAGTATTTGGGTCCTGCCCCTATGACTTCAAGGAAACTGTCCCTCTTCTGTGAGCATCATGAAACACCTATAGATATCTGGGCACTAAAATCACACCCATGCTGGCCAAACTGTAGCAGTTAAACCACCAACAACTATTAGAAGAAATAGCTAAAGATTTGTAGGCCTGGACAGTGCTCCCCCTATCACTGGGAGGGAGAATAGAAGTTTTGTAAATGAACATTGTCCACCACCTGTTGTTCTTGTTGCAGGCTCTCCCCATGAGGATTCTAAGAAATCTGGGGCGAAATTCAGAAAAAAGACTTTGAGCTGTACCATCTGTCTGCTCAGACATCCCAAATTATTTCAGTGCTGCATCAGCAAATGGACTCTGGATGGTACAGTTTGGAGTACAGATCCATGCTCCCTGCTTCCAGTTTTCACGCTGCCGACTACAAAACTCGCATCTGCCCTCCTCTGATTGATTCCAAACTCCTGGACCAGCCACTCTCTGAGGGTGACTGTGGGGGTTAGATCCCTAACAGATATATTTGATGACATAGGATCCTTGACCACAATTATAGGGGATCTGGAATGTGCCCCACAGTTCAGAGACCTGGGATTTCTCCACTTAAATAGGCTCTCCCTGGCCCAATACACACAATTGGTAGCAGTGGGACACTGTGTTTCCTTCGACTACCTAAAAATTACTTTTGGTGTCCAGAACAGAGATCTGCTTAGGTTCATGTAGCTGAGACACTACTTGCAGAATGAGCAGCATATTGTAAAAGTGACCAATCCTGTCACCAAATGGAAGGATTTCCTGTTCTGGTTCACCCAGCTGAATATCATGGAAAAATACATATCTATGACATATACATTGTTGCATAATGATACTGCTACCAACCCCAAACTCATGGGAATTAGAGACAAGTAGGAGCAGAAATCCAGGGGACATAGAAACATAGAATTTGACGGCAGATAAGGACCGCTTGGCCCACCCAGTCTGCCCATTTCCCTACCTACTGGATAAGCTGCAGATCCTAGTTAACCAGCAGCCTACTTCTTCCACCCCCCACCAGAATTGCCTTATGACTATCCCATGCATGCTTGAATTCCACCACTGGTTTTGACTCACAACCTCCTCCGAAGGCCATTCCATGCATCCACAACCCTCTCTGTGAAAAAATACTTCCTTAAATTACCTCTGAGCCGCCCTCTATCTTCAAATTGTGCCTCTCTGTTCTTGCACACCTCTTTTTTGAAAGATGTTACCCTCTTGGACTTTGTTGATTCCCTTGAGGTACTTGAAAGTTTCTATCATGTTCCCTCTCCTCCTTTCCTCAAGGCTATACATATTAAGCTCCTTAAGTCTCTCTTCATTATGTCCTCCGGTGCAGACCCTGCACCATTTTAGTTGCCCTCCTCTGGACAGCTTCCATCCTGTCTATGTTCTTTGTGGAGATTGGGTCTCCAGAACTGCACATCGTACTCCAGATGGGGTCTCACCAGATGTCTGTACAGAGGGATAATAACTTCTGTTTTCTACTGGTGATGCCTCTCCCTATGCATCCCAGTATCCCCCCAGCCCTCCTTGCTGCCTTCTCATATTGCTTGCCCATCTTTAGGTCATCTGATATGACTACCCCAGGTCCCTTTCCATTTTTGTTGTTGTTAGTATCTCACCCCCATTGTGTACTCTTCCCTGGTTTTTGTTTCCCAGGTGCTACCTGCACTTCTTAGCATTGAATCTAAGCTGCCATACATTTGACCATTCCTCTAACCTTGCCAAGTCCCTTCTCATCCTTTCCACCCCACCCTGTGAATCAACTCTGTTGCAGATCTTAGTGTCATCTGCAAAGAGACATATTTTTCCTTCCAGTCCTTCTGCAATGTCGCTATAAAACATTGAAGAGGACTGGTCCTAATACTGAACCTCCGCGGCACCCGCTAGTAACCCTCCTTTCTTCTGAGTGGACTCCATTTACTATTACTCTCTGTGTCCTCATTCTCCAGCCAATTCTTTACCCAGGGCTGTCATCTTGGGACCCACTCCCAGGCTGGCTAACTTGTATATTAATCTTTGTGTGGGACTGTGTCAAATGCCTTGCATAAAGTCTAGGTAGGCCATGTCCACAGCCCTCCCTGATCTACTACTTTGGTCACCCAGTCAAAGAAATCTATCAGATTCTGTCTGGCATGACCTTTCCGCTGTGAATCCATGCTGCCTAGGGTCCTGTGTCCTCTGGCCTCTAGATACTGGACACCTCTTCCTTTAGAAGTGATTCCATCATTTTCCTATCACTGAGGTTAAACTAACAGGTCTATAGTTTCTGCTTCTGCCTTGCTCCCACTTTTGTGAAGGGGAATCACATCTGCCCTCCTCCAGTCCTCGGGTACCACCCATCCTCCCATGATTTGTTAAAGAGGTAGTCAGTGGTGTCACTAGTTCTACCCTTAGTTCTTTTTAGAATTCTGGGATGAATCCCATCAGGCCCCATTGCTTTGTCCACCTTCAGTTTTAAGAGTTCTTTCAGAACCCTTTCTTCTGTAAATGGGCTGGTATCAACTTCTGTATCCAGAGTGTTACTACTGTTTGTTTTATGTACCTCCCACTCTTCCCTTGTAAATACTGAGCAAAAATATTTGTTTAGTATCTCTGCCTTTTCACAGTCTCCTCTACCCACCCTCCCTCCCTTTATTAAGCCTCACTATCCTCCCTTGGTCTCCTTTGCTCCCTGATGTACCTAAAAGGTTTTATCCCCTCTTAACTGAGTTGGCTATCTTTTCCTCGGTTTGGGCCTTTGCTGTTCTGACTGCCTTCCCAGCCTCCTTTGCTTTAACTGATACAGTTCTCTGTCCTGCTCCTGCTGCGATTCCTTGTACTTCCTGAATGCTTTCTTTTTCTTGAACCTTCACTGCCACTTCCTTTGAGAACCATAGTGGTTTCTTACATCATCTTGTTTTGTTTATTTGCTTCACACAAGGCTCGTTACCTCTGTGATGGCAGTTTTATTATTCCCCATTGTTCTTCCACCTCCTTCCCACCCATTTGCTAGTGCATTCCTTAGGCACTCACCTATTTTGGCAAAGTCAGCCTCCTAAAGTCCAGTACTTTTGTCTTTGTATGGCTTGACTCTATTGCTGTGTTTATTAGAACCATACTGTTCGATGGTCGCTAGTTCCCAGATGGCTACCCACTTCTACATCTGTGATCCTCTCTCCATCTCCATTTGAGAGTATCAAGTCTAATATTGCTCCCTCTCGAGTGGGCTCCAGAACTAGTTGTCTAAGGCATGCCCCCTGTAGGGCATCTAGAATAACTGCACTCTTCGAAGTGGCAGCTGCAACTGCACTCCAGTTAACATCTGGCATATTCAGATCACCCATCAGCAATATCTCCCCTTTTTCTGCCATTCTAAGTATAGTTTCTATCATTTCCTTGTCCATTTCCTCCCCCTGAGAAGGAGGTCTGTATACAACCCCTGTGCGGATTGTGGTGCCATTGCCTGTCTCCAAATTTACCCACAGTGCTTCTTCTCCTCCCTGTTTACCCTTTTGTTCTGTTGCTTTATTCCTTCCCTATGTAAAGAACCACCCTCCTCCTCTTTTACCTTCCTGTCCCTCCTGTAGATAGTGTATCCTGGTATGTTTACGTCCCAGTCATGGTTTTGTGTGTACCATGTTTCTGTGACTGCCACGATATCCAGATGTTCCTCCTCCATCAAGGCCACTAATTCAGGAAGCTTGTTACCTAGACTACGGGCATTGGTACTCATTGCTCTCCATTTTTGATTGCCTTACCTTCTGTTGCAGCATCCCCACTGACCGTTCTACCTTGGTCTTTTTTCATTTAGTACCCTGTTTTATAGGAGAGGCTGGGATTTTTCTGCTGCTTGTCAGTGCCTCCCCATTGACTAGTTTAAAAGCTTGCCAATGAAGTATTTAAACCGATTGCTCAAAGACTTGTTCCTTCCTGGACAGATGCAGACCATCCTGCCAGTATAGGCTGGTGTCCCTCCAGGTGGAACCCCAGTCCCCAATGAAGCCAAACCCCTGTGCTCCGCACCATTTTTTCAACCATTCATTAAACTGCATGGTGCCAATTACCCTCGCCTCCCCCATGCCTTTGACAGGCAGCACCCCAGATGTGGGGTTGGGTGGGAACAAATACTTACAAAGAGCTGAAAAGTGACAGTCTTGCCCACCTGGAGGGAGTACAAATGGAAAATACTGATCAGGTACTTCCACAATCCTTCCATTACAGTCCACTTCAGTGCAGGACATGCAGACAGGTACTGACAGGGTTGTCAGGAGAATCAAGATCACTACCACATCTTCTGGGGCTACCCACAAATCCAAGAATACAGGTCCCAGATTACAACTGAGCTGTGCAAGATCTGGGGGCAAGAGGCATCGATAAACTACCCAGTTTTTGGGGCTTGCTCCCCTCCCACCTGCACCCAAGAAAGCAGAGGGAGGTGTTTCAACCATGTGCCTTTTGGCAGTAGAGGGTATTACATCCCATTGGCTGTCAGGGGACTTTCCCATGAAAGCTGAATGGTAAAACAGAATCTCTACCCTTGTATATTAGAAAGAATAATGGCCATACTATAGTTCATGCAAGAAAAGTTTATTGAAAAATGGATCAAATGGTAACACTTCACCAACTCTGAAAGTAATAAATTGCACTTGTAAGACTAATGCTCAATTTTAACCACCACCTTTATTGCAGAAAGACAGTTTTGTTACTTGATTTTGCTTAGTAATGGTTTTATGCTGTTGAGTTTCAAGATCAACTTGTTATTTTATTGCAACCTAGACTTTGATTACAAAAGAATCAAGATTTGCCCATATCTCAGACATTCACAAGGTGATGGAAGATACTGAAATAACAAAGTGCAAACTTTCAGTGTGATGGACTAACCCATTGTCAGTAATAACCCTATGGATTAGAACGTACAGTACTTTATACTATAATCATAAATTGTATTGTAATGCAACGTGCTCTGCTAATGTACTAACTCTTTATGCTCTCAGTAAAACCTAAGTTACAAAAAAGCAAGAAAGCACATGTGCTGGGGAAAACTCTATCACACTTGTAAGTTTCAGGTTTGAAATCCACCTAGTTTGTTAGTTATAGGTGAACAAAAAAAGGTCTTAATTTTGACCAATTTTACATTTTTTGCACCTCTATAACTTTGCCCCAGTAAACGTATCATCACAAAATTTTCAGGATCCAGAGATCCTGGCACCAACTTTACAGCTGACAAATTTCAAGAAAAACAGTTGAATAGTGGCAGAGTTATTAAGGTGCAAAAATTGGGATTTAACATTGAAGTGTTTACTCAACCAAAATAAGCAGGCACTAACATGCCTAAATATATATATATATATATATATATATACACACAGTATATTGGGGGTGATTGCACCACTATAGTTAGGACCAAGTAGGCTGTTTAATTTTAAACCCCAATTTGTGCACTTTAATAGTTTTGCAACCGTTCAAAGGATTTGCATGAAATGTTGCATGCACCATCAGAAACCCAAGGTCTCTTGATATGCCAAGTCGTTTTGATTAGATGTGCAGATTCCAAGATCCAGACAGTAAAAACATGTAACATATTTTTTTTTTTTTGCTATTTTATTGTTGACCCTTAGTATCCAGATGGTTTGAAATTTTGGTCTGAAGTTTCAGGGTAGAAAGGGCCTGGATAACAATAGTGCCTTTCGCTTGTTTGGTGAAAAAATAATCATCCATTCCTGAATTATAAGGATTTGAAATTTTGGTTCTGAGTAGGCTCAGTAGGCCCTTAAGATTAGATGTTTGGAATGAAAAAAGAATTTGGCCAAATGAAAAAGGATAATTTTTTGTATGGGGACAATCCTTTTTCATGAAGAAAAAATCCGTTTTTGTATAGCTGCCATTTTTGTTTTACTGTTTAAACTTACAGACATTTAAAGTACAGTAAAATAATGTCTTTTAAAAAAAAAAATGAACCTAACTAAATGGGACCAATTTAGCTAGATTCTGATGTTTTGTTGTGTTTTTAAAAATTGCCAGAAATATGTTTTCTGGGCACCCAAACTCCAGGGTGCCCAGCTTAGTGAGAGGAGCTGTTCACCCGTGTTTTCTGTATGAGAGCAGTGGGACTTTCTTGAGTTGTGCAGCTGTGCCAGAGCTCATGCTGCGGGGTGCTCTGAGAACAGTGAACCACTCTTTCCCTGGTGTCTAGTGGCACCCCTCCACCCTCTGATCACCAACCACATACTTATTAATGTTTCCCTGGTGTCTAGTAGCACCCACCACCCTCTGATCACCATCCTCATATTTGTTAATATTTCCCTGGTGTCTAGTAGCACCCCCAACCCTCTGATCACTGTCCCTGTATTTAAGTAACCAGTAATAAAGAAAACCGTCCCTCAATGTTTTTGTTTTTTTACACCTGTAAAAAACTGGTCCCTCACCTATCCGATTCCCCCATCCTGACCTCCTACAGAGAACCCACCAGCCCGCACCCCTCACATGTCCTCACTCACCTGAACAGGTCCTATGGTGAAGATCCACTCTCTAATTGAAGACATGTCTTACTGTTGGAACTGCCAACTGCAATATGAGAAACTAAGGTAAATGCAGTTCAATGTATTTCAATGGGGTTTTCAACTTTGATGCATAACTTTGTCATTTTTTCATATTTTGACCCCAAATATTCAATATGGCCTTTTTGGGACTCCACCTCATGGTCAATGGTGGTTGAATCATGCAAATCAAGCTCAAAAGGTGATTTTGTGGTTACTTGGCAAAATTACCTTTCAGGTCAGATTTGAAAATTGGGGTCATAAGAAGACTATGTAGAATATTTGGGGTCAAGATATGTAAAAATGGCAAAGTTATGCACATACATTGAAATTTTACTATGCTCACTCATAAATTTGGTAATTTTAAATATTTTGATCCCAGATTTTCAACATAGCTATTTCATATACTACATCATGAACGTGGCAGCTGTCATTTTTCAAATCCTGGTCAAAATGTAGTTTTCACACTGTGGTGCAGAATGACATTTCAGTGATACAAAAACCACATTTCAGTGAGGATTTGAAAATGTTCACCAACTAGGTTCATGAGGTGGGGTAATAAGAAGGCTATGCTGAAAATCTGGTGTGTGAATACAGCAAAATGACCAAGTTATAAGTGAATGTTGCAGTATTTCAGTGTTCATTCATAATTTCACTAGTTTTAAATATTGTGACTCCAAACTTTCAACACAGCCATTTTCCACACCACCTCATAAATGTTGCATGTATAATTTTTTAAATCCTGGATGAGATGTGTTTTCACACTTCTGGTGAGAAATGACTTTTCTGCCAGTATACTATAAATGGTACATGTCATCTTTATAATGTGAGTCATAAAATGAGGATCTTGAAAATTTGGGTCAAAACTGAAAAAAAATATATAATTGTAAACAAATTTTGTCTACAATGCCACTCTTGATCACAGTGGATATGTTCTGTGATCTCATGCTGGTGAGCTCAGTTTGAAGTTGAGCTCAGTGACCCAGTTGGATGGGGGAATGGTGCTGTTATGCAACACCCCCCCAGCCAGGGAATGAGAGGTGCAAGGTTGTCCTCACAGGCCTGGGTGCCATATAGTGAAGGCAACTGTTCTCTTGGCATAGGGCATAGGGCTTGGGACCTCTGCACCCCTGGGTGGCAGAGGGCCCTGTGCATTGGCTGACAAATGTACCCTTTGCCCTGTGTATCTGTATCAGCGGCCACAAGAAAGCACAAGAACCACAGGGCCCTGTGGTTCTGCAGCCCACCAGGTAGCCCTATGAATTATTTTTTTTTCCAAGTCTATTTATCTCCTACGGGGTCCAGAACTCTCTCAGGCAGTCCTCTCACCCACTGCTCTACCGTCCACTGTTACCACCTGCCTCCTCAAGGATGTTAGCACTCCCCATGGGCCTCACCAGGCCCAAGGTCTGTGAGGAGATCAAGGAGCAGAGGTAGAGGTCCAGTATTGGGAGTGTGGTGGCAAGGCACTGGGATGCCATTGCATATCCGGTCTGAAAGTTTTTTCTAAGTATTTCCCCTCCCTGAGCATGGCATGCAATGTTGCCATGGTGCACAGCAACCCTGCCCATGTCTGCCATGCTCACCCATGCTATCTTGGTCCATGACCCTGCAGTGCCACTGGTCTACACCTGGGGTCACTGGGATACCGGACATCCTCAATGCCCCCCCAGGAAAGGAGAGCTGTCCTGGGGATACTCGATCCCTTCTTGTCCCTGCCGACCCTCGGCACCTGAGCTCACTCCTGAACTTGTGTCACCAGCATGGAGTGATGTGTGGCATCCAGTGCCTTAACCCTCAGCAACACCAGGATGGCAGCCCCATGAATTCTTCACATCCCATCGATCCACTGATGTGGTGGGTCACAAGGGCCCTGCACTTCCATAGGCAGACAGAGTCTTCCTTTGGTGCAGGACATCAAGTCCCAAAGGGACCTGCATGAATGAGAATATGATTCCAATTTCTCAAAAGAAAGGAAATTCTTTGCAAACAACTTTGTTAATGTACTAGTAAGGGTTAAACTGACAAAAGTAGGGAAATGTAACATTAGGGCTTCCAACCCTAACAACCCACCCCCACCCTCCATGCAGCAACAGGCAAACCCATTACAGTTTCACCTCTCCTGTTTCTTCCCAAATCAGGTGAGGGGTGTGCCTCAGGTTTGTCAATCCTAGTGCTCACATCATTCTCATGTACTCTACACATCCCAGCTTCTTTAATTATGGAATGGGGTGAGCATTAGTTTTGACAACCCTGAGGCACACCCCACACCTGATTTGCAAAGATACAGGAGAGGTGAAACTGTAGTGGTTTTTCCTGTTGCTGCCTGGAGGATGAGGTGTTTGGGTTGGAAACCCTAATGCCACCTTTCCCAACTTTTGTTGGTTTGACCCAAAGTAGTGTATTAACAATGTTTTTCTTTGCAAAGAATATATATATATATATATATATACACATATATATATTTAGTGATATATATATATATATATATATATATATATATATATATATATATAATAGATAGATATAGATACAGATATATATATATTCATGGCAAAAATCTCAGTTTAATGCATCAGTTAGGGTTGTTCCACAGTGACAAAAGTGAGAAAATTCAGTGTTAGGGTTGCCACACCTTGCACCCCACGCCCACTCCTGGTCCCTAACACCAACAGGCATCGGGTGTGGGCAAGCAACACGGCCCTAACTCCTCACCCCATTCCATGTAAATAAGCTGAGGTGGTAAATGTAGGAGAATGGGGTGAGAGTTAGACCAATGACCCCAACACACACCCCGATGCCTGTTGGTGGGGATGGGATGGGCGTGGGGTGCAAGGGGTGGCAACCCTAACACTGAATTTCCTCACTTTTATCGCTGTTGAACAACACTAACTGATGCATTAAACAGACTTTTTTGCCATCAATTTCCCTTCTTTTTGAGAATGAGCACTATAAATAGTGAATAGAATGTGGTGGTAGGAGCTCGGGGGCCACCATGTGATTTTTTTGTCATATAGTAATGCTAACGGTAACACAAACTCAAGTGCAAATGGTAACACACATGGTGATGCAAATGTAAATGGTAAGAGAAACATAAGCATAAACATTAACGAAAACAGAAATGGTAAAGTACAGTAAATGGTAACGCAAATGTTAACGGCAACAGAAACACAAACATTAATGAAAACAGTAATGCAAATGCTAACGCCAACAGAAATGCAAATGGTAAAGGCAACAGTGATGCAGAAGGAAACAGTAATGCAATCGACAACAGAAACGCTACCAAAAATGCAAATAGTAAGGCCAACAGAAACGCAAATGGTGACGAACACACAAATAGTAACACTAACGCAATTGGAAATGCAAACGGTTATGGTAACAGCAACAATGACGCCAAAGCGAACAGTAAGGCAAACGCAAATGCAAGCATGCACGCAAATGCAAATGGTAACACACACGGTCAAGGTACAGCAATGGGAAATGCAAAAACGTATGGTACCACCAACGATGACGCCAAAGGAAACACAAACAGAAATGCAAATGGAAGCGCCTACGCAAACGCAAATGGTAATGCACACAGTGATGCAAAATAAATCTGAAACAAAACCAGTAATGAAAATGCAAATGGCAATAGTAATGCAAGCGCAAATGAAAACACAAAGAGTAACACACACGGTGGTGTAGATGGGAATGCTAACGCAAACGGTTACGGAAACGCAAGTGGAAACGCTAACTGTAACAGTAACGAAAATGCACACCCTTTTTTTCCCCAAAAGCTGCATTGAGAAACACAGTGAATACAAAGAATGTATATTAATAATGGGCCTTGGACAGAAAATGAAGACTTGTAATACTAAATTGCTTATTTCTCAGGAACCGTATGATGTAGAGAAAACATTTTAATTTCATATAATTTATGACTTTCTTGGCTAGTTTTGCATTTAGCCCCCATTTGGGGGGATAAGCATTTTTCCTACAAAAAGACCATATCTCGAAGTGTTTCCAAGATACGGGCCCTGAAAGGCGCGGCGGATTCCTTAATGTTAGCCTATTGGAAAAAGTGTCAACTTTGGAGTGCTGTAACTTTGCAGCCCTCTAATATTTTTTCACCAAACCACAAAAGGCACATCTCTGGGATCTTGGCTTTCTTCCCTCCAAATTGCAGCTCAAAACACCAAACCATTCTTTTGCAGCAGGGTGGCAAAGATTTCCTACTATTTTGGGCATAGTATCGCAAAATAGTGTCGCAAATCACAACACTTCAGCAAAAAAAATTACGAAAGTGTGACACTTTGTGACACTACAGTTTGCAAAAATTTGAAAAACATATTTCTGGGGTGTTTAACCCCCCAAAAAAGATATGGCTAGCATTCTCAGGGCTCGACTAGACGAACACAAAAAGAATTGTGTCCCTAGAGGGTCCCAAATTTAAATGCCAAGCATTTGTGTGATCAGTAACTGAAAAACAAATGGCTGACTCATGACACTGGGTCATTTGCGACACTGAAAACTGCATTTGCGAAACTGTCAAACGTTTTGTTAACTTTTCCCATTGACTGTAATGGGAAACTTGTTTTTTGAATAACTTTTAAACCATTTGATATTTTTTCAAAATATCTTTGAAAGGCACATTGGGGACCCCAGCTGCATGTTCCCTGAAGGTTTTGGACTGGTCGCACAAACCGTGTGACCTGTAGGTGAGAGCAAATAATGTGCAAAAAAGCATAAATTCAACATTCTATTGCACTTTATAGCTCTGCAACCATATATCAGACCATTATGAAACTTAGCAAGTCCAGAGATCTATGGTACTGCTCTGAGCCTGCCAAATTTCAGGCAAATCTGTCATACAGTGGCAAAGTTATTAAGCTGCAAAATTTCACACTTTAACCTTAAATCGGTGCTCAACCCTAACTATAGTGGCACTACCATGCCACTATAATATATATATATATATATATATATATATATATATATATATATACAGTATATATAAAATGGGTAGAAAAAATTATGTCTGCACATTGGTTGCAACCCATCACATGACCACGCATATATCAGAGTGTAACTGCACACCTGCACTTTCACACCCCCTCCAAATCAATTTTGCCATTTTATAATATAGATAACCCACTCTAGGGTGTGTGATCATGCTCTGATGTATGCACACCTTGGGTGGTTGATGCACTCAGCCTGCAGCCTTGTGCGTAACAATGCACACCAAGGTGTGCGTATATCTGAGCATGACTGCATACCCTAGAGTGGGTTATCTGTTTTATATATATATATATATATATATATATATATATTCATGGAAAAATGCTCCATTTAATGCATCAGTTAGGATTGTTCCACAATGACAAAAAGCAAGGAAGTTCAATGTCAGGTTGAAAACCCACCTTCCCCACCCCTACCAATCCAACTGAGCATCAGGTGTGCATTGGGGTCATCAGTCTTAACTCTCACCCCATCCCATGTGTAAAGAAGCCGAGGTGGTGAAGTCTAGGAGAATAGGGTGAGAGTTAGGACCGATGACCCCAACGCACACCCCGATGCCGGTTGGGTGGGCTGGGTGAGGGGGTGGAAGGGGAGGTTTCAACCCTAACATCAAATTTCCTTGCTTTGGTTACTGTGGAACAACCCTAACTGATGCATTAAACAGAGTTTTTGCAATGAATTTCCCTTCTTTTTGAGAATGAAGAGTATAAATAGTAAATGGAATGTGGTGCTACATGATTTTTTTGTCACATAGGAATGGTAACCACAATGCAAACGCAAGAGCAAACGGTAATGCACATGGTGACGCAAACGTAAATGGCAAAGCAAACGGTAATAGAAACACAAGCGCACAGTGATGCCAAAGCAAACAGTAACGCAAATGGAGACGCAAATGCAAGCACGTATGGAAACGCAAGTGATAACATGCATGGTCACAGTACCGCAGTTGTAAATGTAAATGGTAATGGTAACAGCAACAATAATGCCAAAGGAAAAAGAAACGCAAATGCAAGCACATATGGAAATGCAAACGGTAACGCGCACGGTCATGGTACCATAATTGGAAACGCAAATGGTAATGGTAACAGCAACAATAACACCAAAGGAAACAGAAACGGAAATGCAAATGCAAGTGCACACAGAAACGCAAACCGTAACGCACACGGTTACGGTAACGAAATTGGAAACACAAATGGTAATGGTAACAGCAACTATGACGCCAAACGAAAGAGAAATGCAAATAGAAGGGTGGCCACAAATGCAAATGAAAATGCGCATGGTGACGCAAATCGAAATGCAAACACAAACAGTAATGGAAACACAAATGGTAACAGTAACACAGTAACAGTAAACAAAAATGCAAAGGGTAACACACATGGTGGCGTACACGGGAACAGTAATGCAAATGGGTACGGAAACGCAAGTGGAAACACTAAGGGTAACAGTAACAGAAGTGCACACCCTGGTTTTCCCCAACAGCTGCATAGAGAAACACAGTGAGTACAAAGAATGTATGCATTATAATGGGCCTCGAACCACAAAATGAGCACTTGAAATACTAAATTGCTTATAACTCAGGACCCGTACGACAAAGAAAAAAAAATTAAAATTTCATATTATTTATGACTTTCCTGGCTAGTTTTACACTTAGCCCCTTAATGGGGGGCTAAGCATTTTTTCGATGAAAAGTCCGTATCTCAAAGCATTTCCGAGATACGGGCCCCGAAAGGCGTGGCGGACGCTGCAATGTTAGTCTATGGGAAAAAGTGTCAACTTCGGAGCACTGTAACTTTCCATGCATGCAATATTTTGTCACCAAGCCACCGAAAAGCACATCTGTGGGATGTTGGCTGTCTTGCCTCCAAATTTCAGCCCAAAAGACCAAACCAGTGTTTTGCAGCAGGGTGGCAAAGAATTCCTGTTATTTTCCCCATAGTGTCGAATAGTAGTATCGTGATTTGTGACACTTTTGCAAAACAATCACAAAAGTGTTGCAGGTTTGATGCTACTTTGCCGCACTACTTTTCCCCAAAATTTCAAAAAACATATTTCTGGGGTGTTTAACCCCAACATAAAGACATGTCTATCATCCTCAGGGCTCAACTAGGTAAACACAAAAAAGAATTGTGTCCCTAGAAGATCCCAATTTTAAATGCCAAGCATTTCTGTGATCAGTAACTGAAAACAAAATGGTGGCTTTGTAACACTACTGGGGTCATTCGCGACACTAAAATCCACATTTGTGACACTGTCGGAACTCTTTGTTAACTTCTCCCATTGACTATAATGGCAAATGTGTTTTTTGAATAACTTTTGAACCATTCAATATTTTTTCACAATATCTTCAAAGGGCACATTGGGAACCCTGGCCATACGTTCCCTGAAGTTTTCAGACCGGTCGCACAAACCGTGCGACCTGTAGGCACGAGCAAAGAATGTGCAAAAAAGTGTAAATGTGCTACAGAATGTCACTTACTAACTCGGCACCCATATATCCGACTGGTACAAACCTTGGCACATCCCAAGATCTGTGCTACCATCTGTGCCTGCCAAATTGCAAGTAAATCCATCAAATGGTGGCAAAGTTATTAAGGTGCAAAATCTCACACTTTAACCTTAAATAGGGTACTCAACCATAACCACAGTGGCACTATTGTGCCACTATAATATATATATATATATATATATATATATATTCTGTGAAAATAGTTCACCCACGATGTTGTGCCTATAAAAGTACTGCGGGAAACAGGAGTGCAGAAAACAGGGTGCCATCAATTAGGGCACCAGGCACCTCAGCATAGACATGCAGGATGTAACCCCATTGCAGAGAGCTGTGCCACCCACACCTCCCCTTAAAAGAATATAATCACCTCCACCCATGGTGTATTGAGGTGGAGGCAGCATAGAGTAAGGTGCCCAGAACTCCTGGGTGCCTGGATCAATTTCACCCTCATTTGGGTGCCCTATTGATAGCACCATAATCTCAGTACCCCATCAATGGTATATGTGTGAAAATTCAGTCTCCTGATTGGATGAAATACACCACACGACCATGCACTATTTTACAATGACTGCATGCCTGCACTACTCTTCATCCCTCAGGACCTTCTGGAAATTTTATAAAACAGATAATCCACTACAAGGTGTGCGGTCATGCTCTGATATATGCACACATTGGGTGGTTGAATGCACTTAGCCTGCAACCTGGTACATCACAGTGCCCACCAAGGCATGCGTATATCAGAGCACAACTGCACACCCTGTAGTGGATTATTTGTTACATATATACGGATACATATATGTAATAGATAACCCACTCTTAGGTGTACGGTCACACTCTGATATCGCTTAGCATGAAACCAATCGCACATGGCCGCAGGCCAGTGCATCAATGCCTAGGCGTGCATATATCAGAGTGACAGCAACACCTAAGAGTGGGTTGTCTATCTTATAAAATGGCAAATTTGTTTTGAGGGGTAAAAGTGCAGGTGTGCAGTAGCGCTCTGATACACGAGCGGTCATCTGATGGCCTTTCGCTTGTTGAGGATGATTTATTTTTCCTACCCATTTTACAAATATATATATATATATATATATATATATATATATAAAATGAACCCATTTAAGAACCTTAGTGGAAAGGTACTGTTGAAGTTAGGATACCCCCATTTATGTACACAGAAGAATAAACAAAGTACTTGAGAAAATAACTTCTGAAGCACAGTGGACAATTACTGCAAGTACAAGAACACTTATAAACAAAACTGAACATCTGTCTCAAAAGGACAAGTGATTGCAATAGCACTCTATCTCTAGTGCAATACATAAAACACAAATGTTTACCCAGGGAACATAGGACTCTAGTGGATCCCAACCAGGAATTCACATCTAGAAAGCTAGAGGAAAGGTGTGGTAGACTCAGGAACCAGTGCTCTCATGATTTTATGGTGGCACTAATAGTGTGAGCAATAGAGGAAAGGGGAAACTGGTGGAGGAATCAACCACACATAAGTAGGATTTTAAGACTAAGATCAAAGCCAGCAGATACAACACACTGTTGAAGAAAATACAAAAGAACTTGGCAGACTACTAGAAACAGATGAAATCATATAAGACTAAACTGTTCCAGAGGGGCATCTCTGACTACAGAGAACAATGTTTATACATTTAAATAACAAAACAGATAGAGGGGAAGATACCAGGATTATTAGACAGTGGCAGTAGTGATTGTTACACATAACACACATAAATACACCAGAACAGACAATCACAATGCTCTTTTTTCAGAAAAGGCGTACCAGCCACCCAAGGAGGACCTAGAGGAGGGTGGGAGTTAAGCATCAGACAGATACAGTACACAACACAAATATGATCTAAGACACAAAAAAGGGAGAAACAGTGAAAGGGATGGTACAGATGAGGATGAAGAGGAGGGAATCACAGGCAGAGAAGAAGGTACAAGGGAGGGCGTAGGTCAAGAGATCATTTTTAACCTGCATTACAGATGGCTTTCAGAAAAAGAAATTGAAGTACTGAACAAAGGCCTATAAGTTGCTGCCACAAAAGAGATGGATTTTTTTTCAATTGACAAACTGATTTAGAAACATAGACAATGACAGCAGAAAAAGTACAATGGTCAATCCAATCTGCCCGAGTTCCCTATCTAAGCCTGGGACCTACTGTCCATCCAGGGTCCAAACCCTTCACCTCCTCCCCCTGTTCTCCTTCCAGATTCTGTCACCCTGAGTGACCCCTATGCCCTTCATTCTGTCCCAACCATGCTTGAAACCATTAACTGTTTTAGCACCCACCACTTCAACTAGTACTGTTACATGGCTCCTCTACCCTTTCCGTAAAATAACACATTCTCATGTCACTCCTGAACCTCCTTCCTGTCAGTTTCGACTCATGTGCTCATGACCTTGAACTAGTATTTACACTAAATAGTTCCTCGCAGTTCACCTTGCTTATTTCTTATAGGAACTTTATTTTATTTACTGAAATTTTGGAATTACAATCCTTTGAGTCAAAGACTCTTTTGCAAAGGCTCCACGTCAATACAAAACAGAAACATTGCTTAAAGACAGATTGTACATTTCTCACAAAGCAAGACATTACATTAAGCCAATTTATACATGGTTACTCCATCCAGGATAATTTACAGTGTTTGGTTAGTATCTCTTCGGTTGTTTGAGGACTGTGGAATTGAGGTGAAATGGGACTGGTTACCGATTCAGCGGCCAGCACCAAGCCGAAGTTAGTGTTGTAGGTACAGTTAGTTAAGTGACACAGTTCTCTCAGTCAAGGAGAAGTCGCTTGATGCCATTTTTAAATAGGCCAAGGCTAGGGGCCAGGGAGATGGAGGCAGGTAGGTTATTTAGCCAGAGGGGAGCACGGTAACGGAAGGACCTTTGCCCTAGCATAATCCTACAGTGTGGGACTAGGAGTGGGGAGTTAGCCAGGTGCCTAGGGGTGATCCTATGAGGGGAAGGTTGGATGAGGGGGTGCAGACCCATTGGAGCAAGATTCATTAGGATCTTTTTTGCTTGGAGGCAAGTGTGGTACTTTAGTGTCTCTTCAAAGGACAGCCAGTCTGCTCACTTATAGAGCTCGCACGTATGGGTTAATTTATCACTGCTTGTGACCAGTCGGCAGGCTTTGTTGAGAGCTACATTGATGCTGTTTAGGGCTGTGTTATCAGCCGTGCCGTAGATTATTATCCCATAATCAACCACAGATAGGACTGAGCAGGTTACAGCCAGCCTTAGAGCCTGGGGGGTGGCAGTATTTGTGTCTGTAAAGAATCCCAAGCCAGGTGTTTACAGAGGTGGAGAGGTGCTTAATATTTAAGTGGTATGTTAGGGATGTATCAAGGGTGATGCCTAGATATTTAAAGTTAGGGACCTGTTCAATATGGCTGCCCTGAGAATTTGTGATAGATAGCAGGGCATTACTGTTGGGGTTTTGGTGGTGAGCAAATATCATAGATTTAGTCTTGTTGTAGTTTAGTATTAATCGATGATTGGTGAACCAGGATTCTAGTTCTCTAAAGCTCCCTTGCAGGGTATTTTGTAGTGAGTTAGGGTTGGAGTGTTTCCAGTAAACTATGGCATCATCCGCGTAAAGCAGTAGTTTATCACTGCAGGCCTGCAGGAGGGAGTTTAGAAAGAGAGTGAATAGTAGGGGGCCTAAAATTGAACCTTGGGGGACACCCACACAAACCGGTTGCTTGGTGGAGAGGGGGGTGTTGATTTTGACTTGTTGTGACTGGTCAGTGAGATAGTTTTTGAACCAGAAGATAGCTTCAGGGGCGAGATAGACGGTGGGGAGTGTGTGGATAAGTAGTGCGTGACTGATGGTGTAAAATGCTTTGGTCAGATCAACAAAGATTGCACCAGTAACCGACCCCTGTTCCAACGACTCATGTATATAAGAGGTAAATTCGAGAAGGGCAGTGGTAATGCTGTGTCCTGCTCTGAACCCATGCTGTTCATGACACAGCAGATTGTTTTTATCCAGGTATTCGGTGAGCTGGTCTGACACAATTCTTTCAAGCGCTTTGGAGGGAGGGAAGGATAGTGATGGGCCTATAGGTACCAGGGTCAGTTGGATCACCATTTTTTTAGGATTGATGTAATAATTCCACTCTTCCAGAGCGTAGGAAATTGACCAAGGTGCAGGGAGCAGTTTATTGTTTTGGTGAGGTGAGGTAGGGTCTCGTCAAGAGTTAGTCTGAGAATTTTAAGGTCAAGGGAGTCGTTACTGAACCACGAGTTGCGCAAGGCTTTGGATAGGTATTGTTTAGCCTTGATGCAGGAGATGATTCTTAGCCAGAAGGGAGGGAGGGAGTGTAGTAGTAGGGGAGGTGGTAGAGGGGCCATTGGGGATAGGGTCAAAGAAGTTTTGTGGTAGGATGTGGCTAAGATCAGAGAAGGATTTGTTCAGGACATTAGCTATGATGGTAGGGTCCTGGGATAGGGCTTCATGGTGAAGGATTTGCGATGGGGTAGGGGAAGCAGTTTTCCCAGAGTTCCTTGACATTGTTCCAGAATTTATTCCCAGAGCCCCATGTGGAGCTGAGTGCTTGCTTGTAGTAGGTAGACTTGGCTTGCCAAATTGCCCAGGTTCACTTGTTTCTTGCCTCTTGAAGGTCTCTAGCATATCTCCCCTTTCCCTTCTGGTATCCAACAAGTACTTGTTTAGTGCCTTGAGGCACTCCTTGTAAGACTTTCCTGTTGGTCCTGAAAAATTTTTGTTACCCTGCACTGCATCATCTCTTGTCTGTCCCTATTTTTCCTGAAGTGAAGGATCCAGAACTGAGTGCAGTACCCCAGGTGTGGCCTCACTAAACATCTATAAAGGGGTAGTCTTACCTCCTTCCTACTGCATCAGTGCCCCTTCTGATACACCCAGCATCCTATTTGCCTTACCATAGGCCTTGTTGCACTGGCATGATTGCTTGAGGGTGCCACTGATGATGACTCCAAGGCCCCATTCCTCAGCTGTAGTGCTAAGTCTCACCCTACCCATCCAGCACTCTGTCCTGAGTTTCTTATTCCTTGGGTTCATTACCTTGCACTTTTTAGTGTTGAATTTCAACTGTCAAACCTTAGACCACTGCTCTAGCTTTTGACAGTCACTCTACATTTCCCTGATTCTCTTGTCACTATCCACCCTCCCACAGAGCTTAGTGTCATCTACCAAGAGATACAACTTGTCCCATATACATTCTCCAATGTCACTGATGAACATATTTAAGAGTACAGGGCCCAGGACAGATACTTGTGGCACCTGGCTTGTGACCTCCCTCTCTTCAGATTTAACCCTGCTGACCACAACCCTCTGCTGCCTATCCTTTAGCCAGTTATCTACCCAGCTAACTATGTCCTTAGCCACACCCAGATCCTCCATTTTCTTCAGCAAGTGTCTGTAGAACACTGACTCAAAATCCCTGTTGATGTCAAAATAGAAGCAAATCCACGGTATGGTCCCTATCTAATTCCCTCATCACCCAATCAAAGAAACCTATCAGGTTAGTCTGACAAGACCTATCTACCATGAACCCCTGCTGTTCATTGGCCTGGTGGCCATTGCTCTCAAGGTAGCCTTCAAGGTCTTCTTTGACCAGTGTTTCCATCAGCTGCCCTATGATAGAAGTCAGACTGAGAGATCTGTAGCTCTCCACCTGTCCCTTCTCCCCCCCATGGAGCAGACTACATCCACTACCCTCCAGTCCTTCAGAATTGAAGGACTTGTAGAGAACAGATGCAACACACTCTTGCTGCCACAAAGCAGTGAGAGGCAGGGCTACATAAGGCGTGTTTGTGTTTTTAAATGGTGAGCCACTGTTGACTTTGTGTAGCCTTTCCAGAAGAGCTTAGGCAGAAGTTCTCTCTTTTGCTGGCTTTGCTCCTGCTGTGCCTCTGTTCCCTGTAGGAGGAAATCTATGGCTGGTGGGGCAGCTGGAGTACAGGGATCGAGGGAGCACTTTGGGAAAGCTGTAACTCAGGAGACTAATGCTACGCTTGTGCTACAATTGTGCCTATTAGAATTTTTTTTAGGTCTTGAAAGTCTGAAATTGGGAGGAATTAAAGTAAGAAGCAAGCAACAAGCAAACGGCAAGTGGCAAGTTGAACATAGATGACGAAGAGAAACTGGAACCAGGAAATCGTTGCCATTTGTTTAAGGCAGAGGGAAGTGTGAAAGAACTGGAGAAAGTGTTATATGATTTTATTAGACTTTACTGCCTTACTGCTTCATCTTGTGCTGCTTGCTGTTCTATTATTTTTTTCTGTTTTTAAAGTGTAATGATTTTTAAGAGCATTATTTTTTGCCATATCTGATTTTTTATGCTGAGGCAAAGGTTTTTTAAAGTATGTGTACAATCACTTATTTGCTGGCACTTGTAGTCTACTGTTGAACTGGATGATCTGCAGGGTTCAGACTACAATCAAACTGAGTATCCCAATACCTTGAGTTCAAATTTGAATTTCACACTGTTGATGATCACATGGGAAGCCCTGCAGATAAAAGCACACATGCTAGTCTTGATGTCTTAGATCACCAGTAGCTATCACTGCAACAGAAGGATAGTGCTGCTTCTGCCGGTTTTACTAGTTTTTACCTGCTAACCTGGCATTTTAGCATAAAAATATATTTTTCTGTAGTTTGCCTGCCACTTGTTTGTTATTTGCCTAGCTGCCATCTGCTATATGGTCTGATGGTCTAGTGAGCGTTGATGTATGAGACTGTGCAATGGATCTACAGGGATACCTATTTAAAAAAAAATACATATATATATATATATATATATATATATATATATATATATGTAAAATGGGAAAAGATGAGTAAGTCAATTTTACTTTATTGAAATCGCTGCCAATAATATATTTTATGGCCTGGATATTCAAAAGAGTTGAGCCAAGCGCAATAGGGTTGCGGTCGCGCAAGTCCGAAATTGCGCCATTCTGCAATATTCAGCAGGAGGCAGTTGCGCCACTGAAAACATGCTGAGCAACAGCGCAATGATAATGAAGGCATGCGCAACTGAAGGGGGAGGAACCATGCATAAAGGGTGCAGTGTGATGTTCAAAGACTTGCGCAATGCACAACAGTGGAGCAAGTGGAAGTTGCGCCATAGCGGAAATGAGCCAAAATAAAAAGGAGCAAGGAAGAGGCGCAAGAACGCTACAGGGAAGCCACATGAGGCAGAGGGAGAGGCAAGGACAGAGAAAGTGTCAGAAAGAGGGCAGGCCAGAGAAAACTAACAGCAGAAGAGAGGCACAGGGAAGGTGTGTGGAGCCACACATTCCAGAGGCCAGCACAGAGAGGTGTACCCGGTGCAGGGGAGGTAGCAGTCAGGACAGCTGGGGGAACAAAGCAACAGCTGATGGGGGGAGAATGCAAGCCAGGGACATGGCCAGTGCCACCTTCCACATGAAGGCCGTAATGAGGGGGGTGAGAAGGCGGGCGGCAGGGGGACGTGGCCGTGGAAGAGCCTGTCGGCGGTATGCCCCCAACAGGCAGTACCGAGCCTGCACCAGTTTTGAGCTGCATACAGATACCGAGATTGTGGGCTGGTACCGCCTGAACAGGGCACTACTGAGGCGGCTCTGTGAGCTGTGCAGTGATGTGATGCAGGCACCCACACGACGGAGTCATGCCCTGTCAGTGGAGACAAAGGTAACAGTCTGCATGTGTTTTCTCACCACGGGTACCTTCCAGAGGCCAACTGGGGACACCACAGGCATAACCCAGTCAGCCACATCACGCAACCTCACCCAATTCCTCAGTGCACTGCTGCCACATGCTGAGGAGTACATCTATTTTCCCAGCACTGCGGCAGAGTGCACAGCAAACATACAGGAGTTCTACAGGGTAGCACGTATGCCTGGCATGCTAGGGGCAATAGACTGCACCCATGTGGCCATACACACACCACCTGGCGAGGAGGGGACCACATACATGAACCGCAAGGGCTATTCCAGCATCAACTGCCAGGTGGTGTGCGATGCCAGTGGGCTTATCATCAATGTCTGTGCCATGCACCCTGGGGGAGCACACGATTCATACATCTGGCACCAGTCAGTACTGTGCCACTGATTTGAGAGTGGGGACATCCCCACAGGACACCTAGTGGGTGAGCATGCAAACCAAATGGACATATCGCGGGCCTGGGGGGGCATGGCCAGAGGTACCATGGGTGTGGCCTACAGGGCTTCGGGCAGGCCAAAGCTGAACACAAAACTAAACTCCACCCTCTGCACACAGGTGACAGTGGATACCCACTCCATCCCTGGCTGCTCACACCCTACTGGTGGCCTACGACCCCATCACAGCAATGCTACAATGAGGCACATGCCACCACATGCAATGTCATTAAGCGGGTGTTTGGGATGCTGAAGGCACATTTCCATTGCCTGGACACCTCTGGTGGTGCCCTACAGTACAGCCCTCAAAGGCCTGTGGGATATTCCTGGCCTGTTGCATCCTGCACAACATGGCCAAAGAATGTGGGATAGCCGTACAGATCAAAGAGGGGGACAGCGATGGGGACGATGGGGATGCGGTGATGATGGTGATGGGCAGCCCCCTTGGCCGGCCAAGGACCAATCCTGATCCGCTGGCACAGCTGCACCATGACACCATCACAGAGGAGAACTTCAGCCAACCCAGGTAAGTCATGGTGCTTGCGCAACCACCAGTGGCTAAGGCACAACCCACAAACACGCATGGAAACACACCAGGGGTGCATGCTGGCAAGGGATGTGGCAGGGCACAGAAGCACACACACACAACCAGGGATGGGTGAACATCAACATGCCACATGGATGGACACACACACACGCACACACACAATGCACGAAACGTGCACAGAGGGCAAGAAGAACACCGAGCCAGAATGCCAACCCTAGCAACACACATGTCTACAGGCCACCACGTCCACTGTCTGTCCATGTGCGTGTGTCAGATGCTGGGCACCATCGCACTTTGGTGTACAGCGCAATGCAGGCATCATCATGCACACATACCTATGGACAGCAGCTGGGAGGGTGTGCAGGTGGACCATGTGTCCGCGTGCAGGGCCAGGCACCTACCCGTGCACTGCCCACCGAAACACACAATGCACACAGGACAGCACCAGACAGTGCCCACACTGGGAGACAGGTCAGTCTCGCGTCACAGTGCCATGGCCACCTTGGATGTATGGGCGGCCCCACCGAGACCCACCAGCACTGGCAGGCTGACCACAGGCCTCATGGGGTGGCACCGATGGTCCCCCAGGGGTTCCACTGCACGAACGTGACCGTGCCCGCGCAGCGGTCTGCGGCACACCGAACATGCCTGCACCAGGAGTGCTCGGGATGCCCACAGCTGAACCCGGCATTGACAGGGTGGGTGTCGCACGACGCCGGGAACAGGGAGTGGATAGCGCACTGCGTGGTGTGAGCAATGCATGGGCACCTGACTGTGTGACCATTGTGGTCCTGACAGCAATGAACGCCTGTGCATGCCTGTCAATGGCAGCGGTCACATCCTCCCGCAAATGGTCCATCTGTGACAGGATCCTATTGGTGTCCCTGCTGCGACACTCCTCTGCCCACTCCAGAGCCACACACAGTGCCTCCATGGATGTTGCAAGCTGCATCTGCTGCTGGACCGATGCCTGCAGTAGGCGGGTGTGCTCGTCCAAGAGGTCGTCTGCCTCCTCGGCATCCTGTCCCTAAGGGTGTGCATGGGCCTGATGTTCAGCACCCCTTGAGGGTGGGTGCTGCACACCAGGACCAGGTATGGGCAAGTCCAGAGGCGGTGCACAGATGCTGCTGCTGAACCCTGTACCCCCAGTCCCGGTGGGCAGCTGCTGCTGCCACCACCCCTCCGACTGCTGCGCCCAAGGGCTTAGTAGTGCCGCCGCAGTGGCCGCAACAGTCCCACTGTCCTGACCAGACACCGGTGCTGCCCCACTAGTGCTGACAGGCACAGCCTGGGACTGTGCTGATACGCTGGCCCACACGGCGGCACCAGCCAGAGCCATGGGTGCAAGCTGACCTGCTGTGTGTCCATTCCGTGGCACACACATGTCACTGCCCATGACGGTCGTGTCTTCATCACTGGTGCTGGTCCCTACCCCAGCCACAGCCACAGCGTGCTGGCATCCTTGGATGCCAGAATGCTGAGACACAGGAAGAGCTTCCCCCACACCTGTCTCAATGACATCAGAGTGGACAGCCAGGTGGCCCCACTGTCATGCCGATCCACAGAAACCTGTGGAGGTGGAAGGTCCAAACTCTGACTCTGGACGACTGTCCTCAGTGGACAGGCCTACCAATGTTGACCCATGCAGATGCTCAGGACCTGTAAGGAAAAGCAAAGTCACGTTACTGTGTGTTACCTACCCGGCCCCCCCAAGGCAGACCATGGCTTACCATGCAGAGATGGGCCACCACCCGTCTGGAAGCCACCTCCCGGAACTCCTTCTATGGCACTGCGGCGCATGCTTGCAGCAAGCCTGTCCTCTGCTGGTGTGAGATGCACCACCTCCGGCTGTCCCCCGCCTGTTGCAGCACGTGCCGCCCTGATGGCAGCCACCTTCTCCTTCACCCTCCTCCTGTCAGTACCCATCTTTTTCTTACACTTCTGCACAGAGCGCTGGTGGCTGCCA
Source organism: Neoceratodus forsteri (assembly GCA_016271365.2). Classification (NCBI taxonomy): domain Eukaryota; kingdom Metazoa; phylum Chordata; order Ceratodontiformes; family Ceratodontidae; genus Neoceratodus; species Neoceratodus forsteri. Next base: position 225,760,776 of record CM057450.1, on the reverse strand, counting down.
TGCAGGTTCATGGCACATGCCACCTCCTCCCATGAGCAGCACGGGCCGGAGGGGTGCCCCACTGTCCACTGAGCAGTGGCTCCTGATCCAGGTAGGCCTCGAAAAGTGCCTCGGTCTCGGCCATCATGAAACTGGGCCTCCTCCTCTGCCCACCACTGTTGTCCTCCTCACCCAGAAATTGCTCGGTCATTATTCAGCCTGTAAGGATGGCAGTGGTCACCTGTGACTGTGCAGTCCAAAGCATGTCCCTGAATCCACAGTCCACACTCCCACACAGCATGCAACTCACCAATAAACTGCAGTAACCGACTATGGCCACTGCAGCACTTTGTCACACTTTTATAGCGCAATGCATGGAAATTAGGTGAGGAGCAACTTTAATTAGATGCAAATCACAGTGCTGCACCATTGAATGGCTGATCGGATGATTTGCATATGACGGCTGAATATCGCTCTTTTGTGCTTTGTGTAATTGTGTTGAACATGCTGAGCCAATGGCACAGTTCCGTGGCATGCATAGTACACCTCACTGCGCATGCCCAGGCTGCTGACGCTGGCGTCCGTCACACTGATGACATGCTGTGTGCGATGGTCAATGCAGGGCATGGCCACCATTGTGCCAGTGGTGCTATAGCAAAGGTCACTACATGGCGCTGTGACAATGGGCCTCCATAGGTGCAATGGCACAACTGCCCGATAGTCCGCTGTGTTGCTGGCAAACAGGCAACCAATCGTGCTATACGCATAGTCATCTGATGGCGCTGTGCGTGGTCTTGTGCCAGAGAACCTTGACCCTGTGCCCGACCTTTGCCCCCTTGGTGCCATGCATCAGGCATGGGCGCACCTCTATCGCACTGTTCGGTAACAGCACGATAGGGAATGGCAGTGCTGTACCGTGCAGCATTTGCACATGGGGTACCACACTGCAGAGCACCATATTGCCTGCTATAGCCATTGAGATGGCACGCAGAAGAGCCCCACAGTGGACTGCCACAGAGTTGGCAAACCTTGTGGCTATTGTGGAGCCACACCATGGGCCTCTGTTTGGGGAGGAGCCACTGGACAGGGCCAGGACCCAGGTCTGGCAGGAGGTGGCCACTGACCTGGAGGAGGCCACCGGACAGAGGAGGACCATGGAGCAGTGCAGGCACCGCTATGGGGACCTCAGGAGGAGGGAGCCGGACCTACTAGCCCATCTGCTGTAGGTGCCAGGAGTGGCACGGTGCCACGTCCAGGTAGGTAATCCATCTACACACTTGCATTGTCCATATGGGTAACAGTGTTGTATGTGTCCAGCACATAGGGGAGGGCTAGTCTAGGGTTGGCTGTGGCAGTGTTTACAGGGTGTGGGGTGGGTGGGTCTGCTGGGTGGTGGGCACACACATTGGGGCAGGGGGACTTTGCTTCAGGATTGTACTGATGTTCTTCTCTCCTTGTTTACCCCACAGGCATGGATGAGCATCACCAGATGAGGGAGGAGCGGCAGAGGGAGGAGGACAGAGCGTCCATGCGGGACGGAGACCATCACCGCCGACCTGACCGGCCCGATGAGGGTGAGTGCTATAACTCCATGATTACTATTGCATGCTGTGTAACAGGGTGGGCAGCGGGCATGGTCACCATCCATGGACACCACTGCCATGCACGCGACTTGTGACAGTCAGCACTGTCCAGTGGCACTGCATGTCTGGGAGTGCGTCAGTGGTGGTCCATGCATGCACCAGGCACATGGCTGTGGCACTGCCTTCACACTGCATAGCCACGTTACTGTACGGCCATGGTGGTGCTGTGCGGGACATGGGCGGTGGGTGTGTGCAGTGGTCCACATGGCTGTGGCTGCCTGGGAGGGCAGGTCTTGTGGACACGGTCACTGTGGGTGGTTGCACACCATCACAGGGGCGTGGCACATGGCTGTATGCCATGCACAATGGGTGGGCTGTAGGGGGATGGACAGTCACACCTATTGACTCTGCTACCTCGTCCTAGGTGACTGGAGGTTCCTACAAATTCAGCAGTCCATTAATGAGCTGCTCCAGGTGGCCAGGGAGACTCTGCAGCTCCTCCATCAAATAAACCACCGTGGAGTCAGGAGGAGAAGGAGGAGCAGACATCAGCGCCAGGAGGAGGAGGACCGGGGTGGCTGTTAATGTTCCCATGCCTGACTACCACCTTCCCTCCTTTGACTCACCCTCACACCCCTTCTTCCCTCTCCCATATGTTCACCCCTGCCCCTTACCCACCCCCACCTTGTTTATGTCCCTCCCCCCACGTTTGTACATAGTTCTGTATATAGTTATTTTTGATGCGTTTCAATACAACTATTTTGATATGAATACTGTGGTGGTCTCTGATTTGCAGCAGGCTATAGGTGCTCAGCTGCAGTGGTGTGCATGGCGTCTGGGGTGGTGCAGTCATGGGTATGTGTGTATGTCCATGGGGAAGTGACTATGGTGTGGGAGTAGCTATCAGTCGGTGTCTGTGGTGTCTGCATTGTTCCCTGTGCATTGGATTACTGTGTGCAGTGGTCCATGGTGCATGCTCTGTGTCCATGGTGCCCCTGTCAACCCGTCCATGGCCTGTGCAGCTGATACCCTTGCATGTCTGTGACCTGCAAGGTCTGCTGCCATGTCACTGGTGGCTGTCCATGCAGGGCAGCCACTGTACCCGTCACAATGCTGAGTTGCCTCCTGTCACTGGTGTGGTGCATGTTTGCCTCAGGTGACACTGTGGCCTCCGTGGTTGTTGTCCCACCTCCATGCTGTGGCTTGTGTGTGTTGCAGGGGATGCGCACCACTGTCTGTGACTCGTGCTCCAGGCATATGATGGTGGCGTACAGGTCCACAGTGCCTGCACAGGGTGGCTGGCACTCCTGTGCCATGGAGGACTGCAGGCTGTGTGTACACGGTTTCCATGGGCCCACACTGGGGGCTTGGTTGCCACGCTACTGCGTCCCTGTGTTATTGTCCCCTTGGGTATGGGTGGGTGTTTGTCCCTGCACTGTGTTGCATCCGGTGTGGTGCATGCTTCCACGCACCACTGTGGGTGTCTGTGCTGGCTGTTGTAGCCAGTGGTGGGTCAGGGTGTGCCACTGGATTACTGTGCAGGGTGCTGTATCACTGGTGGTGGTGTCAGGGGCATGCCCTGTCCCATGTGGGGTACCTCTTGTGCCGACGCATGGTCGGTTTCTCAGCTGTGCCTTGGGGGTATTGTGCGTGTTGGCACTGTGTCTGCCATTGTTGCATTGCCGTGTGCTGCCACCCACTGCTGAGTGCTCATGGTGGGGCTGGCTTGTATGGTTCTGTGGTGCACAAGGTTGCAGTGTCCCAGTGGGGGTGGTGGTATGCATGGGGTTTCCTGCAGTGGTGGTCACTGCTCATGGGGGGGGTGTCTGGAGGTCACAGTGCAGGGTGTGCTGTGCACTGGGGGGGATGGTGTGGCACAGGGTGGACCTCCCTCCTTGTGTGGAGGTCTCAGCTTGTCGGTGGGTGTGATGGGGCACCATGGCCCGGCTGTGGGTTGTTTGCTTGTATCCATGGGCTGGTGGTTTTTCCAGCCTTCCCCCAGTTGTGCTGTGCTTGGGGTGTGGGGGGACGATGTCAGTTCTACTGTGTGTTCCTGTGCCCATCTGTGGCATGGGTGGTGGGCCCCTACCTCCCTGGTTGTACAGTTACATTGCTCTGCAGCTGGGGGGCTCCCTGCTTGCATTATGGCACCTCTGGACTGCTCAGCTGGACATCCCTTGTTGCGCCATAGCTCATCATATCTGCTCAGCTTCCCCTCCCTAGTTGCGCTATGGTGCAGGTTGTGCGATATTGAGACATTGGCTGTAGGTGCGATTTGGCTTGCTCCTTTTTCGAATATCACGTTTGTTGTGCATGGGTGCAATAGACTTGTGCTTGCTCCTGCTATTGCGCACTTTTTGGGTGCAGTTTGAATATCCAGGCCTATATGTTTGAAGCTGCAGTTGAAGTTTTTGGAGCTGGTATTCGATAAAATAATCAACCAACATAAGCTACATTCTGTTAATTCAATTTAATTTCAATATATCCTGCTAATGTTAAACTCTGACCACTTAATTTGATTTTTTCATAGTTCTAGTTAAGCCATTTATAGACATAGGGCCATATATTCAAAGCTTTGTGCTGGGCAAAAAACATTTGTGCAGGTTTAGCGCAGGATTAGCGTGGGTCTGCTATATTCAAAAGGCCAAATAGCGCGCGCAAACCACATTAGCACCAGGCAAACCATAATTATATGCAAGAGGCAAAGTGAACATGAATACAGGCGCAATGAGATATTCAGCAACTAGTGCCTCTCTAAGGTGCTTAGCGCAACTTAACGCGACCCATAGCGCGGTCCAAATTACTGCCCAGGAAAAACTAGTCTTAATCCTGGGCAAACAGCTTTGTGTGACATTGTTGCTTTCTGTGGTGATAGCGTGGCATTAACGTGGCTTGTGCGGCCCTAACATATGTGTATGACACTTAGAAACTGCCAGACATGAAAGACACATGCCGCTCACTGATGACACCACCATGATGCCAACAGCTGCCACAGGTCCCAACCATGCACTGGCAGAAAGGGGTGATCAGGCCCACAGAGGTCATCATGGTAGTGTGGCAATACAGCACACACCTGCAGACCATACATCTGTAGTGCCCAACAGATGCCAGCACACACAGGCAGCACTGTGGGCATGGTGACCATTGATGGGAGGGTGTATGGGTGGCCAGACCTCACCACAGCCCAGGTGTGGCCACAAGACTGGGACACAGCATGCAGTGCACATGGGCCAGTAGTGGGAATACCCCACCACCTGTGTGTGTGTCTGTCGGATCCTGTGTGCCCCCCCACCACATACAGCACAACTGTACAGATGCCACAGCCCACACAGCTGGTCATGTATATGTCACTGTGTGCATCCCATGCCACAGGTGCAGCATCTGTGGATCACACAACAGCGTAACAGTAATGCCCACAGTCAGTAAACATCTGCACATTGGGCCTGTCACTGTGTACAGTGCAGTCAGCATCACTGCCCTTCACACCATAGGCAGTGCTGTGTCCCTCATACTACTGGCCCCCTTGCTACTGTAGTGTCTGCTGTGCACTGTAGCATGCCCTACAGTGTGACAGTTGCATGCAGCACCACCACCACCTGTGCCTATGCTGTCTTGTCCCCTGGGGTACAGTATGCTATGCTATGCTGTACTGATTATATGTAGCCTGCAGCTATCATTGTGCACTGCCAGACTGACCTACAGGTGGAGTTGCGGTCTGACCTGGCCAGCCCCCTGTACTTCCAGACTGACCTACAGGTGGCTCTGTGGGAACCTGCAGTAACGCTGGGCAAACTGCATGCAAATCAGGGCATAATGAGTTGCTAATCTGGATGTTTGCCAGAGACTACCTAAGTAGGCTCATTTGCATGTCCTTTTTGAATATGGCAATGTTTAGTGCGGGGCAAATGTGTTTGCACCGGGTCAACAACTTAGCTCCACGCTAATCCCGCGCAAACAAGTTAGCTCTGCGCTAATGGTTTGGGGCATATTATGCTGTTTTGCACAGTGTACTTTGCCATAGGCTGCTCCCTGCAGCTGTACTGGGTCCATGCATTTGCTGGAACACACATTGGCCACATAGGTCACCTCTAGCTACCTTCACGTCGCTGTGCTCTGCGTTGCTGTTGTGGTCTGCACTTCCTGGTTGCTATATTCAGAGCTGTCTTATTCCATCGCTAAGTTTGCCCTGCACTCCCAACCCAGTTTGCCTGGCCTCATTCCCATGCTATATTCAGAAGCTATTTTCCCCGGGCTATTCCTTTTGAATATAGCTTGCTTTGTGCTCTGGGCTAAGTTTGCCCACCAGGCAGTACTAATTTAGCCCAGGGGCAAAGTTTTGAATATCTGGCCCATAATAATTTAATGATTTAGTGAGTTGAAAAGTGTCAGATAGATATTTTTCTAATTAGGAAAATTTTAGGAGATTTTATAGTATAAAATACTCTGTGTTAAATCTATCTGGAGTCAAAATCTGAATCTTTCCCTCTCTCTATCAGTGTACATTTTGAAACTACGAAATGAGTCCTACAATCCTGGTAAAGAGTGCAAGGACAAGGACTGTGGCCCCTGGATAACAAGACTGTTGTGGACTGGGTGAAAAACTGTAACAATTGAGATTTTAACATGGAAGAAGAGTGGAAAGAGCAGAAAGAGAGTTATTTACCATCAGACGATGGTTAGAATAAATAAGAGCATCTCGAGATACCTTGAGAGACCTGGAGATCGAAAAACAAGAGTACTTCAGAGCAACTTTGGATGATCAGGAAGAGCCTTTTTACAATGGATGAATATGTGATAAGTGAGCTAGGACATTCTTTGCTAGTGTGATTCCCTGTGGATTTTCTTTCTTCTCTGTACAGTAACAGTAATATCTTTGGCTGCATTTTTTAGTGTGTCTTTGTAAAAACGACATGTCTGTCAATCTACAGAAAAAAAAATATTATCGGAAAACAAATAAAAAACAAGATGAAGTTAACACCAAAATGGTGGAACCTAGTAAAACAACACAAATCATTCAATGTTTATGCCCCATTGATAATTGTATAGAATTAAGGGGGAATAAAATAGTGAAAAATAACTTTAATCCCAGATTGACCTCCTCACCCCTGAATAAAAATAGTAACTGTTTGGTTCAGTTATCTCCACACCCACTATTAACAGAAATAAGATTACGAGAGGAGACAGTAGGTAAAAACCAGTGTAAAGGTACAAAAAAAAAAGATCCACCAGTCAATTTTATTGACATCACTGATCCAGAATTACATAGATCTGAATTGGATATTACAATCAAGTCAATTGATACTGATCAAGATAAAAGAAGAGATGTATTTAAAGCTGTAGGTGCCAATGGCACTAATGATGTAGAGGGGGTAAATGGTGTTATTTGTATTAATGATGTAAACGGTGATAATGGTGGAAATGCAGGAAATGTATTACATAATGATGGAATGCTAAGACCAGAAGCTGAGGTTAATGAGGTAAATGACAAAATAACCACCAATCAGAAAAGTAGTTGACAATGAGGAATCTTGTTTGAGAAGTTTTCTAACTCCTTAAATGAATAAACGTAGTCTGGATCCTCCATCCAGACTTCCCTGTGATATACGCCACATACAGTATGGTCTGTGGCCCAAGGTGTAGATGCCCAAACAGAGAAACAAAACAAAAATGTAAGCAAGGTTAATGACAATAAAAATGTATTAGTTAAGACTGAGAACCTAAAAAAGGAAATACAATTTGGCAATTCACAGCTTCTGGGATTAGTAACATTAGTTCATACATTTATTGGCTTATGTACAAAGAATCCTAATATTTGTGTTCTTGTAGATCAGAATAATATTGATACAGAAATTGCAAATCCAGTAAATGGCCCCGGTATAAATGTTAAGAAAATAAGGGGTGAAAAAAAAAACAAGAAAAAAACAAACAGAATGGAAAATCAATAAAAACAACTACAGAAGAAGTAAGGAACAAAGAAATTAATGAGATAGAACTATTGATAATGGAATTGAATTAGAGGAAGGAACAATTAAAGAATATCAATACAGAAAATGTTACCAATGTAAAAGAAACACATAATAAAATGAGGAAAAAGAATAATTACTGACCCAGTAGCTGATAACATGGCAGGCATAAATAAAGAAAAAGCTCATTTAAATGGCTATGAAAATATCAGTGAAAAAACATCCCAAAAAAGCAATGGTGACAAAATTATTAAAAGGGTTAAATTCTGCCAGAAAGTTAATAAAAAAATATAGATAGAATAGAAGGAAGCTCATTACAAGACAGAGGAGAATGGCTAGTTCAATCAGACAATATGCTGCCCACAGTTTATGTTAGAGGAGTGCCAAAGTCCAGAAAAGAAAATACATATATTTTGAAATTGGCAGCATATAACTTGGTTAAAGGAATTGTAGGAAATAAACTTGGTTGGGCAGATATAAAGTCAGCATACAGATGCAGAACAAAACTCTTTAAAGGCTGTGTGTGTGTTGTACTAGGAAATGCAGAAAAAAAAAGAAAACTTACTTAAAAAAGACAGTGTTACAGAAATTGGTTTAACACTTAATGATACAATGGATGAATGTATAGAAAACTTACCAGGTAAAAGTAATGAAAAATATAAGATGAGTGGAACAAAGAAAGGTTTGTCTATAGTGAAACAATCATGTATTACAACATACTTGAAGCCTATAGAGATGGAACATACCCTCGGAGGGGGAAGAGATGGGGAACATTATCAAAGAGGAAGAAAGCAAAAGGGTGTTTGTATAAATAGTAGTCAAATTCTGGACTCAGAAGATTCTATAGAATCTGAATCACAAATTTCAGTAAAGGATTCATTAAGATACAGAATAAGTTTTATCAGTACTATAGATACAGTATTTCAGACTCCACTAATTGACTGAATGCAAAAAAAATAATGTTGAGGAGGTAATAACACTTCAGAACTGGAACATAGCTGAGGTAAAATCTAAATTAGGGGATAAAACATGGTTAGATCGGGTGACAGAGTTCTCTATATTATTAGTTCAGGAAACATGTATGAGTAGCAATGAAGTGCAACTGTTGGAAGGATTTAGGGCACTGGAATCTCCCTGAATTTAAAGATAGTAAATATGGTAGAGCCAAGGGTGGATTAAACATTTTTATAAATACCTCTTTAGACTTAAAGGGCCAGATATTCAAATCTTTGCCCCTTGGTTAAGATAACACTGCCTGGCGTGCAAACTTAGCCTGGAGCACAAAGCAAGCTATATTCAAAAGGAATAGCCCTGGGCAAACAGCTTCTGAATATAGCAAGGGAATGAGGCCATGCAAACTGGACTGGGAGTGAGGGCAAATGTAGCCCTGGGAATAAGACAGCACTGAATACAGCAACCGGGAAGTGCAGACAACACAGTGAATGGTGACATGAGGGTAGGTAGAGAGGAACTATGTGTCCAATGTGTGTTCTGGCAAATGCATGGACCCAGTACAGCTGCAGGCAGCAGCACACATGGAAAAACAGTGATCAAAACTGTATAATATTCCCTGAACCGTTAACGCCGCACTAACACGTTAGCGCAGCTTTAGCGCAGTGCTAAGTGGTTTGCCCAGTGCAAACACATTAGCCCCATGCTAAACTTTGCCATATTCAAAAGTGACATGCAAATGAGCCTACTTAGATAGTCTCTGGGCAAACAGCCACATTAGTATCTCATTGTGCTCTGATTTGCATGCAGTTTGCCCAGCGTTACTGCAGGGTCCCACAGCTCCACCTGTAGATCAGTCTGGAGGTACAGGGGGCTGGCCAGGTCCTACCGCAGCTCCACCTGTAGGTCAGTCTGGCAGTGCATGATGATAGCTGCAGGCTTCATGTAAACAGTACAGTATAGCATAGCATATCGTACCTCAGGGGACAACACAGCATAGGCACAGGTGGTGGTAGTGCTGCATGCAACCTTCATACTGTAGGTCATGCTACAGTGCACAGCAGACACTATAGTAGCAAGAGGGCTGATAGTGTGAGGGACACGACACTGCCTATGGTATATAAGGCAGTGATGACCACTGCACTGTACGCAGTGACAGGCACAGCTGGCAGGTAATTACTGACAGTGGACAGTACTATCACGTTGTTGTGTGATCCACAGCTGCTGCACTTGTGGCATGAGATGCACACAGTGTCATGTACATGGCCAGCAGTGTGTGCTGTGACATCTGTACAGTTGTGTGGTAGGTGGCCGGGGAGGCATGTAGGATCCAACAGGCACACAGGTGGTGGTGTAATCCCACTACTGGCCCATGTGCACTAAGTGATGTGTCCCAGCCTTGTGGCCACACCTGGGCTGTGGTGAGGTCTGGCCACCCATACACCCTTCCCTCACTGGCCACCATGCCCACAGTGCTGCATGTGTGTGCTGGCATCTGTTACGCACCATAGATGTATGGTCTGCAGGTGTGTGCTATATGGCCACACTACCATGCTGTCCCCTGTGGGTCAGATCACCTCTCACCGTCTGTGCTTGGCTCGGACTGGTGTCAGCTGATGGCATCATGGTGGTGCCATCAGTGAGTAGCATGTGTCCTCCATGTCTGGCAGTTTCTAAGTGTCATACTCATATGTTAGGGCAGCGCAAGCCACGTTAATGCTGAGATAGCACCGCACAAAGTGTGCAAAGCTGTTTGCCCAGGGTTAAGACCAGCTTTTCCTGGACAGTAAATTGTACCGCACTATGGGTCACACTATGTCGCGCTAAACACCTTAGCATGGCACTAGTCACTGAATATCTCATAGTAAATTTATTCATGTTCACTATGCCCCTTGTATATCATTATGCTTAGCCCGGCGCTACTGCTGTTTGCCCGTGCTAGTTGGCCTTTTGAATATGGCAGACCCACACTAATCCCGTGCTATTCCCATGCAAACTGTTTGCAAACCACGCAAAGTTTTGAATATTTGGCCCAAAATGTTTAGAGGCAAGTTTATATAATAGATTTCATATGTATCTGATTTTGACAGATGGTAGCAGGTTCTGTTTTAATATGTAATATGTATTTCCCAATAGCAATTATATTAGTAGATTTTAAAAATATGCTTAATAAAATAAGGAGTGATATAGAAGCATTAAAATCTCGGTTCCCAAGTATAATTACTTTTTTAGTAGGTGATGTTATTGTCAGATTAGGAGGTGAAATTGAAGCGAAAACAGTAGATTGGTGTACTGATGATACTTTAAATATTTCTGTTAGATCATCAAAAGACAAAATTCTAAATCCCAGGAGTAAAAGCCTTTTAAAATTTCTTGACAAACACAACCTTTGGTTTCTAAATGGACTTCAAAAAAATTACTGGGTAGGAGAAATAACATTTCCTACACCTACAGGAGGAAGTGTTTTAGATCTTTGTATTATTGATGCCTTGGAATTTAATAGAGTGAATTATATAAAGGTACATGAGATATGGGAAAGTGATCACTTCCCACTAAGTTGCAATATTAAGATGGATATTAAAGCACATCTAAGGAATTTAAAAATGGAAAATGAGGTGAATTTTAATGTGTGTATTATCACAGAATCACAGAAATCTGACAGCTGAAAAGGACCTACTCAGCCCATCAGTTCTGCCCTTTACCCCTTCCCCTACTCATCTCCACTCTTACAGGCCCATCCCCTCACTTCCCAATCCCATATGTCTTTTCTGTGCCCTCTTAAACCCATCTACTGTTTTGGCCTCCACCACCTCTTCTGGTAGTTTATTCCAGGCCTCTACCACCCTCTCCTTGAAGAACTGCCTCTCGCATTGCCTCTATATTTTCTACCTTCCAGTCTTAGGCTAGATTCTATATATATATATATATCAATATATATATATATATCAATCATTATTATTATTAGATATGGAAAAAGAGTGAAACGGAATTCATATACAAAATCGATAACTGATACATTAATTACAAGTAAGGATTCACTGGAGCTTCTAAATAAATAAATACAGATTAAATGAAGGCAGATACTGTTATAAATGAAGTTTCAGAGTTCATGGACAGATTAGAGTCCCAGCTGACTAAATCATCAAGAAGCAAAGCAGACTGAAATTGATATGACTAATCCATGGTTTAATAAGAATTGTATAAAATTAAAAAAATAAATAAATAAAATTGGGAAATTAGCAGGAAGAATTAGGATACCACCTGTTTTGCTTGCTTTAAAAAATATGAAACTAGAATATAGAAGATTGTTGCATCTTAAAAGGAATAATTATAAAAAATCTCTGTGGAAAAACTCCAGGAAGCTTTGTGGAACAAGGACATGCAAACTTTTTGGACAATGGCAGCATTTGGTTGTAACAAAAAGAACATAAGATATAATAAGCAAAGCATAATTTCCACAGAAGAGTGGGTTATGCACTTTAAAAATACATACGAGTGGAGTGATACTGGTGCTTTGGCAAACATTGATTCTGATAAACCTATAATATTAGAACAATGGAAAATATATGCAATTTCAACTCATGAAGTGCTGAATGCAATTATAGCACAAAAAAACAAATAAAGGCATGGGCATAGATGGCTTACCCGTGGAAATATATCAGCACAACCCCAAACTTTGGTCAGAAATGCTGGTCACTATATTTACAATAATACGCACTTATTTAGTTCTGCCTCAACAATGGAATAAGGGAGTTATATTCCCATTATTTAAAAAAGGTCAAAGACAAGATCCTAAATGTTATAGACCAATTTCTTTATTACCTGTAATTAAAAAAAATCTATACCAGAGTAATACTAGATAGGGTGTTGACATGGGTTGAAGATAATTCTCTGCTTTCTAAATTTCAATGCGGATTTAAAAAGTATAACAGCACACTTAATTTTATATTTACACTAAATTATCTATTGGATACTTATGTCACTGAGAAAAAAGGAAGATATATGTACAGTATGTTAAGTTATTATAAAGTCAGCATTTGATTCAGTCACTAGACATAATTTATGGGCTATGCTTGAAAAACTGGACATCGATAAAAATTACCTGTCCACAAGCTGTGTGACATCCTCTAGGTGGTGTGACAGTACTGGTGGGGATCTGCCATTTTGCTCATTCTTTGTAATTAGTATTTTGTGACACCCCCTGCCAGGCACCCTGATTGGTTAGTTCTCTCATAGCAACAAGTGCTGTGAGACAAGAAGGATTCTGGGAGCTGTAGTTCTGAGCCCAACATTGAACTACAGTCTCCATGAGATTACTAGCAGCTTGAGCTTGTTTTAGTGGCTGAGAGGACCTGAGGGAAGACTTGCCCAGTATTGAGGATTTGGCAGGGGTGCACGCTTAAATTATCATTTTATTTTTCATTTTTTTTACTACTAAATGTTTGTGTGGGAGGAGGGTGGTCACATGACACTGCCCTTCTTCTTTGTCACCAAGTGTATAAATTAAGTGTCCTGAGCGAGCGGGGCAAGCTCGAGTGGGGCGAGTGCACATCAGTGCACATGGAGACACATGCAAAGACTCACGCACTGTGTGTCTAGCATGTCAAGCAGGGAAAAGGGGATGAGGGTCTCGAGATCATGCCTCTTCAAGGTAAATACTGAGTAGCTGTTCTTTAAACATTGTACAGTATATATTTGTAGCCTTGGCTTTTTGTGTACTCCCTGTTATTTTACATCTAAAGTGGTCCATTTACCAGCCTGTTCATTATCCCTAGGTAGATTGGGATATTTCCTCTACTTACTCTGTCATCTCTGCTGCACCCTGCCATAATGACTAAAAACACTAAAGACACTATTATGACCCTTGATGGAGAGGTGGAGTTAAAGTGTTCTAATTGCATGATACATAAAATCTTTGATACTCTCCATGAGTGCAAACTTTATGTATGTGAGAAATGCATCAATAACAGTGTGTTAAGGGAAGGCATAAAAATGTTTTACAACAAACTTGCCCAAATAGAAAAAAGTCAGGAGAACATGACTAATAAACTAAAGCTTCTTAAAAATGGGACAGCTTCTGCCAGCCCTACGTTACCCCCCAATTATATTGTAGCTTGTAACCCTCCTTCCCAGCATGCCGCAAATCACACTCAAAATAGTGCTACGATAACTCCAGCTAGTTCAAATGTTGATAAGAGGAAATGCACCAATGACAGTTGTGACCCCAAAGATGATGACTGGACCATGGTGGGCCATCGGGTTAAATATAAAAAGGCAGAAGAGTGATAGACTTTCATATTGTCCTATCTAACCAATTCATTCCCCTCATTTCCCCGGATGATAATAAACCACATTTTTTATCTGTAAATGATAGTTCAGGACAAATCGTGTCATCTAGCCAAATTAACCTTCCTCAGCCTAGCAGTCTTGCACACCATCCCTTTGAAAATTCTGTGGAATCTCCTACACCAAGTTGCTTTTATCATATGGGTATTAGTAGGCTGGACAAGGAACTGATTAGTAACAACACAAACACCAATCAAATTAAGACAAGTTCCCTCAAGTGATCTCAACACCAGTGATCATATTGGTAGGAAGGTAACTGAAATACCTAGCAAAACCCCGAGACAATATTTTGTCCTAGGTGACTCGATTGTGAAGCATATTGATAAAACAGTATGCAGAAGAGACAAGCACAAATTACATATAGCACCTTTAGGGGAGCCAAGTTAAGCGATATAAATGAAATGGATAAGGACATATTAGATAATGCAGGACTGAATCCCCTGGTAGTAAGCCACACTGGAACTAATGATATAGCGAGTTTACCACTGGAGAAAATTCAAAAAAGATTTTAATATTTTGGCTGAGACACTGAAAGGTTTAGGCTGTGAAATCTTCTTTTCTGAAATACCGCCTGTACCAAGAGCTAGCAAATTTAAAGAATGAAACATAAAACAACTAAATGAATGGCTAAGGAAATGGACACTTTTAAAGAGCTATTCTAGTGTTGTGCATTGGGAAACATGTAATAGTAACTACAGCCTATTTAGTTGGGATGGACTGCATTTGAGCAAAGGAGGCGTCAGTATCTTAGGGACAGCTTTTGAAAAAAGTATCACAAAGGATTTAAACTAAGAAAGAAGGGGGACAAGGATAATCTTACAGTATCTGGCCCCTCAGCTTTTCCTGAGTATCAGATTGGGTACAAGTTGCTAGTAATTAATGCAGGGAGTCTAAATATGACTAAGAAAAGGGAATTAGAAGTATATTTATGTGTTACCGAAACCAGGTGGGATGATCTGAGGTCCTGGATGATAAATATACTGGGTTTCCATGTGTTCTATAAAAATAGAGACAACAAAAGAGGTGCTGGCATATGTTGTTATGTTAATAACAATATTAAATGCATAGAGGTAGATCTTAATGATAACCACAGTGCTCAAATTGAAACACTCTGGATTAGTTTACATTTTCCCAATCATCCAAAACTAACACTTGGGATATGTAATCACCCCATTCTAGTTCTAAGGAATATAACAACACACTGCTATGTGAAATAGGATTAGCATATGATAGAGGGGATCTACTTGTAGTGGGTGATTTTAATGCCCCAGGAATTAATTAGTCCACCCTTACAGGCACTAACGAGTTTGAAAGAAACGTCATCGATACATTATTGCCTCATGGCTGTGAACAGCCTTTTTTGGAACCAAAACAAGAAACAAAAATCCTTGATCTGATTATTACTAACACTGAAAATAAAATAGGGCACACAAAAATAGTTAACCATCTTGGTACTAATGAGTCAGTGCACAATCCTAAATAACACTAACACGATCAGGAACCAACTATCTTACAAAAACTACAGAATGGCATACTGGGACAAGATAAGGGAAATAATTGGTGCAATTGAACAGTGTTGGCACCTAATAAAGCAGACCATCCATGAAGCCGAGAAGCTATATGTTCCATCAGAATTGAAATAATAATAAAGGTACCTAGAAGGCATTTGGAAAATATAAAGTCAATCAAACATTACCAAACAAAACAGCTTATAAGAGAGAACAATGAAAGCTTAAGAAAATGGTAAGGAAACCCAAGTTAAATCTGGAATTTAGGCTTGCCCATAGCAAGGATCCTAAAAGTTTCTATGCATATATCAATGCTAATGAATACACAATAAATAAGATTACTTCAATACTCAATGCTGGGGAGCTGTTAACTCATGACTAGTGGTGGGCAAAGTGTCTAAAATCACGTAGCATTTCATGTATAACCTGAATTTCGGGTAATACTCCACAAAACAAAGCGAATAACTATGCATCTCGAAGTAACACAAAGTTCCCATTGTTCTCTATGGACTTTGCATTACTTCGCCTTGTATTTTTGCAGTTTAAGGCAAATTTTGCAGTGATTCATGTTATGTAAGGTCCCATGGGCTCTATATTGTCTTGCACATCCTCAGTTCATCATAGTGTGTGTAGTGAAAAGCTAGAGACAGTTTGCTGTCAGAGCTCTGAGATTCAAACCCTCTGAAAACCTTTAAAAATGCCTTTTTGCCACAACATTTTGTGACAAAATTTAGTAGATCGATTGTAGCAAACCCTTATGTTGTTATATCATTGAGTATTTACTGATTTTTGTGACTATTGAATGTTAATTTAGTTGATTCAGTCTCTGTACTGACAGACACTGCAGAAGTGCGCTTCAGGGAAGGGGCGAATCCGTGGTGTAGGAGGGAGATTCACAGACCACAGTGATAAAGGCAGTCTTTCCAAGTGTTGTTGGCTAGTGTTTTAGTATTTGTGTGTTCAGGTACACACAGTACTACCTCTATTAATTTTTATCAGGTTTTGCTGTTTGCTGGACAATTTTTTCAGTCTGTTTAAGAGACTGTGTTGTAGTTTACTGAACAGTTACAGTTTCTGCACATGATCTTTAGTCTGAGCGCAAGCTGTCAAATCATATGCATTTTATTGGGCCACCATAATAGCAATACTGTGAATTTTTCATCCTGTCTGCATTACTTTTCCCTGCTTCTGTGACTGTCTAGCTAATGCTGTAATTCATCCCCCCACCCACCTAAACTAAGGTATTGTTTTTCCACTTCATGATTTCTGAAGACTTGTTAAGATCTGGTATCTTGTTGTGCCTGTGCAACTCCATCTTGAAGTCACTGTTGTTGTTTTTTTGGCTTCCCATTGACCACAAATAAAGAAAAATAACGTTGCTGTTAATTCTGTCTGTTAAGTCTGTTGAAATTGCTGTCACTGGTACAACTAGTGTGTGTCTCACAATAGTACCGAGAACACTCTGAGTGCATATTATAGCATTAAAAGTAATGAAACAGACATAATAAAAAAAGTACATTCTACGTCAGTCCTTTGAGCCCTAGCAGTCACAGCACTCTAGGTAGAGATGTAGTAGTTTTCTGGCTGTCTTTCCAGAACTACAACTCGCCAGAATTACTTTATTTTTCTTTTCTACTACTGGGCAACATCAGTTTTGAATATTTAAACTGATATCTTGCTTTGTGGGTGCTTTTAAACTTTAAAAAGAGGGCTTTGTAGTGACTTGGGGTAGTGAGGCACAGGAAGTCATCTCCCACTACTTCCGGATGCCCTATGGTATATAAACAAGGCCTGCGGTGAGCAGCAGAGCTGTTTTGTGGTTTTAACCACTGTGTGCATGTTGTGACACATTTTAAACTACAATTGTATGATATACTATTTGACTGTGTAATTTTTACTGAAGTTTGCCTTCTCATTCTATGCCAGTCCTTTGAGCCCTAGCAGTCACTGCACTCTAGGTAGAGGAGTAGTAGTTTTCTGGTTGTCTTTCCAGAACTATAACTCACCAGAATTACTTTATTTTTCTTTTCTACTACTGGGCAACATCAGTTTTGAATATTTAAACTGATATCTTGCTTCGTGGGTGCTTTTTAACTTTAAAAAGAGGGCTTTGTAGTGACTTGGGGTAGCGAGGCACAGGAGTCATCTCCCTACTTCTGGGTGCCCTACAGTATATAAACAAGCCCTGTGGCGAGCAGGTGAGCAAGCAGGGTGAGTAAGCAGCGTAGCCATCGTTCACGTGAAGACGCTGACAAAGACACGCACGTCTGTGCGTGTTTTGGCATTTTTGGAGTTCTCTCCCATCTGGATACATAAAGAGTGTGAGTTTTGCTTACCTTTTGGTATATTCCACTAATAAAATGCTTCTTTAATTTGTTAATATTTGTTAATTTTACAATTATACCAAAATGTTTCCCTCAATTATTACTGTGGACAGGCACACAGGCTATAAATGTGTCACTTGTTTGATGTTTTGCTTTTCTCTCGACCAAATTCCTAACGGTAGTTTTGAATGTGCCAAATGTATGAAAAATAAAGAACTAGAAGAAGAAATAAAATTATTTGATGAGCGCTTAAAAATACTTGAGTTCAGTCAGTTTGAAATTAGGAAAAGGCTTCAAATGCCAAATGTTACAATTGGCACATTGCAGATTCCTGAAAATAAAATGGAAAACCAAGAAGTTAAGGAAACAAACAAAAGAAAAAAACTTAGCCATGAATTAGATCCAGTAGATAGAGAAGATGAATGATTTACTGTCCAGGCTTCAAAAATTACTAAAAAAGGAAGAAAAGCAGGAGAATTTTTGTTGCCTCTATCAAATAGTTTTGATCCTTCATTACTACTTCCTGATTCACAAGATGTTAATGAGTTATCAGAAATGGAAAATAATATTCACTCTAGGAAATTAGCCAGTGATATGCCATCATTGATTCCTAAAATAATTCCCAAAACCACGTTAGAATCTGAGAGTGGTCAAAATGATTTATTACACTTTAATCTGGAAACATTAGAAAATTCAGAGCTTAATCCAATAGATTCACATATTAATAGTCACAATCAAATATTTGTTTTGGGTGACTCCATCATATCTAATTTTGATTGACAAGTATGTGACCTCAATAAATCAGCCCATACCCTCTCCTGTTTTAGAGGTGCAAAGATACAGGATATCACAAAGATGATTAAAAACATACTTCGAAATAGTGGTGATGACCCTCTAGTGATTATACATTTGGGCATAAACAATATCAAATATCAAAGTGTACATCAAATAAAGGAGACATATGTAGGATTAACAAACCTACTTGTAGAACTGGGGGCAAAAATAATTTTCTCAGAAATACTACCTGTTTTTGGAGCTGATGATTTTATTACTAGTAAAATCAAACACATTAACAATTGGTTAAGGTACTGGTGTTTAAAACAAAATTTAAAGTGGCTTACAAACTGGGAACTCTTTCTTCATAATAAAAATCTATATGCATTTGATGGCCTTCATTTAAACAAAAGAGGATCTAAAATGTTTGGAAATATTATCAATACAGTCATTACTGATACTTTAAACTATTAAAGGGGGGGACTAAATGACCTTTTGTGTTGTAAACAAATCCAACTTGATTCTAAAAATTTGCCTATACTTTGTGATATTCGATCTGATAACTTAAAAATGAATCTTAATGTGCTACTACTCAATGCTAGAAGTCTTATAAATAAGATCGGTGAACTGCATATCTTGTTACAAACCCAAAATATAGATATTTGTGGCGTAACCGAGACTTGGTTCTCAGACAGTCAATGGGGCCAAGAAATTCCTGGTTATATATTGTATAAAAGAAATAGAGAATTATCTAGAGGAGGTGGGGTTGCCTTCTTTATAAAAAATTGTTATGATTGTATTGAAATTGACCTTGATATACCAGATCCTTCAGGTATCGAAATAATGTGGGTAAAAATAAACTCAAACATTGAAAAACTAACATTTGGAATATGTTACAGACCACCATCTTTGGATACCAATAAGAATGAATCCTTTATGTATTATTTACAGAATATCAATCTACCAGATAATATTGTATTAATGGGTGACTTTAATTTCCCAGAGATAAATTGGCAAACTCTTATTGGGACCACTTATCATGAAAAATGCTTTCTTGAAACAACTTTTATGTTAGGGGTGGATCAAATTGTAATAGAACCAACTAGACAAAATAATGATCTTGACCTAATTTTTACCAACATTAAACATTATTATAAAAATCCAATTATTCTCGAACCTTTAGGTAACTCCGATCATTAAATGCTTTACTGGGAAATACACTGTTCCATTAATGTCAGCAAGGGAATTACTAAGATGAAAAATTATAATAAAGCTAATTTTGAGAAAATAAAGACCCATCTCTCCAAATGGAACTGGAAGGAGAAATATGATCAGTTATCTGTGGAAGCCATTTGGGAAAATATAAATACTAAACTTCAATTCTGTATAAATAGCTGGGTACCCGATAGAAAAAAATATATAAATAAAAGGCGAAACCCCATATGGTTTAATAATGATATAAAAAAATCTATAATAAGAAAGAAAAGGGCATTTAATAAATACAAAAAGAACAAAACAGATATAAATTGGAATAGGTTTAAATCTAAAGCAAAACAAACAAAGTATAAGATAAGAAATGCAAACAAGGAGTTTGAAAAAATTTGGTAAAACAAAAGGACAATAAAAAGAGTTTTTTTAATTATATTGGGTCATTAAAAAAATTCTCAAATTTTGGTTGGCCCTTTGTTGTTTAATGACATATTAATATCGGATGAACAAGGTATGGCTGATGCATTTAATACACAGTTTTCGAGTGTTTTAAAAAAAATGATAATTTGAACCCCTTTGTTGATTTAAATATAAATCATGATGTTTACTTTACACCTACAGAGGTTCTTTTTACTTTGATGTCTTTTAAAACCTCTTCCTCTGTGGGTATTGATAATATTCCTTTTGTATTACTTAAAGAAATAGCATCTGAGTTGGTTGATGTTTTGACCTTTCTATTCAATAAATCTATATCACAAGGAACAGTCCCCAAAGAATGGAAACTTGCTCAAGTAATCCCTATTCATAAAAATAGGTCTAGATTTAACCCTAAACAGTATAGGCCAATTAGTTTAACATCTAGTATAGGAAAAATTATGGAAAAACTTCTCCTACATAAGACTGAGGAACATATTTTAATAAATGGTCTCAGTGACATATTTCAATTTGGTTTCAAAAAGGGTATATCTTGTCAAGAAAACCTGATACATTTTTTTGAACCTGTAAGTTCAGCTTTGGACATGGGCTTTCCGGTGGATGTCATATTCTTGGATTATGAAAAAGCGTTTGATACTATCTCACATAGGGTGATAATTGATTGTTTGGTAAAACATCAAATATGTAACAATATAATTAAATGGATAGCATCCTGGCTAACTGGTAGACAGCAGCAAGTCAGTATTCGTGGTTACAACTCTCAGTGGAGTGATGTGACTAGTGGGGTACCACAGGGCTCTGTGTTGGGGCCTGTTCTGTTTAATATTGTTATTTCAGGTATGTCCACATCAAACGGTGTTTGGTTAAACAAATATGCAGATGATGCTAAATTGGGATGTATTGTTAATAATTCCACATCTGTACAAAATCTCCAAAGGAATTTAAATAATATATCAAATTGGGCTCATCAAAATAATTTGTCACTAAATATATCTAAATGCAAACTTATGCATTTTGGCAAAAATAACCCAATGTCTCATTACCTAACAAATAATTTACCATTAATCAAAGTTTCTTCTGAGAAAGATTTGGGTATTATTATAAGTAATGATTTAAAATTAACGGACCATAACAATTGGATGGTTAAAAAATGTCATCATCTAATAAATTGTATCTTCAAAAACCTAAAAAGTAGAGATGCTAAAGTGCTTATCCCATCATATAGCAGTTTGATCAGATCTAAATTCGATTATTGTTCTTCTTTTTATGCTCCTACCTTAATAAAGGATAAGGTTATTAAAGAAAAGGTACAACATAGATATACTAAAAATATTAACAATCTAAAACAGCTTCCCTATGTAGATAGACTTAAAAAATTAAATCTTTACTCTTTGGAATATAGGTCCATCAGCGGTGACTTATGTTTAATTTATCGGGCTACAAGAGACGAGTCTCTGTTTGAAACTTTATGCTTAGAGTGGGGCTACCCTTTCAACTCTACACGATCGCACAACATCAAAATTAAGACATTTCTTGTAAAAACAAAAAAGAGAAAAGCATTTATAACTCAGAGAATAGTCCCTGTGTGGAACTCTCTGCTGCAGGAAGTTGTAAATAGTCTAAATTGAATATGTTTAAAAGAAATTTGGACAATTACATGGGTGACTATAAATATCATTACCACCCAAGTTAGTGGGTGGCGAAGTTACAGTGGGCTTGTCCCTCAACTTCGTATTCTACCTATGAACCTATGAACCTACATAGTGCAGTGTTTTTGCCATTGTTCTCTAACATTTGTTACAGCAACACATAAGACCGGACACATTCAGTCTTTGTGTTACAGGTGTTTCTTTTCTTGTTGACTGTCTGTAATCTTAAAAAAATGCCCGTCAAGAGATGATGACAGAAAGTGGTTTCTCGCTGTGACACTGCTGCCAAGAACACTATTTCTTGTGTGACTCCAAAAGTTAGCAGCTGAAGTTGTGATGAAGATGAGGCAGGTTCATCAGAGTCTAGCACTGTTAAGTCTGGTCTTGACTCATGAACTAAGTTGTGGATGTGGTAGTACTAAGCTGTAGAAGGGAAAGGTAGTAGTTGCTGCAAGTACAGAGATTTCTGTTGGGAAGTTTTCTGACAAGTACCTGAAATGATAGCAAGAGGAACAGAAAACATTAACTTTTTAATCTGGCTGAGTTTCAATTAAAGCCCCCACCCCCAGCCCCAAACCCACCAAAAAGAAGATAAAGAATGCACTTACCTTATATTGTACCAGGCCTGGCCAACTATGACCATGACAAGAAGCCCATAAAAAAAGTTAAATATCAAAAATACTTATCTTAACATTGCAATATGCAATCCTAATGTGAAATATCATTAAAACAAAGCTCCACAAATCCACGACGAGGCCCTTAAAGAAAAGAAACACAACTTAAGTGAGATCTACACAGAATGATTGAACATTTACTTGTAAATCCAACATAACCATATTACACTGGCAAAAAATACTTACAAGTGTTAGTCTATGTGTAAGAGTACAGCTCCAACATACACCATCTCTCTGTCACCGAGACCACAGCAGCAAGCAGCATCAGCACAGCATGTCTCACTCCCCAATATCAAAATCATCAGGAGCTGCAGCAACTGAACCAAGATCACCAAATAAAAGCAGCGTGTCAACTTGTGTTTCTTTTCACTTTGTAGTAGTGTATGGAATTATCTTCTTACTTGCACACCGGTGCAGCAGCAGCTGCTTTACTTCGCAGCATGTACGCATTTCTGTAATAGGGCCACTACTTGGCATTTGTGGCTAGCAGGAGGAGACATCAATATGAAAACTCTTATGTTTCAATGCTCAGAAAAGAAGTTCATGTTTTATTCTTTGGGACTTCTCTTCTTGCACACCAGTGCATCAGCACAGCAACAACAGTATGAGCGTCATGTAAGCCTTTCTATAATGGGACCAATACTTGACATTTGTGGATAGAAGAAGGATACATCAATACGAACAGACTTATGTTTCAATGCTCACACAAAAGATGTTCATTTTGTATTATTCTGGAATTCTCTTCTTACTTGCACACCACCAGTTCATCAGCACAGCAGCAGCAGCAGCAGCAGTATGAGCAGCATGTAAGCCTTTCTATAATGGGACAAATACTTGATATTTGTGGATAGAAGAAGGAAAGTAGGAAAAGGAGCATACAGCAGGATGACACAGATAAGGTGAGGAAGGGTCAAGGAAGGATAGCACAGATTTTTTTGTGTCATAATTTTTGTATACTTTTATACATATACTGTATATATATATATATATATATATATATATATGTGTGTATTTTTTTTTTAAAAGGCCGTAGGTGTTAAAGAAAGACAAGATGAAAGGAAACATGATAAAGTGGTATAGAACAGAGTGCAAAGTTTGAACACTGCAACATATTTAGTCAGTGGCACCTCTATCACCACCACAAAGACAGTGCTGGATTGCAGTCAAAATGACAGTCTCACGGTCCTGATTGTCACAGACCTGAGCAACAGTCTGCTGGGGCTCCATGACCATGCATCGCAGCTCAACAATTTCCCGATGCATTGACTCCTCCTGATCATTGCCTGCTGCAAGTGGTGGTGTTGCTGCTACTACTGGTGGTGGTGGTGTTGAAGCAACTACTGGAGGTATTTCTACAGCAGTAGTGAGGGTAATCGCCAATTGCAGTTTCTGTTTTCTGCTTGATGCTGCTAATGTAGCAGCTGCTGTTGTTGCCTCCTGCCATTCTGCATGGTAGTGCATGGCTAGGTGTGTCTGCTGCTCCCCATTGCCAATACGGCTGCCACTCTTCCCCCTGCAGACCACCTTGTGACATATGGTGCAGTTAGCCACACTTCGGTCATTGGGGTCACACTGAAAATATGCCCACATAGGAAAGGTCTTCCCAGGAACCCAAGGCTGGCATTGCTTTTGCACATCTGATGTTGCTGCCTCTTATTTTGGTGGAGCAGATGGTTCACACTGTAGGCATGGAACCACAGGGGGGGCTCCAGCATGCTGGTGCTCCTGCTGTTGCTGCTCTACCAACTGCAGCTGCTCCTCTTCATGTTCCTGCTGCAACTCCACCTCCATCTCCATGTTTGGTTGTTGGTGGACCTGCATCCCAAAAACTGCACTATTTAGGATTACCACACGTGAACTGCCATGAGTCCTTGGGCCATGACGTCCAGCCAGATGATCCATAACAGCCTGAAGAGAAGATCTGACAAAGAAAAAAAACAGAAAGAGAGACAGAGAGAGAGTGTGAAGTATACAACTTTAAACCAAAAAAACAGAGATAGTACAGTTAGCAAAATGCAGTAGGAAAAAGTAAAAGATAGACTCGTACTAGTTTACTTAAAGAAAAAAGTATTAAACTATGAGAATTATTAAAGAGCTACTGATGCCTCAAAGAAAACTTTAAAAAACATAATAATTAGGTACAATTCTGCTTATATTCCATTTATATATTACATATTTCTCTTTCCCATAATTTATTACTAAATAAATGTGCATGAATATACTGTATGACTGTTGTTCCTTAGAGTTCATTTTGAGTTCATCTGCCTCTATAGCTTACTTCCTATTTCAAGCCATAATCCTCTGTTGTGACATCACTGTCTGTTGCCATGGGAGTAACTGTGAGGTCACAAGCATTGCTCTATGACTTCAGGTAGGGAGAAAGCAGAAGGAATAGATGAACTCTTCAGGACCAAAGATCCTGTTTTCATGTAAATGACCTGACTACTAAATAATGGGTAGGAGGAATACAGAACTAATGGGAAATACAAACTGGATAGTGCCTAAATGTTGCGTTTTGTTAAGTTCTCCTGAATGCGTCACCAGCTCTTTAAATGAATGAATTGGTTTGCTCTCTAAGTAGCTGCCTGTAGTCCTCCACACACCACAACCTGACTCAGACTGGTTCAACAAGTGGAAACAGTAATTTCCTGTGGAGCAAAGTGGTCATATGACATGCAGAGAGGCACACATATGATCAATTTGCTTGTTTCCCAGCAACTTCACCTGTGCACCAAAGTAAAGGCAAAGTGAGAACTCAATGGCAAAGTCAATGTCGAATTTCAGTTTATCAGAGCAAAACTACATGACATTTAGCAGACCACAAAGTGGGTGACTTCACATTCACTTTGCAAGCGAATTAAAACTTTGCTGCATCTCCACTCATGGCAATGAAATAGTTAATTGTCTTAACACTTACTTTTGTTCTGTATTTAATATCAACCCCACATCTGAAACTATTATAAACACCAGCAATATGGCCCCTATACAATTCAGGACATCGGAAGTGTTAGGAGAACTATTAAATCTAAAAACAAAAACCTCCACAGGACCAGATGGCATTCATCCTATTATGTTAAAGGAATTAGCTCACTATCTGGCTTCACCGCTAACTATTCTATTTAATAAATCCTTGCAATCTGGCTATGTACTAACTGAATGGAAAAGGGCTATTGTGATTCTTATCTTCAAAAAGGGAATTAGAAATGATGTTTCCAACTATCATCCGATAAGTCTTACATCTCTTTATTGTAAAATAATGGAAACATTATTAAAAGGGGAAACTGAAAATGAAATTAAAAGATTAGAGCTTGAAGATACCTCTCAGCACGGTTTCCAAAAGGGCTTATCCTGTACAACCAATCTCATCTGCTTTTATAAAAAAGTGTGTGAGAGCATAGATTCTGGACAGCCTGTGGATGTCATACTATTAGATATAGGAAAATCCTTTGACACAGTACCTCATGATTTACGCGTCAATAAATTAACTACCAAGGGGTTTAATCTCTTCATTGTAATTTGGATCAAAAAATGGTAACACAATGATCCCAGGTAGTAAGACTTAATGTTTGTCTTTTGAACAGGGACACATGACTAGTGAGGTTCCCCTGGGGTCTGTGTTGGGCCCAGTGCTCTTTGGTCTTATAGCTAAGTTTGCAGATGATACTAAAGTAGGAGGTGATGTGGATAGATGTGAGAAACACCTCACTCTTAGCAATGATTGAAACAAAATTTATAATTGGGCCAATAAACACAAAATGAAATTTAACCCTGCTAAATGCACTGTTCTCCATTTTGGGAATAATAATCCCAAATACATTTACAAATTAGGAGGTGAGATTCTAAAAAGTTCTGCTGCTGTAAGAGATCTGGGCATACTAATAAATAACAACCTAAATTCTTCAGATCATTGCCAGTACGTAACTAGAACACCTAATATACTGATCTACTCCATAAAAATATCTTTCTTAACCAGGAACAGATAATGTATAATGAGGCTTTATAAATCATACATTATCCCCCATTTGGATTATGGATCTCCAGTTTGGAATCCACATATGAAAAGAGATGTCAACCTAATTGAAAGGTTTCAAAGAAGAGTAACTAAATTTATTCACGGTTTATCAAATAAAGATTATGAGGACAGACTCAGACACCTTGACCTATTTAGCCTGGAGACAAGGAGGAAAAGAGGGGATCTACTTTTATTATATAATATTACAAATAATCATATGATCATGGACAGGTGTGGTCTAAAGTTTAACAACAGGACTGCTCAATTAAGTTCTTACAATAAACAACTCCTTGTCCCACATGCTAATACCACTAAAATATATCACTTCTTCATTGTCAGAGCTGCTTGGTAACGGAATTCACTTCCAAAGGAGGTAGTCAACTCTAGCACCTTTGAATCTTTCAAGCATAATCTTGACAAATATCTATTGGCTTCTAGATCATAAATTCACCCACTTGGAGCAGGAGACAATTAATTGGGCGTGTGGCCGCCTTTGTCTAAAAATTTCAGAGTAATTCTGAGTAATTTACTGGCTGTTCTAAAACTATTACATACAACACTATGACACAAATTAGATATATAAAGAATGAAGCTTTGTCAGGTGAAATATCTATACAATAGTGGGTAAAGCGGGGATGTCTATTGGCCCCTGTTCTTTTTAATCTTAATATAGAATCTTTGGTGAAAGGCTTAGGGGATATTGAAATGTTTCCCCAAGTATAAATAACAAAAAAATTGGGATCATTCTCAGGGTCACGTGATGCCACCGAGCTAAGCAGCAGTGAGATTAAGCAGCTCCATCCTTTTCCTGGTTTAAAATCATTATTTCTCCCTCTCAACACTTATTTTGGCCCTCAATTTTGGCTCTCTAGTGCAAGGATGGCTATTAAACTGGACTTGGAAAAATCGAATGCCCTGGTCAAGAAGAAATATAAGTTTTCTTCTTCACCACCTGCAGATGACAGCTTGTGGCCTAGCCTAGATACACAGATTGAGTGGGAGTCCAACTCTAGCCTATTAGCCCAGGAGTTGGGGGAAATTAAAACCTTCATGAGCACTATCAGAAATGATTTAAATCACATCACTGTACAACTTACAGCATCTGGGTGTCCATGGAGGCTGTGGGGCACTGAGTAGAACACGGTGAATCCAGAATCAGTAGGGTTGAAGATTGGGAAAACCCGACAGAGAGGCGCCTGGGGGTGGCTGAAAAGGATATGTGAGCACTGTGGGACAAGATTGATGATTTGGAATCCTGAAGCCACAGATGTAACATTTGGTTGTTTGGGCTGCCTGAGCACTGACAAGGTCCTGACATGATTTCTTACTTGTGCTCCAAACTGCCGGACTGACTGCAGTGGAATTCAGGGACTGTAGTGGAAATAAAACAGGCTCACAGGGTCCCCATCGGGCTTCCTCTACAAGACAGTGGTATGCCCTTTCACCCAATATTATTCAAACTACTCCGATATCTTGATTTCAAAAGGATTCTGTGGGGGTATCCAGTGATGTGGGTTACTCAAACTGAGTGACTTAGTTTGAATGCCTGTGAGTAGAGCAAGTGCAGAAGCAGAGTGACTCTCAGAACAGCGAGGGTAGAAGGACTAAAACTGTGAATGCAGGATAGAGCGAAAGTAGGAGGGCCCTCACAGGAACTAGGATATAGCAGGTAGTTCAGCGAGACAGTGTTGAGCTGGTCATGTGTGTTGTGGAGGCAGGGTATGCCTCTGGTGTGGAAGGACCTGGGTATGAACCTGGGTTGGAGCTCTGGTGTTTTCCTTTTTTTAGTCATTGGGAGTTGTATTTTTTTTATGTTGTGTTCCCGCTTCCCACCATCCTGCTCCACCACCATCCTAGTGGTCCCCTGTTTGTGCTCCCCCCTGAATAGTCCCTTCCTGAGTTGCCTGCTTACCCCAGTGTCAGGCCCCCCCCTTGGAGTTGATTATATTAAGAAGGCAGGGTGCGGAGAGAATAGCCCCCCACATGGGGGGTGCAGGTGGTACAGCCCCCTGCACAAAATGTAATGTAGCGTGTGTTGGCATGGTCTCTCATTTTGAGTCACTGTAGTGCACAATTACCATTTGTGTTTTCGGCACTATGCACTCACCTATATGTACGGTGCTGTTGTTTCTTCACCGTTATCACATGGAACCTTCTTCAGGATGCCTGTTCCATGAAAAATATTCACAACAATGGGGCACAATTGTTTTTTTGACAGGACTTCCCCAAGCATGTAACTGATTGCCACAAAGCCTTTGATAAAGCCTGGGACCTGGCTAAAATGCAGGGCCTAAAAAGCTTCTTGATCCCACCCGCCAGCTTAAAGATTTTGGACCATAATAGAGCAGAGCTCTTTGCTTCACCATCAGAGGCAATGCAGTACCTCATCAACCGTAGTGGAGGGAGACCAGATCAATCAGATAGAAGTCCTTGGAGCATGCGGACCCTTCCCCAGCCTCAATGGATGAAGGACAAACTGACCCAATCATTGGAACTGAATGGAGTGACTCCCAGAGATGAAGCAGCCAGCAGAGATCTCCTTCATCAGAATCCCTTCAGGATGAAGATACCATGGACTGACCTGAAGGCAGTGGACAGGGGCAGTTCATTCTTCTGAACTGTGGAACAGTTCTATCCAGGGAATCAGAGTTGCGTGGTTGAGGATATTACCTGGCAGTCATAATGGTTCTGGGGGGATACTTTGTAACATAGTTGCTAAGTTTGTTTCATACAGGAGCTGTTTCTTAGAAAAAAAACTTTGGTGCTAATTGTTGTATTATTTTGTGGGGCGTTTTCACAATCAGCCTACAACAGGTGCTGGAGATCATAAATAATCTGGGTATGGGGGGACTGGGTGATTGATTTTACGTCTGTGAGGATGACATGACTCGCAGCCCCAGCCTCCACTCTGCCTTTTCTCTCCTATTTTACTGCCTTGTGCTTCTGCTGGAGAGAGTGGCTGGACACTCAGGGTAGATGGGTTGCCCAGGTCTTTATGAGCAAAGGCACATGTACTCTTTTTGGGGCTCCCATGTCTCATGGATAGCCCTGCAACAGCGGAGTGGGGAATTAGGACTAATGCAACAGCTTTGTTCAGACACCCCATATTGCATTGCATGGGGTGACAGTTGGGGTAGCAGTAATCTCTTGGGGAGGTTATGGAATCAAGTTAGAAAACATTATTTTATTACCTATGTTCCTCGTGAATTGCATGGGTGTTGGGGAAATAGTACGGCCATTCTAGAGGGGTTGTTCCATTTTTCAGCTGAGGTTATGGACTGCGGATGGACTCAGAATAGCAAAAGAAATCTGGGTATATGGGAGGGGCAGGAGTCTGAGGGAAAGTTATTATACTGGAGAAGATGGCTGATTCATTCTGTAGCCCTAGCCTCTGCTTTATTTAGGCACTTTTATTTTATAGTTATATGCTTCTGTAAAGGAGGGTGAATGGATGTTATTTTCTAGATTATGAAAGTGAGGTATTAGTTAGACTGGGCCGTTAGATGAAGAGAAAATATAGCCATACTAGGGCTGGGCCACTTTATGAAATGTTCCAGACTGGTAGGGAGAGAACTCAATGATAAGGGTGCATAGCCTTGCCCTTCTATTTTGGGGGAAGGCTGGAGCAAAGAGAGGGGAATTTGGCTATATGTTCCTGGGTTACCAAGGGAGTGAATATATAGTAATGCCACTGTTTTGTACATGTATCTGTTTTCTTGTATATAGTTTATGGGGAGTTTGGGGGGGTTATTACTGTTGTAGTTGCCAGTACTGGATATCTTTTTTGTTAATAGTCTGTTATTATGGTGCAATGGTTTTGTGACCCTCCTGCTGCTGGGGACAGGGGAGATGAGGGAGTGGCATTTGCTGGAGAGGAAACTGGGACCAATATCCTGGAATGTGCACGAGTGGGTCCATTAAACGGAAGTGGGTCCTAAATCATATTAGGAAGCTGGGGGGACAAATTGTGCTACTACAAGAAATCTATTAACTTGCAAAAGAGGTAGACCACCTATGGCCTAGTTGGAAGGGTCAGCTACATACAGCATCTTATACTTCTAAAAAGTGGGGGGGTAATGATTTTAATAGCGAAAGGTCTTAACTGACAAAACAGGTGGTGGATCTCGGTGTTCAGCATCCTGGATGGCTGTTTATATACCCTAGTTTCAGTTTATGCCCCTAATGAGGATGGGGCGCTTTTTTCCAGAAGCTCTCATAAGTGCTTCAGGAGAAGGTGAGGGCAAGCTGATCATTGCAGCAGATATGAACAAAGTCCTGGATTCAGTCTGTGATGGCAGTGACATTCCAACTAGGCTGACCACATTTGCATCCAGGGCTTTGTCTCAGTTACAGGAAGATCAAAGGCCCTGGGATTCTATGGTCCATCAGACATACAGTCAGATTGACCTAATTCTGGTTTCTCAAATCCTGATGAAACACTCTGTACATGTTTCTATAGAGCCGATTATCATTTCTGATCATTCGCAGGTCACCTGGATGTTTTCTGGTGAGCAGAAGTGGGACACAAAACCTTGATGGAGGTGTAATGTTAGTTTCTTATCAGACAGCTCCTTCCATGATTGGTTGTGGAAGGAGGTCTCGGAGTATTTAGAGGTGAATAATGCAGGCACGGTAGCCCCTCAGTGGGTTTGTGAGGGCCTTAAGGCTTATGAGTGGGCTAGAATCATCTCATACTCTGTGACACATAAAAAGAGTGCCACAAGAGAATTCATGCCCTAACAGCCCAGCTTGGGGCTTTGGAGAAACAGTATAAGACGGGGTCCTCGGATCCTTCTCTGTTGAGGCAAATTCAGGATTTGTGATTTCATCTTAATTTGCTGAGCACCCAGCAGGCAGAGCTGGGCCTTTATAGAACTAAACATGCCTTTTGGGAAGAAGGTGAGAAGGTGGGTCTCTTACTGGCTTGTAGACTTAGGAAATTGGAGATTGCAAAGGTAATACTGAGGATTAGGAAGGTGAATGAAATGATTTTGGATCCTGAGGGGATTAATAGGATGTCTTATGATTATTATTGTCAGTTGTATTCCACCAGAAGAGGGTCAGACAGCGACATAATGGACATACAGGATTTCTTAGATTCTTTGTCGCTTCCCCAACTCTCGGAGGAACACACTGGCAGATGTTAGAAGCTCCTATTACATCTGAAGAGGTGAAGATGGCCATAGGTTGGTTACAAAGGGAGAAAGTCTGGGCCTGGATGGGTTCCCTATTGAATTTTACAGAGTGGTGGGGGTTAATATCTGCCCATTGTTAACTGAAGTTATAGGGGCAGCATGGCAGCATGGCGAGCTCCCTCCAACAATGTGTGATGCCAATATCTCTGTTTTGCTGAAGGATAATTACCCCTTGTGCTCCAATTACTGCCTGGTGTCTCTTCTTAACGTGGATTACAAACTATTGGTGAATGTTTTGGCCAAGCGTATGGCAGCAGTATTGTCCACTCTTATCCATCCAGATCAAGTGGGGTTTGTGGGAAGGAGAGATGGGGTGGACCACATTCGTCGGCTGCTTGACCTTTTCTGTGTTCCTTCACCACCTCTTGTAACATTGGCAGTGGTTGTCCAGGACACAGGAAAGGCCTTTGATTCAGTCAAGTGGCACTATCTTCTTGCTGCCTTGGAGAAGTTTGGATTTGGGCCACATTTTATACATTGGATTCAAATTTTTTACTCCTCCCCTCAAGCATCAGTACTGACCAAAATGGTAAGCTATCTCTATCTTTTCTATTGGGAAGGGGCACGTGTCAGAGTTATCCCTTTTTCCCAGCCCTCTTCCTGCTTGCTATAGAGCCTTTAGCTCAGAAGATTAGGGATTCATCGGATATTGAAGTTATTCAAGTGGGTCCTCGAACTTATAAAATTATGTTATTTGCAGATGATATTCTGTTGACTTTGAGAAATAGTGAGACCTCCCTATCCAGTTTACTAAATTTACTGAAATATTTTTCCTCTCTGTGAGGGCTACGAAGCAACTGGAGCAAAACTGAAATTATCCTTATTGCTACACAAAATGAGACTCTGCGAAGGCCTGCCTCTGGCTTTGAATGGGCCTCGGGCCCTATTAAATACCTCAGGATTTATATTTCCCCAGATTTGTCAAAGTGGCCCTCTCTGAATCTCAGTGCCATTATGGAGAAATTAAAGAGAGATGTAGGGCAGTGGCGGCACCTATACCCATCACTGTGGGGAAAGTAGTAGTAGTAGTAAAAATGTTTATTTTTATACGGGATAGCAAACTTTAGGTCATAGACCTATTTTCAAAGTCGTCCTGTGTCAAGAACAAATTACATTCAGTATAACGTACAAAAAATTCAGATTACATAAAACAACTAATAAATAATTTTTGACATTATACAAGACAAAAATCTTCAATCCGACCAACAACTACTACATTTATCCACATTTTAAAAACAAGTACATTCATCATAACATACAGTACTCAATCCTAATTTAAACTGGGATAGTTTAGTTGCTTTCCTTAATTCAGGGGGAATATTATTCCAAATATTTGCAGTCTGAGCCTCAAGTGTCATATAGTACCATAGCTTGTATTAGTTTTTGGAAAAGTGTAACCTCTATGCTTTACACCCCTTAAAAGATATGGATAATATTTACTAACAGAAGGCATTTCCATGTTTCCATCAATCATCCCATTTATTATTTTATAGATAAATACTGAATATTGTTTTTTAAATCGTACTGATAAACTGTCCCACTTTAGGTCTTCATACAAAATGCAATGATGAGTATTATAGCTACAGTTCAGGACAAATCTTGCCAATCGATTATATGATATGACTAATTTATTTAAATGTGTTTGACCCACAAAATTATACACCATATTTCCAT